>CAWYPN010000001.1:70570-93564 GCA_963966035.1 Acleris laterana
CGATATGATTTAGGGGCTTCATAAAATGAGCTTACTCTTCTCTCAAAGGCTATATATAGTACACTTCCTTGCGATTATCCCTCTGGTGCTGCGGGTGTGCATGGGTTGCGGTGATCATGGGATCACAGGCGGGCCAGCCCATCTGGTTTCTTTTATCATTAAAAAAACCGAGAACAGCACGTGTTTACTCCATGGAGAGCCTTATTTATTTGAAACTTAGCAATCTCTCTGCTCCGTATATCCTTACAGGTGTCCCGGCGTGGCCCGGCGGAGGGCTTCGGCTTGGAGGGGGAGGAGGAGCCCTCCTCGGAGGAGGTCCGCGCCGAGCTAAAGCGGCTTTACCTGCAGCTGGAGATCCTCCGCAACAAGACCCTGCGGAGAGACAACCCTCACATCAGCAAGCGCCGCGGGGGCCGCAAGCCGCCGCACCGCCGCTTCTCCCTGCAGGTACACCGGAGCCTGTGATGAGTCCGCAGAACCATTTCATTCCATGGCACCAATGAAGTGCGAACGTATTATACCTACACAGTCATTGATCTGTAGTAAGAAACTAGATGCACACTCCGCAGGAAAAATAATACAAAGACATTTTGTTTATGTTAACACTTAATATGAATACCTATGTATTTATTATCATAATAATATTTTTTTTTTTATGTCATAGAGATGACAAACGAGCACACAGGCCACCTGATGGTAAGTGGAAACTGTGACCCATAGACATTCGCATTCACAGGACTGCGATGCAATCCTAAGACTGCAAATGCGTTGCCAACCCTGAGGACTAAGATGGAATGCCTCTATGCTAGTCATTTCACCGGCTGTCTTATCCCCAAACCGGAACACAACAATGCGAACACTGCTGTTTGGCGGTAGGTTAATGGATAAGATGGTGGTAGCGATCCGGACGGGCCCTGCACAAGGTCCTACCACCCGCATTTGACAATTTGTATTGTAAGAGGTAAAAACTATGAGTAGAGTAATATTTGACCACCCCATTATAACAGATTGTTTTCGTGTGCATCTAGTTATTTACAAAAGATAAATGTGCGTACATTATTTGAAGGGTACACGGAAAGAACATTGTCTACCTAGTCACTTTCCTTGAAATGAGATTTTGATCTAAAAATTTAGAGTTTGCAATGACCTAATTACCTACGAGTAGCTCCTTCCCACTCATTAACGGATAAGTGTAAGTCATACCTAAACATGAATATTTTCGCTTTAAAAAAAATCTCTTCATTAAAAATATTTTAAAAAGTTACTTGGTTCTTATCTTTCAAATTGCTATATCTTAAAAAGTTACTAAGGTACATTTTTTTGCCGTTTACCCTTCATTTGTTGTAATACAAAAACACAGTTATTTTTAGAACAAGCTGTCTAATTTCATTACATAGACAGACAAGCCGGCGGTAATCTGAATGTAAATTAACATTAATGATCCGTCCATACCTAAATATATTAAAATCTTATAAATGTTAAAATGTGCCTATTACATCCTTGTCCATATTAATGTTTGTTACAATGTGTTGTTCCAATTCCATTAAGTTGGACCTGACGTGTACCTATCTAGAATATATCAAGACCTTAGTGCCTCCTGTGCCTCCATAACATAAAGTAAATGTTTAACCGTTGTGTCCCGTATTGTATTGTAACAGATATTTAGGTGCCTCCCTAATATTACTACTCTGTGTCAAACCTGTATCTACTGTACCAATATTGTATTAAACTGTAACATTGTGAACTGTATCTTCCTGTATCAGTGTTCTATATCTTCATTACCATTAATTGAATGTTTCATCTTCCATTCCACACCGACTTTAGAAAAAGGGCAGTCGTGAAAAGGTAAGGAAAGGTGTGATATATCGCATGCGCACTGACGTGGAGCACTGACCCGCATGCCCCCGCGGGCCCCCCCTTTCCCGCGCCCTGGCCACCCACCACCCTGTCTGTCCGCAATGTTTCAGATGTCCGCTTTCTTTGTTTCACGAGTCCCAACCTATTGGGCCCCGCTGCTAGACCGACAAACAAACACGGTCCAATCGAATGCTGCTGTAACCGACATTCAGATTGAGCGTGTGACGGATGTTTGTTAGCTATTTTTGCTATTCGGTCCGACCTTCCTTTGAACGTATCTCATCGCTGACGTTTGTTTGTAGATTTAAATGTATGCTACACTCGTTTTAAAACATACCTACTGACTAAACGCACTTTTCAAACGTGTTGACTTTGTTATTTAGAGTTACGAACAGTTTTTAACTTTTTGCACACTAAACAGATCGGTCTCTTTTGACCTGTAGGACGTCCAAAATACTGTCAAAGTAATGTTTAGTTACTTATTACCTTATTAACTTAATTCACCAGTGTTAAACTCTTGACCAAGCTGCGAAGAATCGCATTCCAGAATGACTTGTAACACGACAAGATTAAGATTATAAGCATATAGCTGAACATTTAGTTGTTTTCACTGTATGAACACACGAACCATAACCGATATTCCAGTACAATGCCAAAATGTCAAATGTGTGAAAGTCATCAAGTTTCAGTGTTAGTTAAAGTTAAACCACAAGACTGTATGTTTTTCTCTAAGTACTGAGAGCTTGACGAACTAGCCATGACTAGAAGAACAGCAACTCGACGAGCTCTCAGCTGTTACCTTAGTTTAAGTATAAATACACCCGGCTTTACCTGTGTGTGTGTGCGCAGGCGCTGCAGGCGCGCCGCGGCGGCAAGGGGCGCGGCGCGGAGACGGGCGAGGCGGGGGACGCGTCGCGCACGCCCGAGGACTCCGTGTGCTCCAACGAGGGCCCCTCATACTACACCGACGCGGACCTACAGTCGTGATGCACCCGATACCAGAACGGCTCCTGCCGTTCTTATTCCAGCTGCAGAAACTCCAGCTATGGGAATCAGCTCGATGTCTAATCTAACAACAATGCTCGCTAAATTGCGTGTAGTACAAAGTTGGATTATGAAGCAATGTGACGATTTAATTCCACATTGACTACGCGATATTGGTTTGAAAACAAAAGATAGACTCATGAGCATTGTACATGTACAATCACAGACTTTATTTGTTAAACTGCTATAGAACCTTATCATATAAAGTAAAGGGTTCTATTGTGGCTCAACAGTTCAAGCCCGTACTTAGATCAATCTCAAATTTAGCCACGGCCTCTACTACGGTTTTACCCGTTAGAAACTGGGTAAAACCATATTACCTTTGACTTGTTATCGTATTTTCAACGTTACGTTAGCTCTTATTTATCTGACAGGCGTTATGGTTTTACCTAGTAGATTAGAGAGCCTGTGTGGGCCTAACAAACATGAATAATGAATAAGATTTGTTGAACCAATCTTTCGTTGCCTTTATCCTTTCTTTAAATTGTTGTTGAGGTCCCAATGTATTGTGATTTTCTTGCGAATCGATGGTCTATTTAGAGCTAGACAATGTGAAAATAGTTTCACTAGCATTTTTGTTCCTAGAATAATTTTGCTGTTATAGACTGAAATCAACTCTACTGTACTTAGGGTTTGCAATTCGAATATTCGATTATTCGAATTATTCGCCATAAATGTTATTCGAATTCGACAATATTCATTATTCGAATAAAACGAATATTTCGAATAGTGCACAAATTTGTCTGTAATTATTTACCTTAGCAAAACATTAACAAAATGCCAGGATTAATTATCCTCCATACGAGTATTAACGAGTTCGTGGAAATAGATTTAAATATTCAAAATAACTACAAATGTAAGACAAACAATATATTACCTATTTTGCTTTATCCTTGCCAAAATCAAACTCCCTAAAAAGAACTAAATACTGTACCGTAATTGGTAAGCTGTTCTCGAGGGTCATCACAAATAGGCTGACGCGACGGCTGGACGACTTCCAACCACCAGAGCAGGCCGGGTTTCGCGGAGGTTTTGGCACCATAGACCACATACACACTGTGAGGCAGATTATACAGTAGACCCAAGAGTATAATCAGCCTCTGTGTCTCGTTTTCGTGGACTACGAGAAGGCCTTTGACTCTGTCGAGACCTGGTCTGTTTTGAGCTCCTTGCAGCGATGCCAAGTGGATTTCCGATACATCGAAGTGCTGAGAAGTCTGTATGACGCTGCCACTATGTCCGTCCAAGTACAGAGCAGTCAAACAAAACCGATTCCATTGCATCGAGGAGTAAGACAGGGGGATGTTATATCCCCAAAACTGTTTACGAATGCATTGGAAGACGTTTTTAAGACTCTTACCTGGAATGGGCGGGGCATCAATATTAACGGCAAATACATCTCGCACTTAAGGTTTGCCGATGATATCGTAGTGTTTGCGGAATCGCTGCAGGAAGCTCAAGAAATGCTGTACAGCCTAAATGAAGCCTCTAAACGTATTGGTCTCCGGATGAATCTGGACAAGACGAAGGTTATGTTCAATGACCTCGTCGTTCCGGGACCAGTAATCATCGATGGCACACCTCTCGAAGTTGTTAAGGAATATGTCTACCTCGGGCAACTAATGCAGTTAGGTAGATACAACTTCGAAAAGGAACCCGATAGGAGGATCCAATTGGGCTGGGCAGCGTTTAGGAAGTTGTACCACATATTTTCGTCGGATATACCGCAGAGCCTGAAGACGAAAGTCTTTGACCAGTGCGTCCTACCTGTGATGACGTACGGAGCCGAGACGTGGACACTGACTGTGGTGCTAGTCCATAAGCTTAAAGTAGCTCAACGTGCTATGGAAAGAGCTATGCTCGGAGTCTCTCTGAATGACAAAATTCGGAACGAAGTGATTCGTCAGAGAACCAAGGTGACCGACATAGCTCTAAAAGTTAGTAGGTTGAAGTGGAAATGGGCTGGTCACGTATGTCGCAGAACGGATAACCGCTGGAGTAACCGTGTTTTGGAGTGGAGACCGCGTCTTGGCAAACGTAGCGTGGGACGCCCTCTGGCCAGATGGCGGGATGACTTGCATAAGAGGGCCGGCAGCGACTGGATGCATAAAGCATTAGACCGGGCTCTGAGGCGTTCCTTGGGAGAGCCCTATGTCCAGCAGTGGACTGCAGCGGGCTGATGATGATGATGATGATGAATTGGTAAAAGGGTAGCGAGCTAGGGAGCTAGCAAGTTCGGCTACATGCTAGGTATCTGGAGAAGATACCATAAATGTTTTTTTGAATTGTAAGGTCATTACATTTTAAATTAACATCACATATTTTACAATTACACAACTTAGAATCATTATTTTGTTTAATTTTCAAAAATATTCGAATTATTCGAAATATTCGAATATTCGAATGTTGGAAATCTAAATATTCGTATTATTCGAATACTAAAATTGAACGAATATTGCAAACCCTAACTGTACTGTGCATCTTTTTTCGGAAGTGGATCGCATCGATTATTTTTAGTTTCTAGACTCCCTTTAAAGTCGCTATACACGATGACGTACATTCGACATCAAAGATATCTTTACGCTTTTGCATCTTATTTCAATGGAATAAGGTGCAAATAATTTACCATACCTATCTTTGACGTCCACCATACACTCTGGAGCAACGTAAACGGGTTAACTGTACGTACTATTTTACGTACACCGTAGATACTGTTTTAGTTCCTGTCGCCTGTACAATGTGGAATAGAAACAATGAGAGGGAAAGATTTGAGAAAATATGATGTGACGTAACGCTTTTATAAGTTTCGTGCTTTTAAAGTGACAAAACTCGTTGATTAATAATAAGATCTATTTTAAAATTAATCGACTCGCGATCTGCTCAGATTCGGAGTCAGATTTAAGTATCAACCACACCGGTGCTCTAAATATGCTGACGGTGTGGACTAGATGCGTTAATAATACAATACTCTTATCTGGCGATGGAAAAAATTGGTCTCGTGTCATTTTGTTCCCTTTTCTTGTGTCATTATGACATCTACCCATGTGTCTAAGGGCGATAAGTACGACAGGGCCATTTACCACAAATCTTTAGGTCGACAAAATGTTGTAAATTTTTGAAAAAAAAAACCAGTACACGAACCTTTTCAATGTTAACTAGGGAGACGGCACCATTTTTAGCTGAAGGCATCAATAATGGACTCTTAACTCTTAATTCAAAGGTCATAAACGTTATAAATTGATTGTCTCAAAATAAATGAATAACCCTTATCTTCTGTACGATAAGAATCAATTCTCCATTTTCGGGCCTTGTTTATTACTGGTTCCACCACCCTAATAGTTTAGTTAATATATTAAAAACATATGCCTCTACTGGTTCATTTACTCATATAATTTTAAAAAACTATTTCCAAGGGAAAATGAAAATTTATATTACATTGTACTTTTGTAAAGTTTTGCGTTTTGGTCTAGAGCTAGGGGTTCAAGATCTAGAAAGAACGGGTATTATTTAGCAGACTTAATCGTTAGTATTCGTTTGTACTTATACTGCGGAGGTCGTCTTTTTAGCTGTTTCGAGCGACGCGACGGCCGTCGCACGTCACGTCGTCTACAAAGCAATAACTTAAGCTTACTGTCTTACCGTTGTTGTTTTGGTTGTTGTAATTAAGTAGCTTCCCAAATAAAAAAAGTATCCAAAATCAGTAACTCCTTAAGTTTAGAAACCAGTTTTTTTCGCTGCTCTTTAAAAGAAGTAATAAAGTTCGTGTTAGTTTCATAATTAATGATCTAATATTGTTTTTATATGAGCGTAACGCATGTAAGTACCTAATATAAAATAATATTGCGATTCAAAGTTCTCCCTCTTGCTTCAGATATTTTGCGCAAACTGAACTACGTCAAAATTATTGGCTATCGGTGTGATGTATCCGAGCCGGTAGGATGCGGCCACATCTGAGGAATTCAGTGAATACTCGTGTTTGCATCTTTTTCACTATTTATGTTACAAAAGAGACGCCAACACAAACCTTTGCCGTATCCCGTAGGTATGGCCCTAGCATAAGTATTTTCTTGCAATATTGATGCAGCGTAGCTCATTTTACGCAGCGTTTGTCTGCGTGTTTTAGAATGTTTACACCAGCGTTACGGACATTGATAATAAATAACTAGGTAAACGAGATTGTTAAGTGGTATTTACCTAGCCGTATGCACCAATAATCGACTTAGGGCGTGTTTTTTGATCAGTAGTTTAACTCATTGTTTGAAATCTAAAGAAAAATTTAAAATTTGTCTGAGATTTAACCATTAGTTACACTGATCAAACGACGAGGCCTTAGTAACAATTACAACCCGCTGTTACAAGAAGCACAACATTTGTATCAATGATTAGATGTAAAAACTTTAAAAATTAGGTGTAATTTTGTAAAATAGGGAACGTCTAAAAATCTGACATTTTGTTAAAATATATTTAAAACATTCCAGTTACCACTGCCCTGTACTAGCCTAGTCCTGGGCTGGGAAAATAATAGAAGTGTGAGGATTTATAATCCTATCCATTAACACGTTTTGGCCGCTTTTACGCCATTTGCAAGTATATCACCTGAGGGCTGGGTTATTACGCAAAATTAATTGTATATCTCGTAAATGTAATAAATGTAGAATAATCAGAAGAACACAAAGCAGGAGCATGAATGCAATAATTAGTATACTGCTATTAAAAACCAAACTTAAGAGAAAGGTTAATGTTATATTAAGGTTCAGTTATCGTTTGTCTTTAGATAAACTCTTGTCGCGATTGTATACATTTATGGCAACGCCGCGTTGCAACTGTTGGAAGTATGTGTCCGCAATACCTCTAGTCCTGTTAGTCCGACCCACTATCGCGATATAACATTTAAGGAGATCACCTTTCAATTAGCCGGACGCATTCACCGAAGGTTTTGAGTTGTCCAGTGGCAGCGCAAACTTTTCAGGGTCGATTGAGTTGCAACGACTCCTACGCCGCCCGGGCATTATTGTCACCATCACGAAATACACATTTAGTTCTTGTTATGGCCCGCGCATTTATTGTTTATCCCTTGGGATCTATGAGTTGTGCCCAGATATCAAAATGAGCAATCTGTATAGCCCAAACCCTCACATTAATTAATTTTATAATAGTTTTGGAATGCCATACGAATACTTTCTATACAAAATAAATAGGGCGCATTGGATAAATAATCTTTATTTAGTACGTTTTTCGTCAATACGACCGACCAAATAGAATAAAACATCAAAAAAATATTAATCGTACTTGAAATAGAAATCTCACATTAGCTCTCCCGCTAACCTACGATAGTATTTTTTTCATTTCAATATTATCTATAAGGTCACTTGTCAGATTATTCAACAGCGATTAAACAACTGAATATTGTGTGCGATTATGATATCCCCGATAGAATGAGGATGGCGGAAGAGGTAATGACTTCAGGCACGCCTGGCGCAATTAGGCGTGAAGCTTCAAGTATCTACAGGCAAATAGACTGATTTCTAGGCCACTGTGGACATCAAAGTGACGCAGTAAGTCAAATCCTAAAAAAACTCGATAATGTTGAGGCGGCTTGCATCTCTGGGTGCGGCTTCTGTACAGGCTGGATTGCCTCCGAATAAATCCGAATTATGTGGTAGAAGAGGAAGAACAGATTAGGCACGGTCGACATGCCTAAACACTGTATCATTAGAAAGAGCGCCTTCTGTATTTGTACTATTAACTAAAACTAATAAGTTCAGTAGCTCGAGCACGAACATTTTCAATATATTTCACGTTTTTGAATCGCCTATGTAAATAGTCAATAACTGGCCACTTTAGAAAGTGTCATTTAGTTACTAGCCATCAAATTTCTTACTGACGCTGTTAGTAAAGATACTTCGACAGTACTCCGGGTAATAACTCAGGAGGGGTATTCTAGTTTAATCGCAAAAATGTGAGAAAATCTCTTGCTTTACACATTTTATTGCAAAGTGGCCAGTTACCGGAGGGTGGCCAGTAATAGGCGATTTACCCTACTATTCGAAAAGTGTTCTAAAAACCATTACTACTCGTGACGATCCAAAGTCAACGTCAATGTCAACTTGCTATCATATTTTAGTACTACACTAAGCCGTACCTACTCATTTTCTCGTTGCCAATACGTTGACGTTGCCACGCGTTGCTTACTCGATTGAAAGTACGTGCTCGAGGTACAGGTCCACTTGTTGTCAGTGTTTTCGTCATTAATTCACGGCTCAGGATAGGTGCCCTTTCCCAATATGGTAAGCAATTTATAACTTGAAATCTCATTGTGCGATTAAATGATAGAGCTTTGTTTATACACGTAGCTTGCAGTTGTTTTATCTCACGGAAGCGGGTAGGCCATACTTGTGTGTGTAGATGCACGTGCACGTTGTCTCTGAGTGCGTAGCTGTCATCGACTCGTCGCTAAGCGTCGCGGTAGTGTGCGTGTCTATACGCGTTACAAAGTATGGCCAGCCCGGTTTCGTGAGATAAAAGGACTGTGTATTTGTTGTACTTAGACCTTATTTACCTAATACGTTCGTTCTAAGTGTTGATAATTTTGTTTCAAAATTTTATATTGTCTAATAATAAAAGCATAGACACATAATGTTTAAAATGTTTTGTTCTAGAATTAGGGCTCTTTGTGTCCAGTTGTTATTGTATTAAATCATTTTCTCTATATTATATTGATGGGTAATCGGCCAAGTGAAGAGTCCCTGTACATACTAGAGTAAGTGTTCAACTCTTGGCACGGGTGTGGAAAGATACGTGTGATGGTCGTTGATATTCCGTTGAGCTTCGTTTAATGTTTGCGATGCGCGAGCGCGTTATATTGTGATGCTGAGTAGTATGATATATCGATAATATATTATTTATTAATAAACCACATGTTCATAGCTCATGAAGTTTCATTTTAGATATTCTTAAGACTCGGGTAAATCAGCCGGATAAGTATGATTAGTAACTAATAATAACTTATCTCTTCTGCTTTTCGGAAAACTACTTTTTTTTAATGTGAATGTCCATTGCATTCTGATTCCTACATTAAAGCCATCTGATTCCTACATTAAAGATATCGATAACCATGACGCACCATTTCGATACGTTAAATTTCAATTTAAGGAATAGATTTTATTACAATTTTGCTATAGTCATAGCGGTTCGCCAAAAAGTTCTGCATATGGTTTTAAAGGCATGAAAATCAGAACGATTGATCTTTAGGCCATAAGAATCAATTTGAACCGTTGCACGAAAAAAAACAAAGCTTATTAAGCGGATTGTAAAAATATATTACATCACTATATTTCAGTCACTTGTTTTAAATTAAAATAAAAATCATTTTCAAAACATACCAAGTTTGGGCTCCTCCCATTTTGGACACCGAGGATTATAACTAATGCGAGAGGAGATTTCAATCATATTTATGTTATTTATCAATATTAACAGGACCTAATAACAATATTGGATGATACGCGGTTTTAACCTCACAATCCTCTGAATTGTAAAATAGTACATTACTTAACAAGGGTTGTAAAAGAAAGAAAGCCCGAAATCGCAGGTATTTGAGACCCGAGCCGTAGGCGAGGGTTGTAAATATGCGATAGAGGGCTTTCTTTTTTACTGCCCGTGATGAGTACACAATTTTACGTCTTCACCTGGCCACAATGCGAGTTTTACCGTGCGCGCAGCGTGCGATAAAACTCACATTATGGCCAGGTGTTACGTAAACATATTAACAATATTAATTATAACAATCGTAGTTTTGTCGTGTGACCAAGGGAGCACCTCTACGCGACTACGCGTCGTCGTAGATGCTCGTAGACCCACAGTCAACAGGACTCGGCGAGGCGTCGCGTTGCTAGGCAACCATAAGTAATATTTATGCGTCCATACCCAATTTTTCGCTTTTATTACAAAACGGAAATGTCGCATAACGACAATCCATGGCAACCAAGTGGACAAAGGACTAAAAAATGTAGTCAAAAAGTGTATGAAACTGGTTAAATAGACAGAAAACTGTGATAAATCGTCTAATCACCGTTTGAAGCATGGCTGCGTGAACGTCCAATGTCAGGTAAGAAATGGGCACTATATTGGCTACTTATCAATCTTATCATGTCCACATGTGGTAAATCCGGCCGGATGAGTCAACAATGCTGTGTTTGGCTTACGCAGGAAATAACGTATCTTGACGGTTGATGGAGCTGATTACAGCTTCTTCGATAGCTGTGTCGTACATAAATACATTTAGGTATATCTTCACTAGTTAGTTCCCACGACTTGCGGCTGAGGTCGTTTATCCCTACTTTCTTGGGAACTGACTCATTTTCCGAGTTAGAAAGTAGGCTTGCTGAAATTGGTTGATGGATTTTGATAAATTTATTTATTTATTGGGAGAAACATTTTACACTCACGTTTTACATACATACATACATACATACATACATACATTAACTCACGCCTTTATTCCCAGAGAGGGATAGGCAGAGCTACAGAATTACCAACAACTCTAAAAACTTGTTAATAATTTATTTATTTTACATTTACAATTTAATTAAATTCATAATAATAATTTAATAAGTATTAGGTATAGTCCAGTTTGTATGGACTTAAAAAGGCCTTTTCTTAACAAAACGTGGAGCATAGAAGTTTTTCGTTAGATGTTGTTAAGGGATGGGGTCCTAATAAAAATTCAAATTTTCGACCTTACGGAGGTGGGGGAGGCGTGAGCCGCCATCTATTTTATTGATTTCAATGCCATAGTTGGTACATTTTTAAATAATTTCTTAATAATTTACTTTACGACAACAGCGTCTATGAGAAATATAAACAAGACTAATGCATGTTTTATTTGGATATCTTTCCGATAAAAAGTTACGAGCAGCGGAAGAAAATGATTTACAAAACAATACCTCATTTTCCGGCGCTGCGAGGAAAGAAAACAGCACAATCATGAATTTTATACTGTTAGGTTACCTACTTATTTTTACAAGATTTATTTGACTTCATTTGTATGTTAGAGTGGTGTTATAAGTTTGCGTGCGTGCGTGCGTGCGAGTCTGTGTATTTGGCCGATTAAGAGATATCTATCAACTCTGAAAGAAGGGTCATCAATATATCGGGGGTTTTTATTTATCTATACTTCTGTTATTAATACGCTGGTAAACATCTTCGCCTAAGTGTGCAAAATGTGGTTACAGAATTATCAAAAAGCTTTTATAGTTGTTGGAAATTCTGTAGCTCTGCCTACCCCACTCTGGGAATAAAGGCGTGAGTTTATGTATGTATGTATACTTCTGTTATGTAATCACTACATAGTATAAAACAAAGTCGCTTTCCGCTGTCTGTCCCTATGTATGCTTAGATCTTTAAAACTACGCAACGGATTTTGATGCGGTTTTTATTAATAGATAGAGTGTTTCAAGAGGAAGGTTTATATGTATAATAAATCCTGTTCCATGAACGGGTGTTACAGAAAACTCACATAAACCGAAGCGAAGCGAGGGCGGGTCGCTAGTAGCAAAGATAAATTGTACATTATTTTGAACCTTAATTATTATCTTCTTCTTTTTTGCATAGCTAGTATAAAATGAAGTCACTTCCGCTGTCAGTTCGCTTAGATCTTTTAAACTACTCAACGGATTTTAATGCAGTTTTCAGCAATAAATAGATAGTTTGATTCAACAGAAAGGTGTATATCGTCGCTTAGCTAACAATACCGCACAAGTCAGATTTGCTTACTTTTCAGGAGAGACAAAAAACTATCAATGAAAATACCGCCAAAGTCAACCTAACTATTCGTTACAACACCGCTCAAATACTCTTGTTTTTAATCACGATTATATGAAGTATTTCAATGAATAAACTACTATGTTTAATTTTAAACAAGTTCACTTACCTTTTAACTGCATCAGAAGAGTCAATCCGTTAAGAAAACTTCAGTACCGTAAAATGGGGTGACTTTAGAAACACGGGGCAACTTTGATAATTTTTTTAATCGTCGATTTTGTGGAATTGCTAAGTTATTATTTAGCTCTTTCGCGAAATTATTTTCATATGTCTCATATGAGAGCCCAAAATGTTGAAAGTTGAAGTATTTTCAGATAATTTGGATGTAAAAACTTCGAAACAAAAAACCCCTAATTTTTGGCATGCTTCAGGGGTGACTTTGATATTGTGATACAAACACAAAGATAATCAAAGTAGCCCCATTTTAAGAAACAAGATTTGAGGCTGCGTAATTATTTTTTTCTAATAAGCCGTCTACCGTAGTCTGCCTCAAGCTGCTTTAAGTTACTCCAAATAAGTAGTCGCTAATATGATATTTTTAATAATTTATTTAACGATTAAATGCGGGAGCTACAGAAGATTTATTTTTAAAATTAATCAATCTAACCCCATTTTACGGTAATTTAGAAACAAAACATTTAAACTTATCGACCAGCGACGTTGATCAAGCCAAACACTATGGCGGACTGATGACTTGCGCGGTTTTGGTGCAACCAGTGAGTTGCGTTGTGTTACTTCTATTTGAATAACGCGCTCTAATTGGTCGAAATTACTTCCTGCGAGAGCTGATTCGATGCGCCGAAAAATAATCTAGCGAATGGTGTATAAAACGTCACATGGTCAAATTATGACTTGTGCGGTATTGTTAGCTAAGCGACGATATGTATAATAAGTAGATTCTGGTTATGGAGGCGGGTCGCTAGTTTATTACTAAAATAGATAAGTGTAACTAACAGCACAATCAGTTAGGAACTACCGATTGGTTGTTAAAATTTAATAGAATGGGAAAAGCGCCAGCGTTTCTAATTATGTTACCACCTGTGTGTATGTAAATCGCATGACTTTGTTCCATACACGCAATTCTCAAAGAAAACAAACTGATATTGGGAAATAAGGTAAGTTAGCGAACGCTTCCCGTGGTTTACGAGATGTATACTGACACGTGCCGGAACACGACACGCGGTCACGAACCAACGCCAGGGTAGATTAGGTTATAGCGTTGTTAAAGTGGTTTTAGCGCAACGCGGTATTGCTGCACCTTTACGTAGGTATGCATCGCTTAGCTGGGAGCTCAACCGAGGCTGGATAGGAAAATATAAATTTGATTAGCATCAAGCAGCGAGTACACACGGAGCACAGGTAAACAGTTTCGATCTCTTGGACGCCTAAGAACAGAGGGGCTATTGCTTAGCGCACTCGCAATCGCAATTGTTTTCATTTTGAAAATCGAAGGCTTATCTGCATACAAAATGAAAACAATTGTTCCGCCTTGAAGTCAATTGAGATTGCGAGTGCGTTAGGCAATAGCAACGCAGGTCCCTGTTTCATAGCACTCGCGGAAAAGAACCCACGTCATATGACGTCATTGGCCCGACCTATTTACGAGTAACTACCCGCCGATTTGAGAAACCTATCCTCTGGTAATTCTCTGTACTCAGCAGCAGAATACATGTAATTAACCCTATACCTACCTGCATGTTATGTGTATATTATTGCCATAATATATAATCGTTATTGTCATTTTACGACATAGAATGGGCCAGGTCAGGAGTAGGTATTCTGAACCGGTACCCTAAGCCGACGCATCTAGGTTTCGCCTCTATTCTACATTATATTAGCCCATCTTGCTTTGATATCATTATTACGTGGTTAAGTAATGACTGCTCTTGTTTACTTGACAGTAAGAGCTACTATATAACATAGCGTCAATAGTGTGATTAAGTACGATATCAATGCAAGACGGGATGACAAATTACCTATAGAATAAAAACTCTAAATTGGACACCAGACTGCTGAAATCCATCACTTTGAAACCAAAAATACATTTAAAGAAGCTCGATTACTCTATTTTCCAGTAGTTATATTATATCGCATGAGCGAAAAGTGTTTAGGAATCAATTCCAGCGGCGATAAATAGTTGTTAACCGGCGAAACGATGGAGGGGCGCCGTGGCGTGTCGCTGTAAACGGTTTTACAATCGCGGACTTACCGCCAATCTTATTGAGGCACTAAGTTTACACTACGCGCTATATACAGGCTGATGCTGGGGCGAAATAACACAGGTTTTTTAAACAAAGAAAAATTAAAAAATCTTCCGATTTAAAATAGGTACCTACCCTTTATAATGCGATTGTTAATTAGTTACGTTAAGCATAGAGTAAAACGTCAAGAGTAAAGAATCCGTTTTTAAATCATCAAGGTTACCATTGAGATTTCTCGAAGCATTTTATTACATATTAAAGCAGCAGCTCATGTTAAAAAATATATACTTACTAATTTAAAATGTGAACGCATTTGTATCAGCCTGTATAAAGTTAGCATGCATATAAGCACTAGACTAGGTCAGGAAGGGTTCCTACGGCTCGGAAACTCGATCAGTTCTAACAATGTCAGCGTATCCAAAGGATCTGGAGCACACCTCTATATATACTCGTGATATTAATGGTACGAGTACCACAGAACTGGTATTCAGACACTCCAATGTCTATCGAAGAATGTGATAAATAACTTTAAGTACTTATTACCAAAGACCCTGATACTCGTATATAAAGGCGGGATTGTTTTTGCTTCTCTATGCAAGGCCCGCTGACATTTGCTACAGGTGATATTATTTTTTTCTTACCTGCAGACAGTGAAGAGAGCGATGGGGAAGGGGGCCTCGGGAACCTGAATCGCCTGATCGTGCGGCCGCCAGGGCACAGCGGCAAGGCCAAACGGGGCCAGCTGTGCTTCGACGCAGCCTTCGAGTGCGGCAACCTGGGCCGCGCTGACCACGTCACCGACCTGGAGTATGACCTCTTCGTGCGGCCCGACACCTGCCGCCCGCGCTCCCGGTTCTGGTTCAACTTCACCGTGGAGAACGTCAAGCAGGACCAGGTCTGTGGAACACTTTAGGGACGCTTTTGAGGGTAGGACCGAACCATTTAACTTTTCTGCCGCAACATTATCAGGCTTTCAGCGAAAGTTAGCGGCAGTCACTTTAAAAGTGTTTGGAATTGACATATATCTAAGTAATCATGGGTTGAAACAATCACCAACCCTAAATAATATAATTATTTTTTGCGAGTTAACATCAATTAACTTTCTAAGAACTTATTTCTTCGATGTTGAACGATAATAACTGGCGTTTCAAAACATTTTTCAGAGAGTAATTTTCAACATAGTTAACTTGGGAAAAGAAAGGAATTTGTACACGGGAGACATGACGCCACTAGTTCGCTCCACCTCGCGTCAAAAGTGGTAAGTTTGTACTGCGTTCTAGTAGTTAAACAATCCAGTACCTACTGGCGTGTGTGGTGCATGTTTCTTGATACGATAAGCTTCGCGAGGGTCACGTGACGTACGTGGAAGATGGACGGCTGACACTTTGATTGTGCTTCGCAGAGCCCCGCACGGATCCTAATCGACAAATTAAACGTACATGTGTTAACCGATAAGCGATTGTGGAAGCAGGAACTATGAATAGATATATTATTTTTGCACATATAAGTTTTCTTCAAAATTTTGATACTTAAATTCGAACCTTAATCAGGATAATTGCTGTGTTAAAAAGTTAAAAATGGGCCTCTACTCTGCGTTTTTTATGAATAGGTACAATTTAATTCAACATACGATTAGGTTATACAGTGATGCCATAAAACTCAAGTTAGTTCCTAACGCATTTAGAGATAGTTCGTTGACTACTTCCGTCTCAAAGGAGTCTAACTATAACTGGGGCTCTCTACTAGGCGAAACAATTTTTAATTTTTCTTTTGACATCTTTTCGCATTGTTTCTAACTCGGCCTATTAATTAAGGTTGACAATTCACCATTGGGTATAGGTACACCGTTAACAATACTCAAATTTAGGTATTAGGGCAGTGTTCATCAACAATTAAACGGACGGTTAGCGGTTTGACGGTTGTCAAATGTATTGACTAACAGCTGATTAAGACGTAACCGTCTGTTAAATTGGCTGGTGAACTCGGGCCTTACCGGGGTAGTTTAACCATCTCTAGTGCTATACCGCAGGCAGCGCATCCCGCGGCGGTTCGTGTTCTACCACAAGTCGGCGGCGCACCGCGGGCGGCGCGTGCTCAGCCTGGCCTTCGGCTTCGATCGCGAGGAGGACGTGTACCAGTTCTCCGCCGCCGTGCCATACTCATACTCGCGCCTGCAGAAGTACCTAGCGGTCTGGGAGAAACGTGCCCAGGCCTTCGCCACGAGGGAATCCATTGCACAGACTACGGTGAGGTTCCGATAGAATAATCCACTTATTCATAAACATACAATATATCTATTTTGGTTTAAGTATGTTAAGTTATTTTCTGACAAATTCAAATGTCACGATAGCAGAGGTAGGAACTCTATCGGCGAAGTTGTGTAACTTTTATTGTCCTAATCAATCTTACAGCCGTAAAATATTAATAACTAACTTCTGTCGGGTCTCAATAAGTATAAAACAGGCAATTAACCCAATAAAAACTTTTCGCGTAATATTATCTGATAGCACCTTATATCTATTTTTTTGTAAATACCATGATACTTTAGTTTTTAGGGAAATGTAAAAAAAATAAACAAAATCTTACGCTTTTTTAATGGCTGATTTACATCGGTCCAGCGAAAGCATGGCAGTAGAAGTACATAGACGAGTTGGTTTTCACGTGTGAGGCGAGAGCTATTGTAACGACGCAATGTTGAATGTACTTCTACTGGTATGCTTTTGTTGGACCAATTTACATTGGTTCATCAGCCATTAAAACTTCATGACGCGACATCTAGTTATGTTCAGTACCTAA
The DNA here is from genome assembly GCA_963966035.1 of Acleris laterana. Lineage (NCBI taxonomy): Eukaryota > Metazoa > Arthropoda > Insecta > Lepidoptera > Tortricidae > Acleris > Acleris laterana. Next base: position 88,288 of record CAWYPN010000001.1, read on the forward strand.
CTGCCGCACTTAGCTGTTTAACAATTGGTTAAGGGACTAATTGCCGTACTCAGAGACTTCAATTTTTAATGCCTGATTAAAGTTACTGTAGCAATAGAATAAAACAATGCGTCACTAAACAATCATTCAATTTAGTTGACGTCTCTGAGTGTAGCAGATAGATATAGAAGGACAACTAGGATACGAGCACCACCTTTTATAATTCATCATCTCAAACATATATATCCAAAACCTGTAGGTACGTTTGCCTCTGCAATTATCGTCTCTACATGTCTACTTACTTTGCATATTACGATAATTCAACTAAAATTACATACTTAATGGATTGTATCATTAGGCTAAGCAAATAATATGCGCTATATTCCTCCCGTATTTTGTAACTCTATTTTTAGGATGACTTAAAAAGAGTAAAGAAAGTAAAGGAACCTTCTACGACTATATGTAACTTACATTTATGAATATGTTTTATGAATTTATAATTCATATTTACATCGCCAAAAAATCTACAGCAAAAACGAAAAATCGACGTCGTTACCATCGGTGACCTTGGACTACAAGACAAGGAGGGCCGGGAGGAACCGGTGACGAAGGGGAAGGGTCCCCCGAAGAGGCGAGTGGTGCTCATCCTGGCGAGGGTCCACGGCGGGGAGCCCCCAGCCTCCTTCATCTGTCAAGGTAGTCTCATTGCCCTGCTAAGATGAAAGGCGGTATCTTAGACAAAACCCCTGTAGCAAGTGCAAACTTATTACTAATGGGAAAGGATTGAATCTACTTTGGCTATTGAATTTGAGATAATGCCTTTTGGCTCATGAGGGCAGGCTCAGGAAGAGGAGAATCGGTTGACAAAATTTATTTTTGTTCTTAATGTACATACCTAATCTAATGATGGATAGTTAGTTGTATAGATTATAAATAATTTATTTCTCACTGAACCAAATAAGACAGTAATAGTGTATTGTTCAACAAGAGACTAAAGTTATAATGATACGAGAAATATCAAGGTAGTGGTTTAAGTGATTCAAATTAAAAGTACAAAAAAAAGACAGAAACATGGGATTACTGCACTACCATATTGCTGACTTAAATCGGGCGGTCAGGACCACACCAATCGGACGATCGTCGATCAATATAATCTGGTAACTATGGCTGATCGATGGATCCTTGGTCGACAACGAATCTATGATGTATGGTAAGGTGTATTATGTAAAAGTCCTCGCTCATTTTCGCTCAGACACTAACTATAATTATAGAATAAAAGGTTAGGTTTAGGTTTAGGTACTATTATTGTCTGTGACTGTACTACAAATAATATTGGTTTAACTTTCGTAACGTTTGATATGTTTTCAGGATTCCTGGACTGTTTTTTAACTTCTTCAGAGAAGGCTTTAGCACTACGTAACAGTGTAGTCATTAAGGTAAGTGCTGGGATTATCTATTCCCTTAAAATATTTACTTTACTGAGTACCGAACTATGTACAATTCATCTGACACTTTAACCAATGTTAACGTCTACATACTCGTATCATCCTATTACAACAACATGCACAGCACACAAATACATTACCTTATTCACTAGCGTTTTTTTGACGGCTTTATGACTCGACATACTTAACTCGTTCTTCAAATTAAATTATTTCTGCGTTATCCCAAAGTATCGCTTCCAAGACCTTAGCCCTAGGCAATCAAGCTAGAGATGGACTTTGGACCCTAGCTATCGCTCCTGAGACTACGTCGTAGATTACCTTATCTTATCAGCGTATCGAGATGAGAGTAAGAGTGCTTAAGAGATTGTGAACCTAAAAATAAACAAAAACGATACAAAATGCGTAAAAGCTTTTCTCCCCTTAAACTTTGTCGGTTTTTTTTAATATGACATAGATACTATTAAAAACTAGGTCTGACCCGTTTTTGTTTCCAAGAAAATATTTCTCCTGGAAAAGAACGGTAAATGTACAAACCTAGTTTTGGAGACGCAGAACCGTCACGTCAAATCCGTTGCACATCGTTGTCGACAGGTGGTTCCGATGCTGAATCCGGACGGGGTGTTCCTGGGCAACCAGCGCTCGGACCTGTTGGGCGCCGACCTGAACCGCAGCTGGGTGACGGCAACGCCGTTCGCGCATCCCGCTACCGTCGCCATCAACGACCTCGTCTCCAAGCTTTGCGCTGAGAAGGTGGGGGTGACACTGGACGGCTGTCATTACGTCGATGATACTGCTGAACCGCGTCAAAACCATTTTTTTTATGGAACGGAGATGGCTAACGAGCATGTAAGCCACCTGGGAATCTAAGAGCTTTAAAGGCCATGGAAATTTCCAATATCAAGATTGCAACCTGGAGGATTAAGACGCAATATTTATGCTAGTCATTTCATTGACTGTCTTGACTACCCTACACACTGGAACACAGCAGTGCGGACATCGCTCATGTCAGGGGTAGCAAATAAGAAAAGTAGCGGAAAAGAACCGAGAACACCAACAAACAAAAAGTGTAGAGTAGAGTTAGATTTATGTGATGCATCGTTCCTTGAGATATCATGTTGATACCTTACCTTTCTTGACAAGATAATACGTCTGTAGTAAAACAGTATTGATTGATTTAATAATTTTTATCATACAGCATTTATAGTGGTAAATCAATTCACTTTTCAGACACTGCAATTGGATTTTATAATCGACTTGCACGCTGATATTAGCTTTGAAGGTGTCTTTGTCAGAGGCAACTCTTACGACGATGTTTACAGGTAAGTACTGACTGATTACTAAATATTATTAACATTCGTTCGTGAATTCAATCAACGTTGCAAGCCGACCACTCATAAATTTGTAAGAAACCGTCGTCGGCATGCAATGTTAGGCAAAGGCTTTGCGGTATTGTTTGTTTGCTATTTATGAATGGTTAGCGATAGATTGCTAATCAATAAGGATATCGGGATACAGTTGGGGTCAATGTAACATATGCCACCTTGTTTGGCACACAGTATAGGTACAATTTGGATTTTACCGTCTAGAGTAGAGTCGCTAGTACATTTTCATTTACTTCTAATTTTAATTAATGTCTTCCACTCATTTATGCAATATGTATGTATGTAAACTATTTATTGCACATAAACAATTACAAAACATGTTTGCATCAATATAAATAATGTACAAAAAAAATTAATATGAAATGTATGTAAATGTAATGTATAATGTACTAATGTAATATCGAGTTACTTATAGGCAATCGCCATGGACTTATTAGAAACCCGGACTAGACCTTTTGCAGGATTCGACGCCGAGGACATGATTAGAGAAGTACGTTAAAGTACGTACTTATTGGTGATTCTAAAATAATATTCACAGGTTTGAGCGTCATGCAGTCCTCCCCAAGTTTCTTGCGTCTCGCGTTGAGGCGTGGCGGCCTGACGCGTGCCTGTTCAACGCAGACCCCCTGGTGTCCGGGTCGGCTCGCCGGGCCCTGCCCGAGGGCTCCACCGACGCCTACACCCTACTCGTATCACTGGGCGGCCGCCGCATCAACCCCAAGGGACCCTACATACATTACACTGAAGATGCTTGTATCCTTGAAATATTAAATGTTGTTGCTACTATTTCCTTATAAATTTTCCATTTCTTGAATAGTTTTATCGTACAAAACTATAATCATCCGGCATAATTAACGAAAATAAATTGTATGTACTCATAAAACGGAACAACTAGCGTCATCTAGCGTTAGATATACACACTGTTCAATAATAAAACATTTAATAGAAAGTTAGAAACCTTACGACTTACGAAAAATTTACGACTTTATGATACACATTAACGTGGGATAGCATTAAACAGTAAAAAAAATGTTGTATGACAAAATCAAAACCTTAATTTTAGTACACCTAGCGCCATCTAGCTCTTTAATAGTGAAACATTAATTCTGTAACTTAAAAATATATGATCTTCATTTAAAATACGATTGCGTATAGGTAATTAGAAGTTATTTATGTTAAAATGTGAAATACATATGCTATGAACACAGACCCATTAAAAAAATGTCCTAAAATGTGATGAAAAGAAATTTATAAATAAAAAATCATTTTTTAAATTTATGATCAAATTACTAGATAAAATGGAACTTAGTTAAACCGTTCCATTGTTAAAATGATTAAATTGACCTGTATGGTGTTTCAGATTTTTATTAAATAGAGTATTACTAACGCCATCTAGTATTCATGGGAGATACTATTATAAATTCGATAGAAGCTCCTAGAATAGCCTACTCTTCACTGTATCATTATAAAATGGCTCTATAATTTTTTGGTTTAATGCACACTAATATTCTTGATAAAGATGTACGAGGTTAAATGCGACTTACGTCCAAGACATTCCATAATTTCAGTACAGGTGGCGCCACCTAGTTGATCTGTGAAACAACTTTACATGTTTTAATTTTCTGAATACAACACAGACTCAAAAATAGGAAGATCTCTGGTGAAGGCATTATGTGACTACTACCGACATATCGGCGTGGTCCCTCCAAGGCAGGGAGCAGCTTCAAAGAAGAAAGATGCGAGAGGCAGGCGCAGGCGCCGTCGCCCCGCCGTCGAGCGAGAAAGGCCAGTCTGCTATGCATGGAAACACGAACACAAATTACCACACATAAATACCAAAATGTAGGCTATACCCTGCACTAATCTTTAAATCTTTTACCGCACAGAAAGCCACCGAGTTCTTCACTTCAAACGAGCACTACACCTGCAAGTACCTACTATTACTTTTACGGTTAATCTCAAACGGTTTATTGCAATTGTAGGTATTGCACATCGTGATTGCACTTTTATACTCCTCGTTGCCAATGTTCAGAACGCTGATAGATTTGGTTACTTACTTGTATCTTTTTTAACAAAACTAGCGACATCTCGTATCGAGTAGACAAAACATAAGTTACGAGTGGAGACTATGCCAGAGTTTTATAATCAATAGGTTCGGTTAATAACTATATATGGCCTTGATTTTGCCAGAAGTTAAGTGAGTGAATAACTTAACGACACGACACTATTATTATAATGAGGTAATGACTACCGCTGAAATATCTGACTGAATGACTGATTGGCTGAGCTATTAACTTTTCTCATTGTAAGGGGCGATTTTACCAATCCCCAAATAAAAATACCACACAGTAATAGTAGTTTGAATAGTTTCCCTGGTCGTAAAGGTCCCCGAGCTCGTCCCCCGAGCGGCGCGTGCTGGCGGCGCGGGTGCTGTCGCGCCGCGCTGCCGCGGCCTCCCCGCCGCCGCTGCG
>OZ014440.1:0-469708 GCA_963966035.1 Acleris laterana
CGAACGCAGCTCGAGCAGAAGTTAGTAGAAGTTGCGCGCGAATTGTCCTCCGCCGGGTAATCCGGTTAAGTTGGTTGGCAGTTACGCGGAATTGGTTGTGTTCGGCGCAGCGCCGGGGCCGCGCGCGCCGGGGCCGGCGCCGCTGCCGGCTGCACGCCGGCGGTCGCCGCGGTATTCCGCCCGCTTTTCCGTAATGGAAAGTCAAACTCTTAATTTTAAAATTGATTGGTTTTGGTCAGGCTGTAAAGTTCTATAAGGATGATTGTTGATGTTTCAATAAACGTTGCTGTCTAGTAGTTTTTTCATTATAATTTCTTAACTTTTTCGAAAAGTAAAACCCACCTACCTACTCCATTAATGCTCCGGACGTTAAGGAGGATTACGGGAGTAAATACGGTTAACGCAAACAAACACGTCTCCCCGCGCAACCTCCCCCCCTCCCGCGCCCGGCTATTTATCTCCGCTCTTCACGACGCAACGAATCAATTTTATATGTTTTTTCCTTCCCACTCCAACCTACTTTAATCAGAGTCAGTACAAGCGTCTTAATAAAAAACACGGGCATGAAAAATAAAGGTAACAATCTACTACTATCTAGGTAGGTACTCGTACAGATCGAGGGGAGGCCGACATTGCAATAGATAGCGCGAGTTGTCTCATTAATGGACGGCGGGGTCTCCGCGGGCCGCCCACGCAGGTCAGGTTAGCAGTTATAAAGTTATCTCAAACTAAGTTGATGGCAATGAATGTATGTTTGTAAATACTTTATTGTATAAAACATAGAAATTCAAATACAATTTTGACAGAATTGGAACATTGGGGATATTTTAAGTGTGACGTGATCAAAGCAGTATATACCCATAATAGGTAGTAGATTTTTGTGTAAATGTGCAATATGTTGGTGCATTACGTTCATAATTACAAACGACGTATCATAAAAGTGTTATGTTTTGAACCATGTGAGTGTTTTCTCATGACGTAGCACGGCTCCGGTTCGGCGATAGGTATAAGGTTTTTTTTTTTTTTTACTGTGTGAAGGTAAATGACTCAGCGAGGACGAGGGTGACGGCATGGATTCGAACACTTGTAGCCTTCCCGGTCGTCGTCAGCCGATCGTTGACGCCGTCCTATAATTATCACGAAATACGAATAACACTCATTTTATTTTCATAATTATATCTCTATTTAGCTAGATATAACGCTTGCCTAATTGATTTCTCAGTTCTATTTTAGCCCTAATAAGTAATTATTGCACAATACTTACTACAAGATGTAAGCAGCAATAGCAGCAGCGCTGCGCTGCCGCCGCGCCGCTTCAGCGCCATCTGTGGACAACGAGCAGCACCGGTGAGCGACGTAACCAGTGCCATGGATCACATCTCCCTCCCTCTAGGCAGGGCGCCCTTCTTCAGGATACACTTAGCATAATTTATTACTTTGTTTACATGTGAGTATAATTCTAATACTATTGTTATTTATGAAACAAAAAAAATTATCTTTAATGGATTGTAAATTGAAAGAATTTATCGTTATATAAATTCGGTAACTTTATTAAAATGTCCTATAATTTTATTTTATTTAAATTCAATTATTTAAAAAAGTTGCACGCTTGATAAATGCACGGTTGAGCACATCGGAATGATTTCATACTGTCAACTAAGTAATAGTGTGTTCTACTTTCTACTGCCTTATTTATAAACGTGGAATAACCGTTGGGTAGCTAAACCGTGCTTCCTTTTCTGTCTTTGTGACATTTGAATTTGACAGATAAAGACAAAGCAAAGCAGGAGCGGCCGACGTGAGACGCGGTGGACACATGTGAGACAAGCCCGAGGAGCTGCTCTGTAATTACTTCGAGAACCATGACCGTTTTACAACTCAATTGAGACCGTAAATTGTTCATTCTTAAATCGCATTTGTTTCAGGAAACTTTAACGTAATAACTTATTTCACTATTCATTGTCTGTCCTAGGAAGCACGGCTCGTTCGCTTAGCTCTCTTGTTTTGCACATGAAAAGATAAACTACCACTTTTCTTGCTACGCTTTAGAAAAAACTTTGTGGAAAGATGTATACTTGAATAAAATTATGCAAGAGAAACAAACAAAAAACAAAACCTGAAAACCTTGGAATTTGGCAAAATGCATTTGAAGAAAAAAATATAGTTTAAGAAAATATGAATGAATTCCAAATGGTGGTCAGTTCAAGTGATTTCGGTCAGATTTTGTTTTGTCCGACAATGATCCCCTCATCCCGGGGGTCCTTAAAAATTAGTAGGTCGTAGGTATGCTGGTATTGCTGTTACTGGATGACATAGTCGCACAACGACTACCAAATGGGACTGTAATAGGTATCAGGCGGAAATACTTAATCGTTGAGTCAGGGTGCACCGAGTATACCAACAAAACTAAATCATTTTAGAGAAATAAAATACATCACGATTCTAGGTTCCAAAAAGGCCAAATCAAATTAAAAGAATCATTTTATTTTAAATTTTATCGCGGTTGGAATTCAGTTATATTTTCTGTCAAAGTTACAGGTCGTACTTATTGCCACAGCAACTATTTACTGCTGGTACTGTTACTCATTCAGGTAGCGTTACCAACGGTTCTCTCTTAGTCTTTTCAATAAATCAAGAATACAAGTTTGCATTAAAAGTCAGAGCCCGGGAAAAAGATAAACATTTGACAAAAGTATGCCTACAATATTAATTTATCAATTTATTTTTATTTGATGTATTGCTTATACGTCAGTTATATTGAACAAATGCGGGATAAAATAACATCGACAGTCTTAACCACCTCTTTTACAGGAAAAGAAAACCAATAAATGTTGACTAGACATTTAGGTAATTTCCATTAATTTATTCTGTTTCAAGATTTGCTGTTACAATGTCAAAATATTACTTCTTAATAGTAGGTTATAGTAGGTAAGTAAGTACTAATATTATAAATTCGAAAGTTTATGTGTGTGTGTGTGATTGTTTATTATTCCTTAACGCTGCAACAGCTGGACGGATTTGGATGATAATTGAAATGGATGTAGCTCATTCTCTGGATTATCACATAGGCTCCTTTTCATTCCGGAAAATATAGAATTTCCCAAGGGAATTTACGCGGATGAGGTCGCTAAATTAATGTCAATGCAAATGTGTTCTAGATTTCAGTAAAACAGGTGGCTGGTCAGTCGGATCGAATCCCACACATCAATACAGACACAGGAGAGCACTTTACTCTAATGTATCTCCGACTTATTTCCCAAATTTTATTAACGTAACGACGAGATTTCCAGCGACGAGTATTATCCGCTGTTTCGGCTGTTTCGCCGAAATTAGATTTGCCGCGCGGGTGATGGGCGCGAGGCTCCGTCGCGTCAACTTTGTCTCATCGTACACTTTACTTACGTTAATAGGATATCTACTACACAGGATACCTATACTTGAAATTTATTCGTGTTGCCATGGGAGATACTTCGGAAGGAACGCAGGTTTTTGATCTACTTTTGTGGAGGGTGGAGAGAAGTGAGGCGCGGCGGCGCATTGTGCCCCGTTGTGGGACTGCAATCAGCCGCCGGCGCCGATATTACACCGTTAATCCCGCTTAGCTTTTTTTGCTTGTCCGCGTCCGCTCAGTCATGCTGAAGGAGCTCGCGGTACACAAAGGCCGTTTAATTAAAAACGCTCCGTAACGATGCGCTCTATAAAAACCCAGAATCCTTGCGAAAACTATCTTCCCTTTGCAATTTAATGAAGAGCATTGAGAATTTCTGTAGTTGTAAAGATGCGTTTTAATTGCACAATGAACAAAGGTCGGGTCTTAATTACGTCACGGGACCGAGAGCGTTATTACACTCGAGAGGACAGGCGGGGATTACCCCGCGCCGCCGCACGACCGAGGGAGCGCGTTTGTTTGATCCGTTACGTTATGAGCATGAAGTAATGGCGGTGTAGTACATACGTGACGAGCGGTGTACGATGTGTTGTGTTGTTCGCCCGCGAGGACACACGGGGAGAGGCGGGGGGGGGGGGGGGGGAGGGGGGGCGTGTGAGACGCGCTAATCGCGGCGTAATCCGCGAGATGGATCGCAGCCGTCGGCGCTCGTAAACATGTAAATGATGCTTTGATCAGTTATTCAGTGCTACTAGTTCGACACTAAGGTAATCAGCTTGTTAATTTGTACTACACTCAACTTATTTGATTCTAGCTCTTTGACTGACTAATCCTGACAAAGTCTGACGCTCGTTTTCTTATCCTTTCAGACAATATAAGACGACGCTCTGGCCTAGTTGGTAGTACCCTGCCTACGAAGCTAGCGGTCCTGGGTTCAAATGCCGGTAAGGGCAGATATTAGTGTGATGAGCACGAATGTTTGTTCCTGAGTCATGGATGTTTTCTACATATTTAAGTATATATTTCTCTATGTAAGTATTTATATCGTTGTCTAGTACCAATAATACAAGCCTTGAGCTTAGTTTGATACTAGGTCAATTGGTGTGACATTATCCCCTGATATTTATTTATTTATTTATTATTTATTAATATAAAGGCAATTTCGTAGTGGTACTTAGGTTGCCTTCTCGGTCACTGTTGCACTTGCCCATGTCAATCCGTTAATTTGTTTTTATTTCCTGCGAGCCTGCGTTCACCATTACCTCGGGATTGCTTGAATGAATGTGTACACAAGGTGTTTGATGTTGCCGTTGCTAGAATACGAGAAAACTCATTCGTCTGTTTATTTGCATTTTAGTAATACATATGCAAACCTTAACTTCAATAATAACTCGTTTTTAGAAGCTGGAAGCATGTTAAGCAAGTTTAGTGTGCTATCAATTGCAGTATTTGGATTTCTGTAAATCCTGATATAATAACCTGTTAGATTAGACTACATTAGATTATTTATTGCTCAATATAAAATAACGTTACAAGTTGCTCATGTCAAGTTATAAGATTTTACATTGCTACTATATATGTACATATATTTTACTTCATTCTCAATACCATCAATTAATTGCGATAAACGTTGTTTTTCAGCGTTCCCTAGTACTGGCTTTAACAGTTTCACTTTACTACGACGTCAATGACCATTATAAAGTGAAAAGGGAATAAATGAAGTTTTAGTTAGGTCCCAGAATGATAGGAATGCTCATACATATGTCAACACGATATTAATTTATACGCGGTATTTCATTTCCCGGTGTGGCGCGCGCGCCGCGGCGGCGCACGTCGCCCCCCCCCCCCACCCCCCGCCGCCCTCCTGCGATTTATCCCCGCCGCGGCCGAGGAATCCGCTGCTGCAAATTCCGTGGCTTCTCTCTAGTTTTCCGTCACCATATTCACTTTGTTTATTTCAGACCATTATTCTCCGCCAACATTACACGAGCATCCATTGTTTGTAGCGTTCTCTCGCTAAAACAATGGCCGCACATTAGTCTGGTCGCCATTAGCGCGGCTGCAGCTGCATGTGCATGTGCATCGTACCTGCATCGCGGCGCGTGCTCGGCGTCCAATTCAATATGGTTAGAGTGCACTTGAACTCAAGTGCTACGAGATACGTAGCTCGTAGACGCTGTAGCCCGTAGCGCGTAATGTGAAGCTACGAGCGCTGTAAGCTCCCGCCGCGGAACGAGCGACCTGGATGTTCTAAGACGTTAATATTCCCGGCGAGTAGGTACCCGCGGCGTGATCGCGGCGACTGAGCCTGTTCATTTAGACCGACAACAAACTAGTCCGTGGTGAGAACTACAATTATAAAGTTGTGTTGTTTTAATCCGGAGCCCCGCCCGCCCCGCCGCCCCGCCCGCCCCGCCAACAGCAGTTCCGTGTAATTTCCGGCTGTCACACTCATGCCCAGACGAAGGCTCGCCTTGCCGGAATAAGACCCCGTATTACTGCTCACACAAACAAAATTATCTCAACATTAAGCATTATCTAAATGCTAATTATTAGTTTAATACTTGGATTAAGAAATCATTTATAGGTATAAAGTTTTCTCTTAAAATACTTCGAGCTAAATAATGTTTCGCGGAGATACAATTATAAGACGTTGCAATTATTATTAACAACACACAATGACCAACTCTCGGGCCGCTTCTCCCCTCTTCTCTCCACGTTTTCCATTCTGTGGAGCGCCACTGTGCTGTGCACGGGCACGCGCACGGCCCGGCACGCGGCGGTCCACATTGTGGAACATCGTATATCTGAAGTGCACGGCCCCACTAGACATACGGGCTGTCTACTTTTTGGTCCATGGTATTACTAAAGTGCACCAAATACTACGCGTTACCCGCTCTAATGTACAATGATGATGAGAATGTCCCGCAATACTCTACTTGGATGTTTTTGTGTTTCGTTGTGTTTGTGAATTTAGTGTTTATTTTTCACTTAAAAATCTTTTTGAGCAATTAATATGTTTTTTGTACATGGTATAAATGCATTATCGATTAGTTTTCTGTTGTAGTTTTTATTCTTTAGGTTTTATTTCTTGAAGCGTAAAAGTAAAAGTAAAATTTGTTATTGTAATTTAAATTCGACAGCCTCTTTTTATCTTAAGCTGGGGCATTGTGATCGCATTGTCAACGCTATGACTGCACTCAATAATTTGATAGTGGTGGCGACTGACTTAAAACAATTCGGCACAATTAGGTTAAAGACAAAATGGTATAGAATAAGGCCCCTGCGCATAAACAGTTTAACACGTTGACTCCTACCATGTCTCAATAATTATAATTTTTTTACTCTAAAAACACCAACAGAATAATTTTGCCAGCCTATTGCACTTCTGTTAATGGTTTAATCTAAAATCATGTACAGTAGAACCCGCTTAAGACGATTCTGAGGGGACCTAGCAAAAAAAGTGTCTTAAACGGGAAATCGTATTAAACGTGAAAATAAAACTAGTAATAATTCATGAACACACATTTACATGTAATTTGTTTATTTTAAATGAAAGATACAAAAAAATATGTTTATGTAAAAGTGTATATTAATAACAATTGTTTTACTTAAAGTAATTATTTATTTTAGATTGACGTAACGATTTGGATGCATTTTTCATAACAAGATTTTCAATAGAATTTAATTTATGGATCGCTTCTTCGCTATTACCCATAGAAGATACATAGCGTCTTAAATCTGCTACAACTGACAACGCCTGAGCATTTGACAAAATTGGAGGCGTTTCCTCCTGTTCGTGTGCGTCTTCATCATCACTTATGGTTGCGTTTTGGGTGGAACCTGCACTTTCAATAAGGTCTTCGACTGAAAGCACTTCGTCGCGCCCTATCTATATATACTATCGTACGTATATCTACTATCGTACTAAGGTACGATATGCTCTTTTTCACCCGCGTACATAACTTGGTATTATGGTTTTAGAAGACGTATTAAGCGGGACGCGAGTCGTATTAACCGTGAAAAAATGTATGAATCTGGCCTTAAGTTGCAGGGACCGGCAGAAAATGGCGTATTATGCGGGAAATCGTATTAAACGTGATCGTATTAAGCGGGTTCTACTGTACTATGATTTCATAATCTCTAGCATTACTTGCCATAACTATCATGTGCTCTAAATAAGATTGTATAATAAAATTGTCTGTATGTTACAGATTTTGAAATTATAGAATATGATAAATGTACGAGTATTAAGTAAAATTCAAGGCTTAATAAATGATAATTAATTATTTATTTATTTATTTAAAATAATTAATAAGCATATTATTGGGATTTTAGATCTTACGAAATCTTGTAATATGAGTGTAGATCGTAGTTACTTTAGTTTAAACAATATCTATACTTGTTAACCACCTGCCGCCAAATTCAATATATTTGGGCTTTCTAAATACTTGTCACGGGTAGTAGTTAACATTTACGCGACAGCGGTCGCTGCGTTCGAACCCAAAATTCGACACTTGCGCCCTCAATATCGTTATCTTTGTGATATTGAACGATTCTTAATTACATTATCCTTTTGACTTTTGACATCATGTCTACAAGATTAGAAACATTCTACGGGAGGTGCTAGATACGAGAAGTCAATACTCGTTGTTGTGAACGTGCTTAATCTCGAGTCTTATTAAAAATCGTAAGATGATATTATTGATTTTGTCAATTTTATTATAAAATAGTATTTGTAGTGTATGATCGTTATCGTAATGGAGTCCTGGATGGACAAATATCGGGAGTGTATTGATTGAGTAGATCAACGGGCCGGGGCGCGCGGCCCGCTCGGATGCGCTTTGTTCCTGCAGCCCGACGCTTGCATAGAATGCAGCCGGGGGCGAAGTTTAATCGCCGGGGGCGGAACAGAAACAGCGCGTCGGTGTTCAGTTGCACAAGTAGGTTACGCAGGGGTATGAAAATGTTTTCATATTTTATGAGCAACTTAAACATATTTTTTGTTTTAGCGGAGTTGGGGCGGAAATGACTAAACGAAAATAAGGTCTTATGCCTAGATTCAACGCCGAATCTCGGAGTAAGTCTTATTCCAGTTTGGTCAAATCCGCCCTTAATAAATATAGTTAACAGAAGAAGTTAAGTTTTGATACTTAATATAAAAATAAGTAAACTAAATAATAAAATGTATGTACTTGTTTGTAAAGATGACGTTTGCTTTAGTTACGCTTTCGTATCAATGTTGCGGAACTTATTTCAAAGTACCTTATCATGTTTTGAAGATGCTCAATGCGGTAACGGACCGAAGGGAACCGAAATAAGTATAGTTGATGAGAGTTAAATAACTTCCTGCAGTGAAGATTGCAGTTCAAACATAACTTTACAAGCTCTTATCTACATATTATTCTTGTCCAAACAAATCTGATAACAAATAAATCTGTTAGGTTATCAATAAATTTTATTTGTAAGTACTTGCTTGGATGGAAACCTGTTACTAAACCTACCCCGTCCATACGTCTGTCCTGTTTATCCTTCCAATCAATTTTCAATGGCTTTATCTTTCGCACTGTAATAAACCGCTAACAATACTTAAATTAAGACCTATACCCAAAATGGCGTTTTAATAAGGAAACCAAAATAAACTGTAACATTGATTGTTGGTATTGATTTGCCTTAGCTACACATTTGCATAAGTTGTACGGATTATTATTTTTATATACCGAAACCGGAACCGGAAACTGAATTATTACTGTTGAAATTTTAAATAAAAATAATGTTGTTTCACTAACGACTTTCACAAAAATATAACTAATTCACCCCTAAATCCGCTTTCAGAAATAGAAATAGAGATAATAAAGTGTCAAACATGAGTGTTCTATTTTAAGTCATCTGTTTTTATTGTTTATATCGGAAGTGGTTTTTTTAATTCATCGACGAAATTTTAAGAGTTTTTTTAAATATTTAATAGCTTGTCTTATAATTTATATTCCATGAACAGATAAAAAAAACAGTATGATTTTATCTACTTTTCTATAGAAACAAGTAGCAACTTACCTATTACTGATTTTTGATAATTATTCTCTCAGAGCTATAGGGTGTTGATGCCCCTCGCATATTTTTGTCCATAATATACCTATCAAGTCATGTTATTATAGATTAATAATGGGTTTTTTAAATAATATTTACCCTAGTAATATGTTTACGTTGTCCGTCCGTCCGTCCTAACTTTAAAGAGCTGTATCTTTTGAACCGTAATAGGTAGCGGGTTAATTTTTTTATAATGTGAAATAAAGGGGGTCACCATACAAGAAACTTTTTTTTTTAAAGTAATTTTGTATCCTAAAAACGATTCAATATACAAATTTTAAATTTGGTAAGATTATAGTAGAAACTCGGAAGAAAAACCACAATATTAAAAAATGCTCAAGCATCAGTTGCGCTCGCGCTGATTCGATTCGAAATTCGAATTCAAATTGGAATATAATAATACCTACTGAGCGGTGGAACGGAACCCTCGGCGCGCGACTCCGTCTCGCACTTGACCGGTTTTTTAACCCTCCTTGCGGTGTCTTTTGCCGGTTGAACTTTTTTGACAATTAATTGTGATGGCAACTATCACACGTACTCGCACTAAATGTGACTTAACGGTTCTAGAATAAATAAAAAATTACACATTCCTAATTTTTGTCAATTTTCTGTCTTTGAATTTGGAAAAAAACTTTATTCATAATTATGAAACTAAAAATTTCAATAATTATAAGTGAACTTTATAAATAATAACATTCAATTAATTACCGTAATAAATCATACAATCCAGAATGCGGGGTAGAGTTTTACACAAAGCTAATTATTAGCTTTTCTTTGACGGCAATAAAAGCCGGCGGCGG
Source organism: Acleris laterana (assembly GCA_963966035.1). Classification (NCBI taxonomy): domain Eukaryota; kingdom Metazoa; phylum Arthropoda; class Insecta; order Lepidoptera; family Tortricidae; genus Acleris; species Acleris laterana. Next base: position 10,276 of record OZ014440.1, read on the forward strand.
CCGCGTAGTCGCAGCGAACATCTTTTTGTTTGTCAATTGTCTTTGCATAAAAAGGTTTGGATTAGGTTGTTAATCAGTACTAAGTAAGTTACTTTGATTGTTGTGACTTAAAGTAAAAACGCCCTTTTGAAGCATATATAAAATATACTACTCAAAAAGTTCATGTATAGTTTCAAGGGCGTTAAGTTAAAATATGTTTGCGTAAACTTCAACAAATGTCACTTTTATAGAAACTACTAATGCTATAAACTCTGTTCATAATTTCCTAAGAAACTCGTTGTTTCTTGCGTGACTTACTTCACTGAGTCGCAATCCCATGGAAGGTCCACCGTGCCCCGGCGTCTGTCGCACAAGTCCGCGCGGAGTGGGCGCGGTCGCATCGCGCCTCTACGGCCGCTCGCGCGCGCTGCCCGCCCGAGACTGCCGCCGGCACCGGCCGCCGACGAGGACACGCTGGATTCACACTACTTACACCTACTCATCTTTATTATTCTAAATTAATACATCTTTAGTTTTTCTTAGATGGTTTTAACCTTTATTGTATCTTTAAGCAAAGATCACATTAAAATAAGTAAGAAGTTTTTATTGAAGTATAATATGGCGGCGTCCGTAAAAGTAAGGCGCTTTTGACTCTTAAAGAGTTGAGGATGGGTTTACGCCTTTATTGCTTTTTCTTATCATTTTATTGTTTACCCATTATAGTCACGTTATATTTGAAGTACCTAGGGTAATTTTATGAAATATCCTTGATTAGATTTTGCTCGCGACTTCATGGCCGTAAAAGCCATTTTTTACGATCTTGAATTTTTAGTATTAGGAATCAAATGTATATAATAGGTCTCAAATATCACTTATCATCAGGTGGCCTGTGTGCTTGTGTGCCTTCAAAAACAATACGGTTTTCAAAAAACATATGTAATGAGATCGCATCTCCATATCATAAGTTTTGGTTTGGCATTATAGTTTGGGCGTTACATGGGTGAATTATGTTTTAATTTATTTTAATTTCTGGAGAAACATTCTCAGACGACGGTCCAAATCGTGAAAGGGTTCACATCCATCTAGTTTCTAAAAATGAACTCAGATAGAGAGACGCGGCGGTTTCCTGTGTTTACTGGTGCAAGATGTGATTGTAGATACCCGCCGCGGCGCGTCGGCGACGGGACCACATTTCGTGGTGCCGAGATTCACTCGAGCTTTCAGCGGAGCCCGTCACGCGTCATTTTATCTACGCCCCGGCTCTTGACGTAATGAAATGGTTTAATACAAATTGCGACGTTTTCGTGTGACGTCAACATTAATATACATCAGTTTTTAACCGCGACTATATGCAAAGAGGTTTATTGTTTATTGCGAACAGTAAATGAACAAACGTAAAGGAATGTCTTGTAGGATCTCGTTGTGCTCGGGAAGGCCGGGCTTACGGCGCGAGTAATCTCTCCCGGCGCCGCGCCGGGGCTCCGCGCCTGAACTCTGATTAAAACCTTTGTGTCGGCCCGCGGGTTTACTGCTGATTGGCAGCCCTTTGTTGATGTCTTCGCCGCGGCGGCTGAGCAATGGCGATTATCTGTCGAACATCTTTGATTACTCGACACCCGCTTCGTCTCAGACGTTTTTTGTCCTGCTCGGAGTTTCCAGCGTCGGAGACGTTGGTCGGTCAGTTAATTACTGACCCAAGAGTTTAAGTTGAAATAGCTTAAGCTTTCCGCAGGAAAATTGAGTTTGTAATCGTGTGGTTTAAACCGTTTTACTTTATACAGTTTTGAATTATGCACTTCAACATTAACCCTTTAATTATCAGTTCCATATGTTGCGTAACGTTAAAAGATAATTTGGACATGATTGAAACGATATTACAAGTTCTTGTTACAGTTCGATATTTCATTTCACTGGAAACATCGTTAAATCCGAGCCTTTTTATGTACTTTGTCTCAATACATACTTATATGTGACTATAAAAACCGCCAACGTTAAAATAGCTTTTCCAAAATAAGATAGGATAAGACAAAGATACGAGCGGCTGCATCGTAAAAAATATGTTATAATAACAATTACATTTAGCACAAAGTGGAATAGGGGCGGCATTGTTTTGTGTTTAGTGCGGAACCCAAAACTTCGTGTTCCTTTTATCCTCGAACTCTCGCGCAGAATAGAGTCAAAGAGACATACGCTAACAAAGTTAGGAACTTAGTGTTTCGGAGTTATTTGTTTTTATTGTGGCTGTAGAGCAAGTTATCTAGGACGCCCAGACAAAGGCTTCGCACTGTTCCGGGGTAATTGTAATTGTGTTGAGATGTGTCTCGGGTCTCCGCTGCCGCGGGGCGGGCGTCGCGGCGCTGCGCGGGCGCCCGCCTGCAGCCCGCGACGGTCGACGCTCCGGAGTGACTGGCAGTCACGTAGATGAACACGACGTGACATTTACCCAAGAAACTACTAAAATATGCACACATACATATAGTTATGAATTTGACTTTGACCACAGTATTGTAATATAAGTCAAAATCCGGTAAAAAGTATCGCTACTAATACACGCATACACTATTAGGTACATTTTTAACATTATCACAAAGTAACTTTTTAACAAAACTATTGTTAGCCGATATTCAACAGAAACTTAAAAAAAACTAACTATGACGGAAAATTACTAATAGTTATTTATCTACATATATCCTTTAAAACTATTCAGCATGAATATACATAATATACTTACTCATATTTCCCTGCAGGTAAATTTGGTAATTTGTATTTTTTTTAAATATACCTAATTGTGTTTACAGGTGAAACCCTGTAAAGTGTCATATAAGATTAGTTAACTAGTTTTTTTTAATTCAGTAACCCGGCTACCAACCTTTACTTTCTATCGAGTAAATAATGATAACGTATCGTCATCGAGAAAATGTGTATTGGTTAATGCGCTCCGTGTTCGTATTTAGTACACTTTATTGCCATAGCAATAAGGGGTAGGTGAGGGTTGTGTACATATTTTTGAGGCGTTGTAGTGCATACATATTGGTGCCCTTGACTGTACGATGGCAAGTTGATATTGACGTCGATTTTCGTGTCATTGAGTAGTACCGGTGAAGTATACGTGATATAATACATGAGAACGTGAGTTATTTTAGGGGTTCGTGTTACGGATAGGTTCAGAACACGTCGTGTTCGAATAGTAATGTCGATTTGAAAACGTGACGTATCATTCAGATGTTTATACTCGCGCTGCTGTGGTGAATTCGCTCTGAATTTTATACGAAGAAAATCTGGAAAAGCAATGGTTGTTGTAGAATACTGCAAGTTTGTGAACTAGAAGAGATAACATTGCCTGTTGCAGTAATGTGACTGGAGCAGAGCACATAGTGATTCACTGACCCGAGGGGCTATTGCTTAACGCACTCGCAATCGCAATTGTTTTCATTTTGAAAATCGAAGGCTTGTCTGCATACAAAATGAAAACCATTGTTTCGTTTTGAAGTCGATTGTGATTGCGAGTGCGTTAGGCAACAGCGTCGCTATTGAGAAAGCAAGATAAATACGAACTTATGTGATAAAAAACGATGGGAAAGGATTATTCACTACATCTGTAGCTGCTGTTCAAAGTTTGAGTTAGAAATGTTAGAATCTATCTGAAGCTCGCCTAAGGCTTTAAAAAATGTTTAATTTATTATGTTTGGTTCAATTAACCCATTAAGCCCCGGCGGCAGCTGAGACGGAAGCTCGGCGGCGGTTGACTGCGCACTCAGTTTTCAACACAAAATTATTTTCGGTACTTACAGTGCCGTTTCATTTTCTTTCGACATCAATCATTATAACTTGTTTCGTTTATGTCTTCAAATGTAACCACTCAAATCATACCCGCTTTGATAATGTCCGCTATTCATTGAAGCAGAGACCCTCGTCAGTACTGAACTCCTAATAGGTATGGAGTGATTAGACACTCTCATGTGACGTATTTTTTTATAAATATGTATTGGATAGCCTGTCTATGAACTATCTAGCTATCTATGTACCCCAAAACGGATGAACCAATTCAGATTTGTGTATTTGAAAACAAAGCTAGTTTAATCGCCGTTTTAGAGATATCAGTTGATCTCATTTGCATCGGGTTTTTTAAATCTATTATTCCCTGAATTTCATCTTCCTGTTTCAGTCGCGCCATAAAGACAAAAGCTTCTAGAACTGCTCTGATTCTTTCTGCATGTGTCCACGGACATCTGATGAAACGGATAGCTTGTTGTGTGCTATGATTGCTCGGGGATCCCTAGTCATTATAATCAAAACAAAAAATGTCACGCTGCACCAGAAGTGTCTGAACACCACCAGTATTTTTAATTAAACGCAAGTACACCTTCCTTGCTTGACGACGTCAACAGCACTTCATTATGCACCTTCATATAATGCACTCCGTTATTGGGATGAGGCGGCGGGGCGGAGGGGGCGGGGGGACGCGAGATGAAAAGAAAATGAAACTGCAGCGAGATGAAGCGACGACGGGCCGGGCCCCGCGCGGAGCAGACACTACTTTCACTGTGATTTACAATAACAAGAACCCTCGAACGGATAAAGCATCCCCGAGAGACCGGTGCCACGTACCTACGTACTTACTACTAAACTAAAGTAGATACAATCATGCTCGTAGGTACAACATTATTTTTGATTTGTTATTTGTACATAGGCCACAGCTGTTAAATTGAGAAATAGAGTGTGAGAGGTACAAATGTAAAATAACGAGCTTCATTAACTTACAGAATCAAAGAGTCGGAATTTGTGCAAGTCAAGTTTTTGTGTAATCACACAAAATTGTTTTTTCCATACTAAACAAAAAAGTTGTCATGAAAAAAAATTATAAGTTCATAATGATTCTATCCATGTAAGAAACCACTGAAAAAATATTGGAATAATACATCAAATTGGAAAATTACAAAATTTCCGAATAATTATGATGACCAATATCTCCGAAAGTACTAAAAATCGCTGAACATACATACAGATGTTTTTGGTAGCCCTGGGTGTGACCTATTTAATTTTTTCATTAAATTTTGGACCACTAGTGAGCCGACACCCTGTATAATAAAACCAGGCTATTATAATAATGATTATAGACAGTGGAGTTCTATTATTAAATACGTTGATTTTAATGTGCTTCCATTTAATTATGAAAAAGATTATTTCATATAAAAGTCCCTCTCTACTTTTTGTTACTGGTAAGGATGAAAGAATTTACAATACATCAGGCGAAATTATCTGGGCCAGTTCGCCGGAGCGACCACTTCGTCTGAGATTCTGTTCACGTCGCGCAGCGAGCTGACTGCAGGAGGGTTCTCGCTGAAAAGGATCCGACGCCTGTCACAGTCGCCTCTGAATAACTTAGAACTTGTTTTAAAATAATTTTCATTAAAAGCAATTTTAAACAACACGTGAAACATTGCTCCTCAAGTAAAAAGCAAGATGTAATAGGTGTTCCGTCATATAATAATACAGCATATGATCTGCGGTCTCCCCTCCTGTTTGCGTTCTCCGCGACTTGTTGCTCGGCGGAGAGCGCTCGGCAAACAGCTGCGTCGGCGGCGGCGAGCCGCGTGCGCACGAGACCGCAGCGTAGGATTATTAAACGTTGCACGTACTTAATTAATAACCTGATATTACTCAAATTGTTATCTTGCCCTTTGATGTTAAACGTCCGAAACTTATTTTTCATAGTGATAAGATAAAATCATTGCCTATATTGTAGGTGGTAAAAATATGGTATTTTCTGTTGTCCATTTGTCTGTTGGTTTATGGGTCATAGTTTTCGAAATATTATCACTTCTTAATGTAGAAAATTAAAAATTCTGTTTGTGTAAGGAATTGATAAAATCAGTGCAGTTTGCGTGCGGATCCGCTGGCAGAGAGCTCCGTTAATAAGTCCGCCTTATTAGCCCGCGCGGCCTTGACGAGCATCGAGAGGGCTACTTTTTCCGGCGGATACACAAACACTTTTGTGAACTGTATAAGAAGAAATTCTCTAAAATATTACCCGACAGTTGGTGATTGTCACAAGATAATTATCCATATAACAATTGAACTTCTGAATTAAATCACACTACTTAGACAAAATGAGCGGAAAAAGGTTCCAAATGCCGTCTCTCTCTTCATACTCACTCTCTTGTCCAGTTTATATAATCTCTCGGATGTGTAGCTGGTACAGTCAAGGAATTTAATTTCAAGGAATGTAATCAATCAAAACGTAAGAGATATCGTATGGTTTTATTTACAGTGTCAACTGTACATATTCCAAAGTGGACTAGGAATAAAATTCCGTGACTTGTACAGTCAACCAATTTGATTTCTAGGCCACTTTGGACTATGTTAAAGTGACGTTGTCAACCAAAACGTAAGAGACTCCCTATGATTTGGTTTACAACGTCACGTTGACAAAGTCCATAGTGGCCTAGGAATCAAATTGGTTGACTGTACGTCGAGAGCCGGGGAGACGAGTAAAACTAACGGTAGCTACCAATGCACTGTTTATTAAAGTCAATGACAGTTCATATTATGGACGCAGCCACACGTACACATGAATACATACGTAACAGTAGCTAACTTGATCAACCTCGTTATCGCGGTTACATTGCGCTCACTTAAATTTTCAAAGCAATTCCAAAATTGAACTTCACGCATAATTTCCGAATGCCTGATCCTTCAAACTTGATGTAATGTTATTGGTATATGCCATAATATATAGAAAGTGACGTCACTTTCAGCTAAAGAACAAGGTGTTCAACAATTTAGCCAGTTACGTCCATTTTAAATTATAAACTACTACCACTTGCAAATAAATAAATGTACTATTACGTGAATGTTACAATGATTTACATTTCACCATGACGCTGCGTAAACAATATTGCTTATTGCTTTTTAAGTCTCATTCTTCGCACATTCAGATAATAATACCTAATTATATGGAAAACATGGGATCCCAAAAATTATAAATTCAGTATCCGTTATTCTATATAGTGAACTTACCGCATTACACATGCGCGATGCGTTTAGGCTTGTTTCTAGGTCCTAGGTTCGATTCCCAGTATAGGCAAACATTTGTGCGATGAGATAGCGAGTGCATGTTATATTATCATTAAATAAGGTACCTATGTAGGTTTATCGGTGCCTATTTGGTACCCGTAGTACAGTCAGCATCAAAAGTATTTAAGCAGAATAACATGCTCAAAATGATCTAGACACGACGTATTCTCTTGACAGTAGAGTCGAGTGCAGATCATTTTGATCTCGTCGGTTGCGTAGCTCCTTCTGCTGCTGACTGAGCTGACCTAGAGCTTACTTGGGCGTTAGGTCAATTTGGGTGGGGTAGAAATAAATAAATAAATATCAGGGGACTATGTCACACCAATTGATCTAGTCCCAAACTAAGCTCAAGGCTTGTATTATGGGTACTAGACAACGATATAAATGCTTATATAGAGAAATATATACTTAAATATATAAAAAAACATCCATGACTCAGGAACAAATATTCGTTCTCATCACACTAATATCTGCCCTTACCAGGATTTGAACCCAGGACTGCTAGCTTCGTAGGCAGGGTCACTACCAACTAGGCCAGCGCGTCGTCAAATATTGTAAGGGTCCACCCGGATCGCTACCACCATCCTACCAACTAACTTGCACTAAGCAGCAGTTTTGAATTGATCGTACTGTTTTTTTCATACGAAGGTCAAAGATACACAATAAAATTACTAGCTTAAAGTGTCATCATTATGATAGTCCTCAGGGTTCGCAGCACGTTTAAGACCTTCAGATTACAAAAGTCCATCGGCTTTCAAACGCACTTACCAGCAGGTGGCTTGCGTGCCTTTTCCTATATTCATGCCATATTAATTATTGGTGTATTGTAGGGCAGCTGGCTCTGCACTGGTGCACCCTATTACTGCGCCACTGCACAAGATGCACCGATACGGCTCGCCGGAGCACGCGCCTTCCGCGCCCGAGTGCATCGTAAGTGCAGCCTATCTTGCTGATCAATTTACATTCGGTTTTGCCAACTAATAAGCCTAAAAAAGGTAGCACACGGTGACTTTTTTTGCGATGCAGTCCCACGTTTCACTGTCAATTTTGTTCTGAAATGTGTTGACAGCTGTTAAATGCAGCGATATCAAAAGTGCGACTGCATCGCTTTAAAAAATGACCCTGCTCTACCTCCCTAAAAAGTAACGTCAAGTTAGGAACACATGTAGGTGTTAAAACGGGATAATTAAGAAATACCAAAATAAAATTACCATATCTGTTCATGTTACGTATAGCTTTTTATATTTGAAAATAATTGAGTCCGGAAAAGTCCGGAACTACCTTAACAAAAGGCGCTTCAAATTTGCCTCAATTTAGGGAATGATTAAGTATAATAATATTTGTGTTTATTATCGCCCATCCCTCGAATGGTTAAATTTAAGTTAACTCTGAATATCCACTTTACGCTTGCCTACCTTAATTAAATGATTTTTGTTACAACCCTCGGGCGGGGTAATGTTACGCTATCGTAATTTCGTAGAGCGGCCGCGGCGCAAGTTTCACGTAAGTATCGAATATTACCAGAAACTGCATCGCGCTGCCCTCGAAGCATAAATGTCCGCCGGTAGCGCAAGACAACAGCAACACAACCTACTAGACCTCTTTTCTACTCGCTAGAACCATATTACCTTTCACGTGTTATCGTATTGTCAACGATACGATATCTCTTATTTTCGTAACAATAATGGCGCCCGAGTTAAAGACAGTAAGATTACAATATCAAAGGCAAGATGGTTTTACCCAGCAAAAAAGAGGCTTTGTCCACACATGTACGACCACTAAAGCTTTTTTTAGTAAGCGTAGCTATGGAAGTTTAGACAAGGTTTTTTTGGTTACTTTAATGATTACCTACACTGATATTGTAAAAATGAACTTAGGGCTGATTTTTCAATCTCCAGACAACACTATCTGTCGGGTAAATGGTAGCTTTGTGCTTTTCTTTGTCATAACTAAGAAAGATAAGGACAGAGCTACAATTTACCTGACAGATAGTGTTACCTGAAGATTGAAAAATCAGCCCTTAATCGCGTAATAGGTGTATAACGTTTCGCCTGTTTTAACTACGGGCGTGGTCAAATGGAGAAATGTTTGTCTTATTTTTACTTAATTTTTCATCGACTTATTTTTGTGTAAATATTGTTTAGCACGCGTCTAAAACGATGATAATACAAAAGTTTTCATGCTGCTCGTTAGCTTTTAATAAGCAAATTAAAAGAAACTTGCTTCGTGTAAGAGGGCCTTAAGTGCCCCTGTAGTCTGACTTCAGACTACATTGCCCCCCCCCCCCTCCTCTGCTACCCACTCTAGCGGCTGCTACAGATGAATGAAAAGACAAATTAATGCGGCATGAGTTCTATGACGACACTTAATTGCGCCGAGACTCCGCCATTCACGACGACGACGCGGAAGAGTTGACACTTCGTGTAGACTGACAATTGCCGCTGTCGCTCCGACCATGATATGGTAAGCTCGTTTAATTAAAGGGGATCTTGTATCTTATTTTAAGGTTTTAAAAAGTATGTACCTGCCGTAAACTATGCGCTTACAGTTTAAAAGATGTGTTTAATAGAGGCTTTGAACTCGGTACCCATATCAAACTTTTCAGAAATCTTTTGTTGGTTCGGTGCGTTTAACCTGGAGTCAGTAGGTATCGATATTTGTGAATGATGCGATTGAGAATCGATCTCCCCCCCCACTTCCTCGCCCTAGGCGCCAGAGGCTATCTCTTCTACAAAGTACAAAGTCGGATGAGGTCCTGGCGATAAAACTTTACTTTGGACAAGTTCAAATGTTTATTAATGATTTTTCGAAGTGTGTGAACTCGCCTTATTATTTCAATTATGGTTATGACAAAGAGTGAAGATTCAATTATAAATTATGGCATTAAAATATGTTCATTCGTCTTTAAATATGTATAAAATATACTCTATACTAAAATTACATAGAGTTTTATGTTGTATTTTTGTGTCATGAATAAACTCGAAAACTACTGGACCGATTTCAACAACTGTTTCACCAGTAGAATGATACATTATCACTTAATAAAAAAGGTGATGGTTTATTTTTTACTACAAGCTCTTTATAAACAAATCTTACTACAAGTGAGTATCAAACAGTTTGGTTCAACTTTTATATAAGTAGAGAAAAAAAAACAGTTAATTTTAGCAAGATTGTATGTGTCAATTGACAGGTTTTAGTATAATTTGTTCGAAGCTGGGATAAGAAATTCAATTGCTCAGACTTGCAGCTGACCCCTCGGCCGCCCCAGCTCACCCTCCCCCACGCGGTACTTGCCGTCGCGACAACAGAGTACTTGCAAAGTTTCTATTTAAGCATTACCTCTTAACACTTCCGTATTCCGCAACTCCACCCAACACATTGTAGCGATGCGATACCCAGGAGCCTCAGCTATAAACACGCACGAATAACTTCATAATTATTTCTCAGTGTCTCCTTTTCTTTGCGACTAGTAGAAGAGAGACGCACAGAGATGTTGTATCGTCGAGAAGCTCTCGCGACGCTCGCTGCAGTTCGGCCCGACAACTATCTGCGCAGCGTGTTGTTCGGTTATTACATTGTTCAACATTATAGACGGAGTCAAAGGAGCACTCCGCCGGCGCAGTCTAATAACTTGAAAGTTACAGCGTTATTACGAGTGGTTAAGGTTTAACTATATCGTCTATCGGCACGTGCACTGTGACTACGTTGTACAGTCAGGGTAAAAAAAGTTTCGTCACTTTTCGACTCTATTTCAACGCCGTTGAGGTGCAAAAGTTACGAATCTTTTTTTACCCTGACTATACTACAAAGGTTTGATTAATGCCGCCCGGGTTCAGGCAGCTCTCTGACACCACTTATGATGGATAAACCTATATTGATTCAACAGTTTCGAGTCCACGAGGGCTATTATGTTATAGTTATGCATTTAATTTTACGGTGAGCGTAAAGAACAAAACTCTAGCAGTTATATAGCTCTGTCCTTTTCTGTCAGCGTAAACTGAACTGAATCGAACTCTGCCCTGCGCCCGCCTATCACCGACATAGTTATAGACATAACCCCGTTACTTATAAACGTGGAATAAGTTTGGAATAGTTTATGCCATGCTTTGTCACTTTCCGTCAGATGCAAATGTCACAATTACAGATAAGGACAAAGCATGGCGTAAACTATTTCAAGCTTATCCCCCACGTTTATAAGTAAGGGGGATAATTATTAGCGTGTCAAAAGGCTATAGTTTGGACTTTTCTTTACCTTGACTAACTATACTGAAGCCCTAAAACAACACGTCATTATACCCAAAAAAAAAAATCATGGTGAAACTGAATAAGCTGTTCCCGCCATTTTCTAGTGAAAATCATAAATAACTGCGCCCTACACCTGTAATTCAGCGTCGTGTTCCTTTCAGCTGTCCGCCCAAATCTGGCGGCGAGGGCTATTCAGCCGGGAACACCATTCAGGAGTCACTTCTTTTAATTGAATGCGTTCACTCATTCACCGCTCCGTGCTCCGCTCAATGCTCGGCGCGCTGTTGTGCTCGCTCCATTATGTTGATAGTGCTGCGAGCAGGTCGCCGGGGCCGCGGTCTGCGAGCTTGTACGGGTGTAAGCTAGCTCGGCTAGTGCCTAGCCATCTGACTACTACACGAAATTAACTCGATACAGCGTTCTGGGCACAGAAACGTTTAATTTAATACTGCGGTGTTATCCCAGCCGCTGTAAATGTCCTTAATAATAAAGAGCACATCTGTGTCCTGGGTGCTAATTTAAATTAAACCTTCTGAAAATGCAATAATGTCGTGATTACAGCTATAGTTTTGCTAGATTAAAACATTTTTTTGCTGGAAATTCAGTGAAGTACACGAGATAATAATTTTATTTCGTGCATAAATGGAATAACATGCACTCTATTTAATTTGTAAATACATACATACCGTCACACCTTCATCCCAGAGTGTATTTGTATATTAGTGACAGGTTGCAAGCCCATCGCCTAATAATACTACAAGCCTTTAATCCCTTAGTCGTCTCTTACGACTTCCACAGAAAGACACGGAGAGGCACTATTCTATGTCGGCAACCACACGAAATATTTAATTTGTGCAAACAACAATACGAGTACAGTCATAATAAGGAATGTAATTAAATATGGTTAGTGCTAATGGTAAGAAAGAGAAAAGACCCTGTCTTGTCTATTAGAAGGAAACAACGCACATTGCAATGGTCTGAAAAAAAAAAAACTTGAAAATAGTTATCCGGTGCTACAAGCAATTTATTATTTTTAAACCTAATTTTTTTGTAATCCTTTAACTGGCTAACTTTTATTTTTTTGCAAACTTTTAACTTAAAAATATAAAAAAAAAATTATTAGTAGTAATTTAATTGCACGGAAGCCCACTGATCGACATCAATTTGACACAACACACATCACATTACATTACAACTCAACTTGACCCCGCCCGCCATCTCGAGCGCGTGCTGGGAGCTCCACTCCAACCATGAATGAACTTTCGACTACGAATTTGCGATGCGGTAACGTACGAGTTCAAAGAGCATTGTTCTGTTGTGCCACCGCTGCTACGCCGTAGACGGGCTACGCCGTAGACGAGCTACACAGGGGCGTTGGTTGCTCTATTAAAATAATAGTCGCTGGTGCCAAATGGAAAAATGTTTCTCTACTTTACCCAACATCGTTTATTCTAAAGCAGATGTATTATGCCTTGGGGATTTTGTGAAATACGAATATTAAGTAAATTGCAAATCGAAAAAACATAAAGCAATAAAAGCGGTGTTGAAAACGTAAATGTTGTATTATTATGTTTTGATTGTTTTTTTAAGAGCAGTCATCTTCTAATCCTGCTTTGCCAATAAATGTAGAAGGGAAGATGGCAACAAAAATGATGACTTTACAAGTGGCCACTTACGATATCGTTAGCATATCCCGGGCAGTGCAAGCCGCGACCGTAGCCATCATACGAATGCTGCTAACGTTTTTTGTTTTCTATCGAGGACTCGAAATCTATGGACGCAAAAGATAATATAATTGCTAATTCTACATATTATGCTTCTTGACTGACGGCTAGGCCCAGGTGATGCTCTTAATCAGCTGATTTTACAACTCGAAATACGAAATATTAACCGGTGCTCTTTTCGCAGCGGTGTACATGAATTTTAAATTAGGAAGCTTAAAAAGTCGCTCGTATAACGTCGCTCGCGCAAACGTTTGCCAAGTAGTTGTTTTTTCTTATTTAACCGGATGATTTCTGTTCATACAACTAAATGATTATGGTTACAGCGTAATGTCGCAGCTGCGCGGGCCGCCCGGCGCATTAACAATGAAGGCGCGTCAAACATTCACGACTCCATGTGTCGCGGGCGCGCCGGCAACCATGTACTACTTTATTATGACCCCTTTTCAAATAAAATTCTGTTTATTTAGAGTCCTAAACATACTGGTATTCTTGATCTCGTATTCCGAACCACTGATAGGTCGGTTTACTCGAGTGAACGCCATCAATAGAGCTTCTGTTATCTCTAGAGCGACATCCACCTCGAGGCGCCTCCCGCGCTCCGCCCGGAGACAACAATAACGTATAATCGCCCACACAACGGCCTTCAGCATCAATACAGCAAGCAAAGCCGCAAGTGGAGTAAACACGACGCGATAATTAGAATTGGCAAATAGAGATACACCTATTGCTGTACAGATCATGAAAGAACACGTCCTTACTTAAATAACCTTCCATTAAAGAACATAAATACCTCATTATCCGGCGCTACGCAGATGGAAAGGAAAGCAATCTTGTAACGCTTGGATTTCATTTGGTATGTAATTAAACTTCTGGTAAGAGAAAATCAACGCAAAGAAACTCGCAACACCTGAAAGTGAAATCCTTAACTTATACTCGATTTCGTTTGATATATTATTTGATTTACTAAAACGTTGAATTAGTAGTTACATGACTACCTATATTTTTCTGGACATAAGATACAACTCTCTTTGATTATCCAATTATCTATGTGTAAATAATATTTAATTATCTTGTGGCAAATTGATAGACTGATTAAAAAGGAAACTATTGAACGTAATGTTATTTGTGCCGACTGTAAAATTACCCCGATGGAGCGCGCTCCGCGGACAAAGCCGCGCCGGCCGGCGGGTGGCGGCGGGTAATTGCCGCGCGATTGACGCCCTTTGTGTCATATTCCATTCAAATTACTCAAAAATCAGTCCGATGACATTCACCAATATTTTCAGTCACTATCGAAGCTTTGCGCTCGAATTCAATTGAAAATAAAATCCCTTTGTCCAGCCTGTGGCGGCGTTTACAGGGCGCTTTTAGCAAAAATTACGAAAAGTGGTAGTTGTCGCTGCTACCACTGTCGCTTTTTGCTCAGTTAGTGAGACTGATGGAGTTTAACTTTCCTTTTTATTTTTATATCTAATCTTTTTTTGATACTAAATTTACTGTAAAATTTTAATTATTGATAGGCAGTGACGACGGCCTAGTTGGTAGTGCCTACGACGCTAGCGGTCTTGGATTCAAATCCCGGTAAGAGCAGATATTTGTGTGATGAGCACAAATATTAGCTCCTGAGTTATGGATGTCTTCTATGTATTTAAGTATATACTTATCTATGTAAGTATCGTATATTTATATCGTTGTCTAGTACCCATAGTGAAAGCCTAGAGCTTAATTTGGGACTACGTCAATTGGTGTGACATTGTCCCCTGATATTTATAGCGAAGAAAACACGTCTTCGTGAGACTTGCTTCTTAGTTTTGCCCATTCTTACGTAAATAAAGCGTTTTGTTCCAACAAAACTATAGAAGCCTTCGGAATGCAATCGGCAAACTACAGCAGTACAGTGCAGGTGGACGATAGTCCCGGCCGGGCGTCTCCGTCACGGCGCGCGCCTCCGGGCAATGACTCGCGGCTTTGTCCGCGCGGAAATGAGAAAAGTTGCGACAAGGAAGCGCAATGTACCTCCCCCCCGCTCTCCAGTCTTGTCCCCCGATGGACTTTCTTTAGGTTTTCTTTTAACCAACTCTGTAATTCTGACGAAACGAGCTGCCCGAATAAGCATGAATCTACAAAATGCTTTGATTTTAGATCACCTATTGAGTCGTTTTAAGTTTTTTCATCACACTTGCTCGTAAATAGTGTCCTAATATGCTAGAAAAATCAACCGTATATCCAAAATAAACCCGCGTGCCTTTTTTTACCATTACGTAACTAAAGTGCGTAATAGCTTTTTTTTTAAATATTATACGTGGACTCAAACTATCACAATACGTCAGGACCCCAATTCTTGTGCCATTCGATATGAAGTTTCATTCGAGATGAAATGTCAGTTGAATACTATTTCCTAACAATCTCGCATAATAAACTATTGATCTCATATGTCACTAGAATCGGACTCTGAACACGTTTGACATTATCTGTGGTAAGTCACAGACAATGATGTAGTCTGCCGCTAATAAGCTAAAATATGATCTTTTGTCTGATTTTATTTCATTTCCTCGCAATTGTGATGAAAAACATTGTATGTTACACGGGTGGTAAAGGAAATACAAACCTCGAGTCATTAAAGCCCTCAGCCTTCGGCTTCGGGCTTCTAACAGACTCTCGTTTGTAATTATTTCTTTACCACCCTTAATACACAATGTACTATAACATAAAACTCTAAACGTCTACTACGACAAAATTAAAGTTTACGCCTCCTGTCTTCCAGCCTCCACCTCCAGCCCGCCCGGCGGCGTACATTCAATTAGTTAATGTTCCCGTCTTTCTAAGATTTTTTTAGACCTTATAAACAAAAGAAAAACACGGGCAAAAATCATTTTGCACTTGAGAGGATAGAAAGTCACACTACGAGGGATGCTCGTGAAACTGATGTCCTCTCGGATCACCGGCGGCGAGCCAGCGCGGCGACGGCTTGCGCTGATCTGATCGCATCCGGGCCGCCACTACCCTGCTAAGTCAACAAATACATCTGCATCGCAACTATAATAGGGTATGCGACTTTGTAGTTGTCAACAAAGAGTCGAATCTTCCGTAACGTTAAATTGTAGATAGGCCTTCTTGTCGGTAAAGCGCAGCTTCCTTCCCTTCTAATGCCCGCTAATGCCGCGCAAATAACGCTAAATAATTCCATGTGGGCAGAACAATGCGAGGATGTAGGACGCGTGTGGATACGTGATACGTCATGCGGAATAAGCGTCTTACGAGCTTCACATGTAACCCACTTATCCATGTTTGGAATCACGTGACGAATTAACTAAATCATGGAATGATACAAAAATTCTGTTAGATAATACCGATCGCTACAGAAATTTGGTATAAATGTATGAACTTTAATGTTTAATCAAATAAACACTTTTCGCCACAAGGTTCTGCTGAGTCTCATTCGCGTAAGATATGGCCTTCGGCGCGCGCGGGCGAGCCAGGCTCTAATAACGATACGAGTCGCTTGCCGAGAAACGAACGGAGATTTTGGGAGTGTGCGGAATGCCCAGCGTGACCGTTATAGGTGGACTTTTGTACGTTCTCCCACAAGACGCAACTAACGTATCAGTAGTTAGGTATTGCCTCTATATTTAGGGATACTAAAGGATTGATCAGATTATCTTATTGTACAGTTCATTAACCAATGCTATTGATTTATGAATGCCAAATTATTTAATTATATTTATTATTGCGCTATTAATTTGATGACTCCTGTTTTAATTAACAATATGAAGACCTATAAAATTATAACAAGACTATACTTATTCTTTTTTCTATAGTATGTTACCGATAAAAAAGGGATCTCGTCAAATCTTTCAGTCAGAGGTAACTTCATTATGAACAATTGTTATTTTATTTATTGAAAGGTCGCAACGAATCAGCAGTTGACGCATGATGAAGATGATGATGACTTGAGGACACCTTAGTTCTAAGCAACTATATGTAAAATAGCCATGGTTCCAGCAGCACCGCGCGGGGCCCGCTCGCCGGCGGGCGGCTAATAATTCACCGCGGCCATAACTCATCCGAGATAGCGACGTCCTCCGCCGTCGCGATCATCTCGGCGGCTCGCGCGGCTGGAGCTATCGCTGCAACACTGATAAAGTATCTGTAACGGCCTTATGGTTCAGAGAGATATACACTGTTCATTTACTCTGTACTAGAACAATATAATAAATGTACTATAGATAATACCCGTTGGCCAGTTAGTCAGTTTTTTAAACAGGCAACCAGGTAGACGGCCCTTTTGATGGAACGTGGTTACCGCCGCAGGCTATGGACTGAGATACACCAAAGGGGCGCCGGGGGCTCACGCATTAGCGGTGTCGAAAAAAGCGTTAGATCTCTCATGGTCAACCTTTAATTCTTAAAGCGGTCAAAAATATTAAAATTCATGTTTCAAAGCAACGATAGAGGTATGTACGAGTAGGTACATAGCCCTGTTAAAATGCGTAAGTAGATAAAAAATAGCCCATTATATCTCCTTCACACCACTGCTAGACACACACACTGCCTTGGCATGTCTTGACTGAGCTGAAGTAAGCGTCGCGACGTTTCGGCATAGACAACTGACATTTTAAACAGCTTATTAGCCAAGATCAATTTATTAATAAGGTCCTAAGGCCGTTTGCAAGTACAAATAAACAAGGTAAATTTAAGGATGTCTTTGATTGTTTTCTAAGAAACGCGGCATTATCCAACGCAGCATTTATTCGAGCGCGTAGTCCAGTGGTCCTCGTGTAGCGCGTAATGAGCCGCGCCGCGGCGCCGCGGGCGTGCGCGCCGCGCTTTACAACAGGTGCTCTTTTTACTCCCGCAACAAGGACAATACTCGGGTTATAACGATTACATGTTTAGTAATTATGCTGCACGGCGTGTAACCGTGCCGTAACATTGGCAACTCGACGCAAATATTTTATGTTTCTTTTGTTAATATTATGTACGATTATGGTTTCCTAATAAAGTAAACAAGTACAGAATCTCGTTTAATTTGGACTCTGCTTCAAAAGGAATTACGTTAATTTATATTTAGACGTTATTATTATAATAAAATCCTTTGTGAGAAGAAGTAAACTTATTTTATTCCATCAATCTATGTATAAAGAACATTGCTAAAAAAAGTTGTTATTTTTACCCGATTGCCGGTTTACGTGTTTATCAGCCTATATTATTATGTATGTATGAATGCTCTAGACACTTAACGAGCGGGCCCATTTTGATAATTATTTATGTCAGTTGATTTGTCTTAATCTTGTGAGTGCCACTAAAGATATGACAGAATAATCGAAATTCAATATGACGGCACCATACCGACACCGACACCGATCTATGACAAGCAGGGTATGATTGAATAGGTATTTTAAAATCATCTATTAAAGTTAGTTAGCAACAGTTAGGTTTTTTAAAGCTTGTTTTTTATTATGTCTTTTAAGTCTAGTTAATCTTGCAAATTTATGGACACCACTCTAGTTTGCCTATTGCCGTGTTGTGTTCGAGGAGGCTGTGACCGGGCGCCGCCGGCCGCCCGGCGCTTTGTGCTCAAAGGTGATTGCATCCGTATTCAATAACATGATGGCCTAGAATCTTGCTTCAATGGAATGCGCCATGGGCAACACCTCGAGTTTAACAGTAATCCCACTTACATCGTATTGAACATAGCTTCCTGGTGTGAACATTTTGATCATGACTACAATGGCAGGTTTAGCGCATCACCGTTACTATAATATGCATAGCATTGATCAATCAATATGTACTTATTACATTTTTTAAATCACTGAAGCAGCTGCTGTGAGGGAAATTTACCACGGTTGACGAAATGCGAATGTACTTATTCATTTGATGTCTAGGTATTTTTTTGATAATATAGGGCACCTGATTAACGTCTTCTGCCACATAAAAGTATCTCTAAGAGTGGCCTTAACGACCGGAGGCGCGCTTCCCGCCACCAAAGCTGCAACCATATCTCTAACTCGCCAACCCTGGTGCTTAAACAGGTCCATAAATGGAAGTCTCGTTGTACGTTCGTATCATAAATAATAATAATTTAATTTTCGTGAACTCGAAAGCATCAAAAACAATAAAGGAAAAGTTATGGAAGAAACCTATTAGAATGATAAATGTGTCCCGCGAGGTAACACTCGGCTAATTAGCACAAACAAGCTGTCTCGCTAATTAATTAGGGCAAGATAAGTCACCCCCCCCCCCTCCCCACCACCGCCCGTCTCATCCCGCGCACGGCGGTCACCATCCGTGAAATTGCTCCGCTGTTTATAAGAAAACATGAACAAATTGTGCCTTTTATTTTGTTGAGGTGAATTATATGTTTACAAAATATTACTTGGTCCGCGTAAACGTCGAGTTGGGTTTTTCTTCTAAAGCGTCTCCACATTCAGGGACTTTGCGAGGCCGCGCCTTTATACTGCAGCTGTGGCATTTCTTTTGACTAGTATGTCCGTGGAATTGTGAGTAGATTTGCTTTCTATTTAATGTAAAAGAGACTGTTGAGATGCCAGAGATAATCGTGATACAGAAGAATAACATAAAAAAACCTTCCGGTACTTTAACTTTTTTAACGCACGTTTTGTGGCTTGTGGTTTTTGACGGATTTAATATAAAATTTAGTCTGATCTCCATATGGTACCTAAGTTTTTTATTGATATGCGCTCGAGGATTGCTCTTTTAAAGGGCAGATTTTTAATTTTGTAATTGTTTTCTTTTTTGTTTGTACAATAAGGTGTTTGCATACATACAAAGTTGCCTTAACAGTTCCTCTGGGCTATAAACTATTTCGCCAAATTTGAGTCCTTTTCAACATGAAACACTTTTAGTGATACTTTATACGCTGATACTATTATTATGTAACGGTTTTTTTGTATCAGTTAGTGGTTTGGTCGCAAGAATTAATTTCTCTACACGAGTATAATCGGCAAAATTGAAGCCTGACCGAAGATCTGTGTCACACTGATTTTATAAAACAAATAGTAAGAATAAAAAAAACAGTGATATGGTAAGTCAGGGGTTCATTTCGTGGATTGTACATATTTTATTATGTTGATGATATAACATTAGGTTTGTTTATTGTTGCCTATAGTCCATTCGCGTTAAGAATGCAGTAAATCGTCGTTGTCCACCGGCTTAGACACGCCCCCTGACTAATCACGTCACTCAAAATTAGGTTTATATTTATTCGTTATACTTAATCTTTTAAAAAATAATTTGTTTTAATTTTATCTCCACTGTTAATACACTTTTACCCTGCAGTTGCATTGATGGTTCACAGCATTCTTAATGCGAACGGACTATAGTTCTTACGAGTATATAGTAATCTAGATCTTAGTTTGGGACTAGCTATATCTGTGTAAATTTATCCTCTCTTATTTATTTTATTTTATTATCCAAGTGAACTAGAGTTGGTTCATATTCCGTTCGCAGAGCTCCTCAAAATTCAACGTTTATATAGTTTTATAGTTTTGCATTAGTTCACCCGCGGATGGCAAGTGCGGCTCAGACGCCGGCTGCAGCTGCCGGTGCAATAAAACCCTCGGCGCTCGGATGGACACATAAATCCATTTGCACGGGAACACCCCCTGCCGCCGTCATAACGTCCCCTGGACGCTGCACTATTCTGAATGCTCTCATTGTGATTGCCTCGTGGAATACTTACCACAACGTGTTTTATGGCCCGAATCCTGCTTGAAATATTGAGATGTTCACTATACTTCAAGTGTTAGAGCTGTATTCATAAACTTATCTTGGCTGAGAGGCCCATCACAAGACAGTTCAAAGTAAACATCAAACCATAGAGCACTGTCATTTTTGACTCATCTCGAGACGAGCATTAGAGTTGAGATTAGTTTATTAATACGGCCTAATAACCTAATCTCAACTCTTAGGCTGTTTGTTTGTTTCGTGTGTTTCCTTAAATGTGCGTTTTCTTAAATAATCTTCAGGGGCATGCTACGATTGTATTTATGTCACAAAATATCTCATAAGTAAGATACAATACGCGAGAAACTATTTGTTTAGGCACTAGTCTAACGGTTCAAACATTATAAAACTTTCAGTGCCAACAATGGCAGCAATCAACTCGACAGGTTTTCTGTTAGTCTGCTTGTAAGCAGTGTTTGCTACAAAGTGGAAAAACGCTGGGATTGGCTACGGGCGTAGCGCTACGCGCTACGTGGCGGCGCGTGTGATACGTTGATAAGAGTGTGTTTGTAATTGTAATAAGAAAAACTAAATGTTGTCCCAGATTACTCGAGGTAGAAAGTTTCAGTAAACAGGTCCGTGTCGGTTCCCAGAATCCGGCGCGGGTCCGGCGCCGTATCCGCCCGCACGCTCCACTGCACGGCGTCCGCGCGGCCGCTCCGCCGCGCCCGCCGAGTCACCCCTAACTCCACCCCGTAACGACCAGGTTCCCCTGGCACGCGACACATTTTTACAAGCTTTTATCTACCCCGTGTGCAGTCTAGTGTGCGTCGTTTTAGGTAAGAAGCTATTCCGCCGCACATACGTTACATATTAATGGATTTATATATTTTGACAGATGCCTTGGAATATATTGTGGGGTAAAATATTGGCGCGCTCTGCGATATATCACTCCGGCCACTTTTGTGTGAGTTATGATCACTCGCGCCCGTTATAAGAAAAGATGAACTGTATAATATAAGAGAAGAGCGACACAACTGTTTGAGGTTGCAGAGACCTGAGTGTCATAACATAAAACGGAAGTCACGCTTTTATTTTTGTGTTGTCTACAGGCTTTTATACCATAATAAGTAAGGTAATACGTAGCATTATTAGCATTATTAGTAGACGTTTTAAGCCTCTCTCGACACGGCATACGGGCCGCTAAGCCACCTGGCAGCTCTATTCCGCACCACGGGGCGAGGGGGGGGAGGAGGTGTACTTGCCGCGTGAGATACGGATATAGGCGATGAAGCTTGTCGAGTGTGTTACGGACACTACCACTTAGCTTTTTGGTTTAGCTTTACAGTTTCCTTAGTAAGAAAGGTGGGTTTTCTGCGTACTATTTTCATCCATTCATTATAGGTAGCGATAGATCCAGTTGTGTAATGTAATCTTACTAATATTCAAAATGCGAAAGTTTGGATGTTTGTAACCCATTCACCCCAGAACGGCAGGACGGACCTGGATGGAATATGGCGCACAGATAGATTAGTTTAGTTTAGTTTATTTAAATTCATCAATGTAACATTACAATATTAGTTGCATTGCATGTCAAAAAATACGAAATTACATGGAGATCGGCAAACATCAATACTCAAATCAAAGAATACAAAAATAAACAATAATTATAACAACAACAATTACACATCTAATAAATGGTCTCTCGTCCGATGTCAATATAATGTAGGTACAGTCGACGCCATAAATATGTTTACACTTTAGTACCTCGTCACTTTACTCGCTATGACAATTTCAAATGGCAGTTTAAACATGACGCTAAATGGACAAGGTTCTAAAGTGTAAACATATTTATGGCGTCGATTCTACAAGAATTAATAAAGGCAACACAATAATAAACTTACATTTCCAGTTCCATATATTTATTCATCCACGGAGTATAATGGATTATCCAATAAAAGGTTTCTCAGGTGATGCTTAAATGCTTCGTCGGATTGTACATCTTTAAGTTTTCCGGGTAGACGCTCATACTCAGACTTTTACGCGGACAGAGTCGCGCACTACGGCTAGTATTGACATAAATTCCACGTTAACATTAAACAATACACAAATTGAAAACCCAATTCAATGAAGAGCAGCAAAATGAATAGTTTCCTAATGAAATCCAAAACGCGCCGGCGCCTATTGACACCTGCTTATTATAAACCGGCCTTTGTGGGCGATATTAACCCCCCCCCCCCCAAGAGCGTTCATCGCGGGCTCTTTAAACACAGCTCGGGAATTAGGAGCAGGAAAATATCAGATGATTCGACTAATGAACGGAGGCGGCCGTTTATTTGATTACCGCCGATATTGGCTGCCACTTGACGTATCGAGTCTTTTCTCCATGGTCGGTAAACTGATTAATCCCGAAGTTGCTCGGAGATTTTCTCGTCATTAGTTTCATTTGTCTTTTGATTCCATTAATGTGCGTAAATAACGATGATTATTCTCTTTTCCAAGCCAAACCAGGCGGGTTAGAGCCAGATTTCATTTTGTAGACGTATGACTTCATTGTTAGTCAACAAAAATTTAAAACCTATTTCAAAGTCATTTCTATTAAATTTATGTCAAGAGTATGTACAACAAGTACCTAATGAAGTTGGTTTCAATAATATTTCGTGTAGATGTTAACATAATCGGTACCTAATTAGCTGACAATATTGGGGCACGAATTATGTAAAACTGCTAAACTATAATTATAGTGGAACTACCTAAATAATCAAAAATCTAATTTGCCCTGTAACAAGACAAGCATGAATATAAATATTCCAGCTGAACAGTTATCATAGCAACCCTTCTCCCTAACATGCATTCTAGACACAATACTCACACTCGCTCAGTTCAACCGTCTGAACATGCGTCACAACAAAAGGCTCTCCGTTCCAATTATACTAAGAGTGTGCGACGGGATTAAACTCCGGCTGCACTCGTGGTAATGGATCAAC
The DNA here is from genome assembly GCA_963966035.1 of Acleris laterana. NCBI lineage: Eukaryota > Metazoa > Arthropoda > Insecta > Lepidoptera > Tortricidae > Acleris > Acleris laterana. Next base: position 33,974 of record OZ014440.1, read on the forward strand.
TACCCGCGCCGGCTCCGCGAGTCGACTCCACGTCGCGTCGCGTCGCTTCGCGTCGCAGCGGGACGATCGCCAAGAAATCGCGCCGCCACTCGCTTTGTACTTGTATTTCATTTTAACGCACACGTCCGCTTGAATGCAGTATTTCATTCATTGACACTTTTCCAGGTTTTTGCGCAGAACTCTATGTGATTTGATGGTGCTGTGGGATTCTTTTTAGGAGGGATATTTTTTTAGCATCGTATCTGCAATGTGATTATTTTCAAAAGATTTTTTATTACACACGAGATATTTAAGCAATTATTATCTTATTTATTGCCAATGCTGGCTTAATCTTAAGTTACAAAAGGGTTTCTTTTTGGTCTTAGAAATAAAAAAGCTTCGTCCACGTACTTGGAACCCAGTTATAATTCTCCCCTCTACGACAGTCTTTTTTTATCTCTAGTGTCGCGCTAATCTAGGAGTTTAACATTCTTAAGGTTAGGTCTATGTCCATAAGCATTAGTAGGCGTTTAATTTTTTTATATTATCTCAACTTGTATGTCTTGACTGACAACGCTAAGCCCGCCTTGTTTCGGCTTAAACAACGGCGCGCCCGCACAGAGCCCGTTCGTTTAATGCAGCGCCCGAATGCCCAAATTACTTATCATGTTTGACTAGCCGACGCAAGCCGACCTCATCGCTCACAGACATGGACGCAATCAAGAACACCGTGATTTAAAGTTCTGGGAAATAGACTATATGTTTTGAGGCTGAAAAAGTAGCAATCTTCGTACGGCTATACTGTCGCAACTTTTTATTTCGTTATTGACACTGACGTAAACGTTCAATGAGCTTAAAGTATTGTGTTTTATCTAATTGTAATCTTAGATAGTTCATTATTTGATGAAATGGCGCCCAACATGGGGCTTTAAAAACAAAGGTTGTAGTTAAAAAAACTTTGATTAGCTTACTACCTACCTAAATGGCACTCAACATGGGGCCGTTACTCTATCTTCCTTACCTCCCTATTGGTAATTGGCGCAGTCAAGTTAATTTCACTTCAAAGCATAACACTAATCGTTCATCTAATTGCGAGTGTAACATTTAAGGACATTACTTTTTGATAATATTATCAAGCTTAACATTCACTATGGAGCTTTGTTATCAAATATCATCAACCTCACCCCATCTCCATACAGCATCCCATTACCAGTGCAGCCTCGAACAATGGGGCGTCCGCAGCGAGCGGTGTGCATCTAATGCGATGGCCAAATGCCTAAATTACTTATCGTGTTTGACTAGCTAGCGCAGACTAACCTCATCTCTCGAAGGCAGGGGCGCAATTAAGAAAATACAGCGATTTAATTTTCTAGAAGTTTGATTGTTTAAGGATTAACAAACTGCTAAAGTTGAACCCAGCAATGTGGCTCAACATTACAATGTACCTAGCAGTAGAGTTGTAGAAATTCTGCGTTTCTGCGTTTCTGCGTTCAGTCTAAGGTAATTGTTATAATATATTATTATAAGTCGAACTCTTACACGAAAAGTTCCGTATCATTATTTAATGTTTTTTGTCAGCGTTTTATGGTTGGTTGGTTCTCTACAATTTTGTATATATTTTGGCAGCTGTTTCTTTTCATAAAATTCAGCATGATCATAAAAAAATATATAATAGTTTAGGTTAGGGTAGAACTGCGACGACATTTGCAGTAATCATCATCATTTAACTTAAGAGCTTGGCTTTTATCAGAGCAGTAACTACCACTTTTCTCTGTTCTCTGCCAGTTTTCGCACTTCCTGATACGACATGACAGTGGCCTTCTGTCTTAATTGGCTGAAGTAAGTCTTTCTAGGCTAGGTTTTTCTCTCCCTCTTTGTTCTCCAACTTAACTTACATAATAACTTTTTTTTCATGGTAGCCTTTTTTATAATTATCTCATCCTGACGATACAAAGCTAAGAAATTTTCACAGACTCGTGACTTCGGAAGACTTTAACCCAAAAAATATATCTAGAGACAACTTCACATACATTGCTCTAGTCCCAAAGTAAGCTCAATCATCGTAATGTTAACCAACCACTATAGTCTCTTGACTTGGGCGGCCATAACTCAGTAATCGACGGTCGATAGTCGATCGTGTCTCAGGAGATTGAACGCTCTGTCTCCCGCAACGCCGTGCGCCGCACAGCCCGCACGTGTACTGTTCTCTTACGGGGCAAAAGCGAGTCAGTCAAAATGATTAAACTTGAACTTTTTCATTTGCTGAAATTACGTGGTGGTTCACACCTAGTCACTTATCGCCCTGTTTCTCACGAAGCTAGAAGCGTAAAGTTAGGTAAGTTCGATTGAGTAGTTGAATTGGCTTTTGCTACGTAAAAGAATATCCCCACAGCACACTGCATCGTCCACGTACGGCAGCGCCCCGCTGCGGTCGCCTGATTTATTTAACCTGCCGCAGGTTACTGATTGCAGGATTTGCGTGCGCTCGGGTACGATATGTGAGATCGGTGCAACGTGCAATATGTATTAGATCCCTTACCAAAGTTTGGCCCGTATTGCTTGAAATATGTGACAAGAATACGAGTAGATAGATGGATTTTTGTGAGCTTGGTAAAAAATAGATATTTGTTTCCTTGACAAACCAAAATTTTCTGTAACTTAGTTAAAAGTACAATAAAATTCATACGAAGAAGAGAGTAGAAGAGGTGTGGTTTCACGTCCATGGCTTTGGGACTACAACTGCGGCCCCAGTAGGATCATATTGGTATAAACGAATAAGAAGACGGGATTTGTTATTTTAGTTACAGGTCATTTGCAAGTAAAACACATAACTCTCGTCTTTTTGGCAATGAAAAATTATAAAAGAGAAAATAAAAACAAGATTAAAGCCCTGAACTGCAGTTATGGCTCCATTCCGCACGAGGCGCGCTTCAATTGAGATAATAAGCTCGTTCGTAACAAACGCAATATCCCATTTGGCGCGCCGCAGTCGAGCAGAGACGGATGTTCATGGGCTATGTTCGGAACCGATTTGAAAGTAATTTTTAATCTGTGACAGACGTCACCGAGTCTGTGCTATTAACTTGACGTTTGACAGATTGTGAGGTTAACTTGTCTTGTCTAATTTGTTGCTTGCTAACGAGGTGTAAAAAGCCGGCCGGTGTTTTGGATTATTAACTTGATTGCATTGTATTTGTGTTAATCACCCCGGATTAAGAGGGTTTTTGAATTTAGAAGCTTCGCCGAGTGTTGCTGGCCCCTTAGGCCCTTGGCGCAGTGATTATTTTGATTAAGTATTGTGAACGGTGTGGAGTGCTAGTTGGGCCGCGGACCGGGACCGTGAAGATTGCCTGGACCAGTAACAGGAGGTGAACCACACATACACTCACACACACATCACAGTTACACAAATCGCACCCCTGGACGAAGCCGAGAAACCAAGGAAACCAGTGAGTACTTACAAATAGGTTACCTACCTCTAATACATAGATACCGCCAGTATATAGATTTGGGGCTGCCGCGTATCGCGGTTTCGCCCGTCACGATATTTCGGGACAAATCCCTCGCAAATTACTCGATGGGCCCAGCGTTTGTAGGGATTTTGTTTTGACCCCGGTCTATTGTGATCACGTTTTGGTAGTAGGGCGCGGTTTTAATAACCACATTTTTGGTTGAATTTATGTATAAGCAGTCAAACTGACTAAATACCTAACTTTGTCTTGGGTTTTGTTATTACCAATTGTTGAATTGTTTACTTTGGTTAGGTATTAGTTCCCCGACTGTGCTGGTAGGTTTTATTTGTTTGACCCACAGTGGAACTAGGTTTAACTTGATAAGGGTTGTTGAGGAGATATAATCTCACCTTGTAATTCATTGTAATTATTTAATTTGTAAAAGACTAGTTACCGCTGATAAAAAGGTATATAATAGGTCAGCTATTTTGTTTATTGAAAGTGTTGTGCTTAGTTTTATAAATTGTTGTGGAGATAATTATCTCACCTTTTTATTGTGCTCAATCTAATGACAATAGGGAACAACATAGTTTGAATTATTATTAGGGTTCTGTATTGAACAATATAATTTGAATTATTTTTAGGGTTCTGTATTGAACAATATAATTAAAATTATATTCCAAAATAAATCATATATATTCTTCATAGAATATTATTTGGATTAGGGATCTGCAAACAACCTTTTGCAGGGTTCATTAGTGAATATTAAATTAAATTATATTATTTTGTGGTTTGTATTCTCAAACAATATAGTTTAAAGTTAATTATTTACCTGGGTCTTATTGTGTTGTTTCTTTGTTTGTTACCCTGTAAACATGGCAAGGTTGGCAGCCAAGATCAGGGCGGAATTGAGATGGTTGTCCTCAGTGGTTCAACTGATTGACCGACCTGACCGAATCGATGCCCTTCTGGCAAGATCAGCTGAGTTACCAGCCCGGGGTGAAGTAGTCCAAAACTGCTATATGGAGCTTTTGGCCTTAGGTGAAAAGGTAGATGACATGATTGAGACAGACATCACACAGTTTTATGAGTTGTCTCATAGTATTGTTCAGGCTGCTAGCAAGGTACAGCAGGGTGCTTTGACTGTGGAGACACGATCCCCTCCACCACTCGCGCTCCTTGGGCGTTTGCCCACTTTGGACTTGCCCCATTTTGATGGGGATTTGAAATGTTGGACCGCCTACCATGATCTGTTCACCAGTCTGGTAGATGCTCGGAATGACTTGGCACCTAGTCAAAAGTTGGCCTACTTGTTCTCCACACTAAAGGGAGAGGCCCTAGGTATTGTCTCCCATTTGGAGGTCACAGACCAAAATTATCCCACGGCAAGGGAGCTTTTGGTTAAACGATATGCCAACATTCGACGCTTGGCGGATACCCATGTGGCTCAGATTTTGGGGCTTCCTCATATACATAGGGTTGCCACCTTGAGAAGGGATCTGGTAAATCCAATGGTGATCGCCTTGAATGCGTTGAGGCGCCTTGGTCTGCCTGTGGACGAGTGGTCATTTATGTTGTTGCATATCGTTTTGTCACGCTTGCCTACGGACTTAAAAGTCCGTTTTGAACAAAAGCATGGTGGTGACAGTGCCACACAATTGCCGCTATTTGGGGACCTGCTGACATTCTTGGATGAGGAGTGCCGCCTGTTGGACAACGCTGGTGTTGACGGCTCCCCGCGGGCCCCAGAGGGGCCTCCTCCGGTGCAGCGACGTGTTGTTGCTCGCCCCCCTAACCGAGGGGTGGTGGAGCCACGCCGCCCGGCACCTAGATTCGCGACGGCTCAAGTTTCTCGCAGCTGTGCCTATTGCAATGCTGATGATCATTTTGTTTCAGCGTGCCCTCGATTCCTCCACAGAAAGGTCAAGGATCGGCGCGGAATTGCGAATGATCGCCGGTGGTGCTATTCATGTTTGGGGCAACATTTGCAGCGGGACTGTTCTAGGCCGGAGCCTTGCCCGTACTGCCGTGGGAAGCACCACCCGCTGTTGTGTGCCAACCGAAACGGGGTTGATCGGGATGATGGTGCTGGACGCGCCCCCACGGGCGGGGGTTCTCACCCCCACCAACCCCAAGAGGAGGATTGTCAGGTCTCGCCGCCCACGGGCGGGGGAACCCCTCCCCCCTCTCCTCGACGGCAGGAGAGGTTTGCAGCGGTTCGGCGCCGCACCACGCCTCCCAGGTTTTCCCCACCACTTTGCGAGAGACCACGTTTGGAGCGCCGCCCGCCCCAGTTCGGCCGCACGATAGGCTACTACCCGGGGAGTCGCCCGGTTGTACCGGTGGAACACTATCTGCGGTCGAATTGGGCTTTGCCTGCTCGTCAAGACGACTCCTATGAGGGTTGTCGGCAACCCGATGAGGGTTGCCCCCAATAGGTAGTTGCCACCCTCTCTTCCACTACAGCCGCCCGCCCTGAGACAGTTCTTCTCCCAACTGTTTGTGTCAGGGTCTGGGGCCCGAAGGGTCGCTCTTTGTTGGTTCGTGCCCTTTTGGATTCGGGTGCCCAGGGCTGTCTTGCGTCATCCTTTTTGGTGAAGAGATTGGGCATCCCATGCGGACCATACCCGGTCGTCATCCACGGTGTCGGTGGCGTTCAGGTAGAGGGTCCAAGGGGAGAAATTGAAGTTTGTTTTACGCCTGTCAATAGTGGGCCAACTATTGTGACCAAGGCCGTTGTATTGAATGATATTTTGGGCACAAACCCGCAGGTGGCTATCTCCCCTGCCGTGGTGAAATTGGTGTCGCAATTGACTCCCGCTGACCCTCAGTGGTTTGTACCTGGACCCATCGACCTGCTCCTGGGTGTTGATGTGTTGGGTTTGATCTTGTCCGGGGAAAAGCGGGTTTTGCAACCATACGGTCTAATTGCTTTGCAAACTATTTTTGGTTTCAGTTTTCTCGGTCCCGTTTTGAGGGGTTCGGTCCCACGGGTTGAAGACCAAATTGTTGCAGTAGGGCTCTCACTCTCTGACGCTGTCCAGCGTTTCTGGGAGGTCGAGGAGCCCCCCAAGGCTCCCAGAGTCGATCCAGCGGAACAGGAGTGCGAATTGTCCTACCAGAATAATACTGGTCGCCTCGCTGATGGTCGTTTTGTTACTCGGTTGCCTTTTAGGGCAGCACGCCCCCCTCTCGGTCAGTCTCATGCCTTAGCGGAAAAAAGGTTGTTGTCCATGGAGCGCCGAATGAAGAGGGATTCGGATTTTCGTAGTAAGTACATTGAATTTATGCGCGAGTACGAGGCTTTAAGACATATGTCACCCTCAGCTATTGATTGGCGTTCGCTCGAGCACTACTTCTTGCCTCATCATGCGGTTTTGAAGACTCCCGGTGGCAAGATTAGAGTAGTTTTTGACGGTTCGGCCCCTACGTCAAATGGGGTTTCTTTGAACCAGTGTTTGCACTCCGGTCCCAAACTGCACAGGGACATTTCGGATATGCTCACCAACTTCCGCCGTCATCAAATTGTTTTTGTGGCTGACATCCGAATGATGTTCAGACAATCGGTGGTGCACCGAGATGACCGGCGTTATCAGTTGATTTTGTGGCGTGAGCGACCTTGTGATCCGATGCGAGTGTACGAGTTGAACACTACCACGTACGGACTTAAATCCAGTCCATATATTGCAATCCGGACTTTGTTGGAGTTGGCTCATCGTGAACGATTGAACTATCCTCGTGCGGCGGCCATCTTGCAGGATTCAGTGTATGTCGATGATGTGTGCACTGGGGCATCCACCGTTACAGAGGCTTTGATTTTACGGGATGAGTTGATTGCTATCCTGAAGTCAGGAGGTTACGAATTGCGTAAGTGGTTGTCAAACTGCCCCGACGTGTTGACTGACCTCCCGGTGGAACATCAACAAGATCCTCTCCTGTTTGAAGATGCTGACAACCCCAATTTGATTGCGGTCCTTGGCATACAGTACCAGCCCGTCCAGGATGTCTTCACTTATCGGGTTAAGTTGGATTCCCCTAAGACCTGGACGAAGCGCTCGGTCTTATCGACTGTTGCTCGGACCTTCGATCCTAATGGATGGATCACACCTGTCATTTTTCTGGCTAAGTGTTTTTTGCAGAAGTTGTGGATTGCGGAAGCTACTTGGGACGACCCCCTCCAAGGAGAATTGTTGAGGGAATGGCGTTCGATTGTTTCTGCACTTCCGGACGTGAACCGGATTTCTTTGCCCAGACTTTTTCTGCCGTTCGGCAAATGTAGAGCTAGTCTCCACGGGTTTTGTGACGCGTCCGAACGAGGGTACGCGGCCGTGGTATTCTTGCGGACTATTAGTCAATCCGGGCACGTAGGGCTTCATTTGGTGATGGCTAAGAGTAAGGTGGCTCCTATCAGGACTAGGTTAACTATTCCTAAATTGGAATTGTCCGGAGCAACCCTCCTTACTAGACTCCTCAATCATGTTTGTGATACATTGGGTCGTACAGTTGAGATCTCAGATGCTTTTGCGTGGACTGATAGTGAGATTGTTCTTTGTTGGCTCCGCACCTCCATACATAACTTAGAGGTTTTCGTTGCGAATCGAGTCTCACAGATCCAGAGCTCTGTGACCCCGCTGATCTGGAGACATGTCCCAGGGGAATTGAACCCCGCTGACTGCGCTTCGCGAGGCTGCGAGGCTCCTGCACTTGTAAACCATTCTCTTTGGTGGGGACCAGATTGGTTGACGCACCCTGAGGCGTCCTGGCCCCAGAATCGGTTCTCCTCTCCAGAGGCGTTGCCAGGTTTACGTGTTGGCGTTGTGGAAACGCAACCTGTTTATGATTTGAATCTTCTTTTGGACAGGTACAGTTCGCTGTCAAAATTGATCGGTGTGACCGGTTGGATCCGGCGTCTCATACGCAACGGACGGAACCCAACTAATAAAGATTTGACATCGGTTTTGTCGCCTTCGGAACGCCAAGAGGCCTTGATGTATTGGGTTCGTGTAGTACAAGCCGAACATTTCGAATCGACTATTAAAGGTCTTGAAAAAGGATTGACGGTTAAGGGTCCCATTGCTCGTTTGAATCCATTTCTAGACGGATCGGGTCTGCTTCGAGTCGGCGGACGACTGCGAAACTCGAACTTGCCTTATGGGGCTCGCCATCCTTTGTTGCTCCCTAAAGGAGGATCTTTGGTGAATTTGTTGGTGTCGGATCGACACATTACTAACGCGCACGCGGGCTGCAATGCCCTTGTAGCCATCTTGCAGCGTGAATTTTGGATTCTGTCTGCCAGACGCACTATTCGTAGCATTATTTTCAAATGTATGCCGTGTTATCGTTTGACGGCCACACCCACGCAGCCGATGATGGGCGACTTGCCATCCGACAGAGTTTCGGAGAACCGGCCATTTGCTTGTGTGGGCACGGATTTCGCCGGCCCTTTTTTGGTAAAGTCCTCTCAGCTTCGTAACGCTCGGTCTGTCAAGGCATATTTGTGTGTGTTTGTCTGTCTGGCCTCCAAAGCAGTTCATTTGGAACTGGTAAGTGCCCTCAGCACGGAAGCGTTTCTTGCGACGCTAAGTAGATTTGTATCCCGCCGTGGACTGCCATCTTTGATCCGCTCTGATAATGGCACTAACTATAAGGGCACTGATCGTTATTTAAACGAAGTTTGTCAATACTTGAATAGTGATAAAGATATTTTAAGATTTGCAATGTCCCGAATGGGCATTAAGTGGCAATTTGACCCCCCAGTTTGTCCACATTGGGGTGGTATTTTTGAAGCTGTTGTAAAAATTACAAAAACGCATCTCCGCCGTGTTATTGGTGAAACGATATTAACGTTCGAGGAACTTGCAACGGTATTTTGTAAAATTGAGGCCGTCCTCAACTCGCGTCCCCTCTGTCCTATCTCGTCGGACCCAAATGATCTGGAAGCATTGACTCCTGGTCATTTCTTGATTGGTCAGCCCCTTAACGCCCTGCCTGAATACCCCTTCAGGGAAGTAAACTCGTCCCGCTTAAGTCGTTTTGAATTGCTACAGCAAATGACCCAGAGCTTCTGGCATCGCTGGTCGCTAGAATACTTGCATATTTTGCAGCAGCGCGTTAAGTGGACTGACAAAACTGATCCTCCCAAAGTTGGAGATCTTGTATTGGTTAAGGAATCTAATTTGTTACCTTTGTATTGGCGTCGTGGACGCATTGTAAATTTGTTTTATGGGTCTGACGGGGTTCCCAGAGTTGCTGAGGTTATGGTCGGAGATTCGGTTTTGAAACGAGCTGTAGCGAGCTTGGCCCGCCTGCCCATTTATTAACAGGCAGACGAGATCTGCCTGGAGCGGGGGGTTGTTCGGAACCGATTTGAAAGTAATTTTTAATCTGTGACAGACGTCACCGAGTCTGTGCTATTAACTTGACGTTTGACAGATTGTGAGGTTAACTTGTCTTGTCTAATTTGTTGCTTGCTAACGAGGTGTAAAAAGCCGGCCGGTGTTTTGGATTATTAACTTGATTGCATTGTATTTGTGTTAATCACCCCGGATTAAGAGGGTTTTTGAATTTAGAAGCTTCGCCGAGTGTTGCTGGCCCCTTAGGCCCTTGGCGCAGTGATTATTTTGATTAAGTATTGTGAACGGTGTGGAGTGCTAGTTGGGCCGCGGACCGGGACCGTGAAGATTGCCTGGACCAGTAACAGGAGGTGAACCACACATACACTCACACACACATCACAGTTACACAAATCGCACCCCTGGACGAAGCCGAGAAACCAAGGAAACCAGTGAGTACTTACAAATAGGTTACCTACCTCTAATACATAGATACCGCCAGTATATAGATTTGGGGCTGCCGCGTATCGCGGTTTCGCCCGTCACGATATTTCGGGACAAATCCCTCGCAAATTACTCGATGGGCCCAGCGTTTGTAGGGATTTTGTTTTGACCCCGGTCTATTGTGATCAGGCTACGATGTACGATGTACTGGGCCACGCGGCACGCGAGTTGGGGACCCTCTCTCGAGTCTCGGCGACTGCTCAATCAGATGCAAAATGCCGTGTAAAAGTATTGGGAAGGCCAGTCTTGTTTACAATTGATAACATCTTGAAGCATTAATCCAAAGTGAACTAATTTTCGGGTACGTACAAAAACCTATTCTAACTCTTGTGTTCATACTATTTTTCCGGTCCGTTGATCCACTGGTCCTAAAACCGATCACAGTACGGTTAGTTAGGACGCGTAAAACTGCTTTGTGATTTGTTTTTCATATTTAAAAAAAAGTATTTGTTTGAGCAACAAAACACTTTACCTTGTTTGGGACCACATTTATATATGACATTTCCGTGTATTATTTTATTGTGCTCTGCAATGTGTGTAGGTAATCAATCTAATTGGGATGCGTTATGATCCCGGTAAAGGTATGTACAGATTTAGCAATATTGGTTTCTGTTTTTAAGCAGTTTATTTCCTCAGTGCCTGTAATCTCACTATAACTTGACTTGCTGCTATTAAAAATGTAAAATCTTCACAAATAACCGCGCCCCGCTCCGGGCGCGCGGCGCGGCGCCCGCTCCCTCCGACGGCGATAATTTACGGCGCAATAACCCGATCGCGCCGACTGCTGCGATTTTATTTAAAACAACCGATGTTTCGCAATTGCTTGCCGTATACGTTTCTATCCATTAGTACATACAAAATCACGTAAGAGTAAATTTTACTTGAACAAGTAAGTTTTAAATAGGGTGATGGCACCAGTGTTGGACACTTAACTCTTAATTCAAAGAACATAAAATCGTAAATTGATAGTTACAAAATAAATAAATAAAATTTATCATCTGTAAAATAAGAATCCAGTGTCCCTCACTGGGCCTTGTCCATTACTGGTGCGATCACCCTACGTTAGACTATTTACAACCAGTCACGCTTGTTTTAGATTTTAACATTGAGGTCACTGTGCCTTTCTTTTGTTCATTGTTTTTGATTTCTGTGATATTAATTAAACGTGATTGATTTGTCAACAGTTACGATCTCGAATAAATTATAGCAATTACCTTGTCCAACACTTAACACTAATTACCAACGTGAAAATGATCTTATGTGGCCACTATACTAAATTAAATCGAATACGATACTGATACTTAATTTAATTTGAACACGTTCTTATAATACAAATGGCTAAAGTAATTACTGGCTTCAACTTTAAATCAAAACGACCGCAAAGATCCAAATGTATCACAGTGAGCCAGTATCTCATGCCCGAAGCCCCGATAATTGCGTCGTGAGTCGGAAACTGCTCCGCATTTCCGTCGGCCGCTGCTTAGCCATCAGTGAAGTCCTTTCAGCGAGCGTCGCAGAAATGTACGAGTGAGGAGACGCGGGATGTATCGTGCGACGAACAAAGGCTGGCGGGGCAATCGAGCGCCTCGCCGCGCCACGTCGCGCCACGCCGCGCCACGCCGCGCCACGCCGCGCGATAGCTGCAGTCTCGTAGATTAGTCGCCCGTGTCACAGTGAATGCATCGACGGTTAGACCAATATGCATGCAGCTTTATGCTTAATAATCATTTATAATTTTAATAGACCCGTGTGGTTGCCGGGTTAGAATAGTGCCACTCCATATCTTCCCGTGGATGTCGTAAGAGACGGCTAAGGGAATAAAGGCGTATAGTACTGTTAGGCGATGGGCTTGAAACCTGTCACTAAGACACTGGTAAACATCTTAGCCTAAAAGTGCAAAATGTGGTTACAGAATTATTAACAAGTTTTTAGAGTTGTTGGTAATTCTGTAGCTCTGCCTACCCCACCATGGAATAAAGGCGTGAGTTTATGTATGTATGTATGTATAATTTTAATTTTAGATGCGGCTGAAACCTTAATTGAGCTCTAGGAGTTTTAATAAATTTGTTAGCGGACTGAATAGAACCGTTATTTTCTCGGTAATTAATCTTCTCGACAGCAAATAATTACTCCGTTTCATTAAGAAACAAAAAAGGAAATTGCAAAGTCCTCTTAATCTATTAAATGAAGGTATAAACAGCTCTGGTAATCCACGTACGTACATTATCAGTAAAGTAAACTTTGAACTAGTGCTTTAAGAATATAAGTCGATTTGTATCAATGGTGTTTCGTTTTTACAAAAAGCAAAGTTGTATTGTTGGCGCGGCAAGTCACTTAAGCAGGGATGTGAGCCGCGACACTCGCGGAGTGCTCAGAGAGAGCCTCCGGGATTATCCCGTCGGCGGTGTATCAGCTCCCCTTTGCTGCGGCGCCGAGGATAACAACACAATGGCTCGAGTTACGCTGTTTGTTGTCGGAGTCAACAAATAGACTAATAACATCGTATAATTGTTCATTTGTTTCCCATTTTGAACTGTGAACAGGATTATAGGTTTTATAAATCGAATGAAATGGCTTTAAAAGCTTTTCATTGATTAATATCAGCTCATTTTAAGTATAAACCGCATATTAAATTGCATATTTAACGTGGGTTTAATTAGTAATTATGGTAACAATTTGTTGCCCGATATTGCAACGCATGTTTTAAATAAAATAAATGAAAAATATATTGGAACAAATTATAACTTTATTTACTTGGACACCTAGGATTAACGGTGTTCTGAACGTCTTTGGTATCAGCTGATAGCCGCTGGAAGCACTGGTGAGCTCTTACCCGGATCGGTTCTTGCAGTTTTAGAGGATAGGCATAATATAATGACCGATCAGCAGACAAGATTACTTGATGGCTAGAAAGGCACTAAAGACTACTTAATTCCGTTTAATATGTTGAAAAAATGGTTGGCATACTGCCGCGCGGCGACTGCGGCTGCGCCAGGGGAGCTGTTCCACTGATTGTTCGAGGAGCGAGCGGGAGCGGGCGCGCTCGCGGCCGGCGCGGGCGGTGCCGCGGGACCGTTCCCACTTCATAGAGATCATCTCGCGCCAGATAGTGTATCTGTACTCTTTTATTGTTTAAGTTTTCATCCACCGTTTTTAGCTCAGAGTTTAGGTTCCTGTACCCAAAGTTAAAAAGGGATCCTATTACTAAGCCTTCGCTGTGTCAGTCGACTGTGTAGCTCATGAACCGTGAAACCAAGATACTATAACAATAAACAATAACAGTGAATAAATGTATTTTCGGTTTTTATTTTATTTTTTGGATTAAACAATACTATAGTGGACGATATGTGAGTTAAAACTAGAATTTATTGCAAATGTACCACTGCATTTACAAAAATTAAAGCATGTTTAAAAGGTATGAGAACATCTTGAAAATATCCAACATGTAATCCATTTTTGTGTTATCAAATCGCAACCACCAGAGTTTTTTTATTGTCATCACAAGATATTTCCAAATCGAGACAATTGTCGACGAAACGTGTGTTCTCCCGGGAGCGAGCGCGGTGGTTCCGCGGGTTCACAGCGAGCCTTTAGAGTAAGTTACTAATGCAACAAACGTCTCGAACGCGTTTGCGCTTCTCGCATAGATAACATATTATGGACGCAAACGCGTGAGACGGTTTGCCGCGTGAACAACTTACACTTTGCCATGTCGCGCGTTGTAGTGTAGCCTCCCCGCGGGCACGCGGCGGAAACTATAACTGTCGCTCACTCAACTCACACAAGAGGCAGAAACACTATATTACGATATATGGCGATACAATATTACTATTGACAAAATATACTAAATAAAAATCAAAGGTTTTTCCTGCAGGGTTCCAGTAACCCCATTATTTAAAGATGTACGAGTATAATAATTACTTTCCCTTTGTATGTATGTAAGTAAACTCTTTATTGCATAAAATTGAAACAATTACAACACAATAGTTGCGTAAATTTTTCTATGTGTGGTGTTTAATAGAGCGTATTTGTATTGCATTGTGTATGTTGATATGGAGGTACCTACGATTGTGAAAATTCGAAAGTACCTACACATGACCGTTTCTGTCTACTACTTCATTCTTTTATTACTTCAATGCCATTTTAAGGAAACAAACTAATTTAATAAACAAAAAAAAGTCATAGTGTTATCCATTTCTACCCGTAGACGTCGTAAGAGGCGACTAAAGGAATAAAGGCTTGTAGTATTCTTAGTCGATGGGCTGGCAACCTGTCTCCTAAAGTACACTGGTAAACATGTTTGTGCAAAATTTGGTAACAGAATGAACAACCAGTTTTTAGAGTTCTTGGTAACAGAATGAACAACCAGTTTTTAGAGTTCTTGGTAATTCTTAAGCTCTGCCTAACCTACTCTGGGAATGAAGGCTTGAAGGTATGTATGTACCTATGTGTATGTAATGTGAATGTATATTTTTCAACTCATTTTTTAACTTTATTGCATTCTGACCCAGTTTTGAGCTTTGCTTCAATGTTAATTTTATTTAGTAAGAAAAAGATAAGATAAGAAGGCAACGTAATGAAAACGTGGTAAAAAGATCATTTTGAGAATCAAAATGTGTCTTTGTCTGTATTAACTATGCTTCATGCAGTATTGTTTCCAAACAGAAGGCATCGCACTGCGGCAAATAACTTCGCGTTACAACAATCCTCGTAGGTGCAACTAAAGCTGAATATTGTTTGAAGATGCAGCCGAAACTTGTTGTAACTTGAAAGATCGCTAATACTAGTCATGCCTTTGCGCAGCGAGATGCACTGGGTTACTCTTACTGACTCGTTTGATACTCAATTTAACTGACAGTGGTATATCGATCCGCGAGCAGATAGGCGTCACGCAGCGATATGCGTCCATCGTTTGTCTTAACGAATATTTAAAGAGTTCCAAATTCTGACGCTTCCCGGCGAGTTAATATATCAAGTGGCCGTGTTTACACACGATAATATTCATTTATTTAAACGCCAGGGCCCGAACACGACCCACGCCCTCCGTAGTAATAAGTACAAGAATCGCCTCGTCAGACCACCGTACAAACTTACAAAGTCTGCAAGGTCCGTTTACATCTTGGGCCCGTCGGTATATAATAGGCTGCCCGAAAAAGTCAGAGATGCAACTTCCACCACCATCTTTAGGCGCATCCTTCGCAAGTGGCTCTTACAGCTGACCCTTTATAAAGTAGATGATTTTTTTAATCTACCTGTATTTTAAGTGTTTAAAATATTATGTGAAATTATTAGGTAATTTTAAACTTTGTATTGCAATCTACGTCTCTGTCTTTCATTTATGTAAGTAAGTGCGCAACGATTGCTTAATTTTTATTGACATTTTGTATTAATAATTGATATTTTTGTATCATGTGACCTATAACTATGGAGTTATGAATAAACGATTGTATTGTACGGCCTCATCGGTATCGGCCTCAAAAACTGCTGTGTGCTCGGATTGAGAGCTGAGCCGTCGCTTATTCCGACGCATCTGTTATGAAGTGAAGGCTACTATCATCTACATATAATACGCGCTACGTCACTTGTTTGGTTGTGCACACTCGGGCGACTAAGATGAGTTCGAGCGTTGATTCGGAGTTGAACAGCAGTATGCTCTGCAATGCGTGCCGCTCGGAGCTACTGGTGGGTGACGAATTTTTGCAGTGCATGGCCATATCTTGCGCGAAGTCATACCACTATGAATGCACTAATAAAACTCTTTCCGAGGCTGAGAAGGCCTCTTGGATTTGCCCTGCCTGCGTCTGTGATGCCAAAAAGGTCGGTCCTAACTGTGATACTCCGGTGGGTACTCCGACTAATATTAAGAATGTGACGTTGAGGAAACCCTCCTGTAACCCTGGCCCCCTGTCTTCGCAGCGCTCTCCGGAGAAGAATATTCCCATGTCCATGTCGATGACTACCGATATGGAATTGCAGCTACTTCGGGATCAAATTACACTATTGACCGAACGGCTTGCGGACGCGGTCTCTACGATTGACAGGTACCATTCAGCACTTATCATTTGCACTAACACAGTGGAAGCTGTCAGTGAAAGATTGCATAGGCTGGAGTCTTCTAGCAGGCCTCGAAGCTCGTCTGATGTTGCCTCGGTCCCGTTGGCTCCCTACAACGAGGTCGTGAAGTCGGGCGGGATATCCAACATGGGCACTAGTAGAGACGTTCAAGTTGATAGCGGTGAGTCGGAACCCGCTGGTAGCGCACCTCCGCGGGTCGCACGGGCTACCGCTTCGCCTTCCAAGGGTAATGACTCCTGTACTGGCCTCCTCAATGATTGTCGAGCAATAAGCACGCCCGCTGAGGAACCGGTCCTCGAACAAACATACAAGGAAGATTATGAGGTTGCTCAAACTGGAAAGCAGAGGCGGCTGACGTCTATGCGCTGCACTGCTGGTCCCAGCGTAACATCTCTCAAGGCTGTTGAATATCGGAGGTATATCCACTTGTGGAATATGGTGTCGGGGTCCGAGGAAGTTCAGGAGTACCTCCAAACGTTATGCCCAAATGGTACCTGCACGGTGGACGAGCTTAAATCGAGGGGGGACTACAGATCTTATAAATTAGGAGTTCCTGCAGCTTTCTATGAAAAATGTCTTTCTGCGAATGTGTGGCCTGTGAATGCCAGAGTTAAGGCGTGGTTATTTCGTAGACAAGGTGCCAAAACTCAGTACAGCCAAACCTAATAAACGCCAGACTCGTTCAACAATGCCGTCCCTCTATATTATATATCAAAATGTTCGAGGCCTCAATACAAAATTGAAAACCTTTAGAAATAATATAATCTTAGCCCTTGAAACTGACATTGTTTGTGTTACGGAGACTTGGCTGTCTGAGTCTGTTGAAGACTCTGAACTTGTGGGGGGAGAATGGAGTGTCTTGCGCCGGGATCGGGCTGCGGGGCGGCAAGGTGGAGGTGTGCTGATGGCGGCACGGCCAGGGGTCGCGATGCGCCGCAGGCCGGAGTTCGAGACGCCTGATGGTGAAGACTTGTGGGCTTCATTCCCAGTTGGGCAAACGACCTGCCATGTGTGTGTCGTTTATATCCCTCCCAGTGCCGCGGATGACGTCTACATGAGTTTCTTTCACAAAGTGGAAACGTTTATCGACTCTCTAAACGGCCTGGTGGTAATTACCGGTGATTTGAATTTGAACCCTAAGTATTCTTCAGTTAATGTCCTAAGCTATTATTGTTATTTTTCAACTGTATGTGGTTTGCAAGAGACGAATGATGTGGTGAATTTGTATGGTGGAGTATTAGATGTTGTGCTGGTGCGGGGCCAAACTACCGCGATGAAGACCTGCGAGGTTGACGGAGGAGGCCTTGTGTCACACAGGGACGCGTATCATCCCCCGCTCGAAATCTCCATATCACTCGCGAAATCCGGTCTCAATCGACTGCTACTAGAACCTAGCAATGTTGACTTGTGCTATGATTGGAATTTTAGCAAGGGTGACTATGACCTTCTATACCAGTTAATGTCTGAGGTGTCCTGGAACGATGTTCTTAGTTCTTGCAATGTCAGATCTGCTGTCTCTCTCTTTTACAATTTATTGTATGGTGTTTTTGACTCGTGCATACCGAGAAAAACTAGACCCAATAAACCGAGAAGGCGTTACCCGGTTTGGTTCACGTCTGTCCTCATCAACGACATAAAACGGAAGGCTCTTTTGCATCGGAACTGGAAGCGTACGGGAGACTTTGCTGCGTATACCGCCTTTTCCAGTCTTAGGGCTGACATTAAATCTCGTGTCTCAGTTGCCTATGACCACTATATTTGCCAGATACAGACTAAGCTTACTGCTGATCCTCGTGCTTTTTGGCAGCATATTACAAACCTTAAAACCAAGGGTGGTTTTGAGACACGAGTTACCTATGAGGGAAATGAGTACGAAGGCGGCGCGGCAGCTCAGGCTTTTGCTGATTTCTTTTCTTCTGTTTTTTTGCCAAACGAGCCTCATCTGGATTTCAGAAGGGTTGTTCATGAAGACCTGACGCATGATGCCAACTATGTCCATGTTGACCATATATCTTTACTTGATGTCGAAGCTTCCATACGTCTCTTAAAACCTAGAAGCTCCCCTGGTCCTGACAACATTCCGGCATTTATTCTGAAGGGTTGCAAAGAGTGGCTTATCCCTCCCCTGCATCATATTTTTAATTTGGCTGTGCGCACGGGGGAATACCCGGATCAATGGAAAATTACGCGAGTGCGACCAATTCCTAAGACTAATAATTCGTCCCGGGTCGAGGACTATAGACCTATAGCCATTCTTTCATCCATTCCCAAGCTGTTCGAGTCCATCATGAATAGACTTGTTGCTTTTCAAATCCAGCCGTTCCTTTGTGATTCCCAGCATGGCTTTAGGCCTAAGCGCTCTGTTGAAACGAACCTCCTTACTCTGGTAGATTCAATCTCGGACCATTTGGATGCTGGAATACAGGTCGACGTGTTGTACTTCGACTTTAAAAAAGCATTCGACCGCGTAGATAATGATGTGTTGTTGAGCAAGTTGTGCAATATCGGATTTTCCCCTAAACTACTCCAGTTTTTCGGCAGTTATCTGCGCGGCCGGCGACAGTATGTGCAACACGGACACTTTGTCTCGAGGGCGTATCCGACTCGTTCGGGTGTCAGTCAGGGTTCCATACTGGGTCCGCTCCTTTTTGGCATATTAACCAATGACTTGACTTCAGTTCTTCAGTCGGCCAGGTGCTTACTCTATGCTGATGACTTAAAGTTGATTTATGGTGTACAGGGGATCGCTGATTGTGTTTCACTTCAGAATGACATTGACAGTGTTTACCAGTGGAGCTGCAATAATAGACTTGCTTTTAATGTGGCCAAATGTGCGGTCATAAGTTTTAGTAGAGCTCGCGTTCCACTGCTACATAATTACTTTTTAGGTTCCGAATCGATAGTTCGCGTCAACACCATTCGGGATCTTGGCGTCATCCTTGACTCCCACCTAAACTTTCATGACCACATGAACGCGTTGACGCTAAACAGCCACAAGAGATTGGGCTTTGTTTTAAGAAACGCTAGGGATTTTCGTGACTCCAAAGCCATAAAGCTTCTGTACACGGCTCTGGTCCGAAGTAAACTTGAAGCGGCCTCTGCTATTTGGAACCCCTACGAGGCAACTTACGTGTTGCTCCTGGAGAGAGTCCAAAAAGTATTCTTACGTTTTTTGTATAAGAAAATGTTTGGTTATTACCCTTTTCTATACCCTACGAAGTTTCTCCTAGGTGCTTTGGGCTTCAACTCTCTGGAGGTCAGGCGTAACGTCCGGCTTCTCACTCTAACCACCGAAATCTTGCGGGGGGAGCCTGGGTGTGCTGAATTGGCAGCACAACTTCTGCGTCTATCGGTTCCTTCACGATCTAGAATCGATTTTCGGCCTCGTATTCGCCATCTGCTGGCAGTTCCGACGTGTCGTACTGTGTTTCGCAGGAATTCTCCTTTGGTCCGTGCCTTGCACCTTTTAAACGGGCTTCTCGCATATGCCCCAGAGCGGGATGTATTTGCTAGCGGATGGGCTGCACTGCGAGATGAATGTTTGAGGTACTGCGAGAGTATGGATGTGCGTGTGTCGTCAATTCCTTAATTTGATATTGCTATTCTATTTTCATTGTATTTTATTGCAATTTTCGGTATTTGTAAGTATCTATAATTTCACAGTGCCTTGGTTTTGTTATACTGTTATACTGTGCAATTACTTTGTAAGAATAAATAAAAAAATAAATAAAAAATTGTATTGTATTGTATTGTATTGAATCACGAGTTAGAATTATAATTTGTTTTAAACGGTATTCAGCTAGTTTTCAAGATATCTTAGAAATTATTTACATAGGTTAGGTTAAGTTAGAATTTTGATGACCGAACTAAAAAACTCATGCAGTGTGAAATGCCTTTTGATGAAATGAAAATTCTGGGTTCTATGATGGGTGTTTCGATAAAATAATAGCGAAATGAGCGTTTCATAACCAAGAGTAGAGATGCTTAAAGCTGCATAACGTTTGCGGGTAGAGGATAAGTTATGATTGCGTATGAAACCGCACAAGAGGTGTTTCTCAAACAACAACAGTGCAACTCGCGCGGCTCAGGCGCGCCGCGGGCGCAGGTCGCCGCCGCCGGCGCGGGAGAGTTTAATAAAATGTTATGAGCTGTGTTCTAGCTTTGAGCACCGCGTCCGGCGCGGGCGCGGCGCGGGCCACGAGCGGGCGGCGTTTGAGACTTGACTGTGGGATGGTTAAATACAATCGTTTATAGTTTTTTTCTCGGAATTACAGCTATTAAAAGCCATTGGACGGTTAGTTTTCATATTGAAAGTGTCCTTTTTAGTAGCAATTTAAATTGGTTGGTTAAGCGGGTGGTTCACCGGATATCAGGTGGGCACCAAGAGACTCCGACAAATTGAACGGTCGATTTTAAAGTCATATTCTCATGCTTCAGCTTTGACCTTTACTGAGAAGAATAACATTCAACCTGCGTAGAACATCTTCTTAATCGTCTTTTAATTTTTTAGCAGTTTTTGTCCCGTGAATTAACTGAGAGATCGTATCGTTGTAGTTGCTCACGCCAGCAGCCCGCAGCCCGCGCCCGGAGCTCGGCGAACGAACTATAAAGGGCGCCTTTTGCAGCGCGTCGCCGCTTTGTGCCGCCCCGTCACTTTACACGTTACTCCGGGAACCTACAGCGGAAATTGAGACTCGCTCCTCTAAGTAATACCAAATGAAATTCTTCCAAGTACTTACAATTTCTTCAATTGAATCTCGTTCCGTGAACTTTCATTTATCCTCTTTCGGGCTTAGAATTGGGAGAATTATATCAGAGTTGTTTACGCCTCTTCATTGCGAGAACAAAGACGTTTGAGCGGCAAGGGCGGGTTTAGATTACATTTCGGGTATCTCCGGATAAACCGGGACGTTTTCAGCCGCGTCACGTGTCTGAGGTTGCGGCGGCGGCGGTCGCGCTCAGCCTGCTTGTTTCTCAGTAACCATTACAGGCTGCTCTCACCGGAACATATTTTGCGCTCAGTTTAATTAAACGCGGAACATTATTTTACACATAAACACACTGAAAAACCGAATGGGTTGATTTTACTAAATTTTAGGACCTACCTATGAGTTTGGTTGAATTAACACCTGACCTTAGTAAAAACAACACATTGAAAAGGTTGCTTCAACCTTTTTAGTGGTTAACTCAACCAAACTCACGTGTAGGTAACCATAAAACTTAGTAAAATCAACCCATTTGTTTTTTCAGTGCATGTTAAAGTTATTTATGAAGATATCAACCGCATTGCGTCAATTTTATGAATCCTAATTTCACTTCCAACTCGTCCACCTCTTTTTGTTTCTGTTTGTTGCGCAGCTCACCATAAACAAACGCAAATAACTTACGATTCTCGAGGCTAAAAGTTATAATAACGTGATTACAGAAAGCCCCGTATCCCGACTCCCACGCATCAGCACGGAACAGGATTCCCGCGAACTTCCCTAAGTACCGCCTAACTCGGGCTCTATCGGAAAAATCTTTATTGGCTTACCTTACTTCGTTGTTTAGAGAAGCTTTAATCCGGGAATAATGTGTGGCTATCTCGCTCGCACAGGTGGCGGAGAGAGGCTTAGTCGCGGCTAATAAAAGTTTGAACTCCTCGGACTTTGAACAGTGTCTCGGGCGAGATAAACCGCGGCAAAAAGTGTTTACTCGAACGCCTTTGTCTCGAGATATATTTCCCCGCGGACGCCGGCCCGGCTCGGTGCGCGGGTACTTGTAAACATTTGCTCCTCGGTGACTAAACGCGACGTTTTACTCCGTCACGGCACCGTTATTACAACGCAAAATCGTAAAACTGCATTTTATTGATACAGGTTGCTTAATGTTACATGTGCGCGTTTATGATAATGTAACTACTATCCCTACCCCGCGTGGTAGCCGGATTAGAATAGTGCCACTCCGTATCTTTCCGTGGATGTCGTAAAAGCCGACTAAGGTAATAAAGGCGTGTAGTAGGTATTGTTAGGCGATGGGCTTGCAACCTGTCACTAATACACAGGTAAACATCTTCGCCTAAGTGAGCAAAATGTGGTTACAGAATTATCAAAAAGTTTTTATAGTTGTTGGAAATTCTGTAGCTCTGCCTACCCCACTCTGGGAATAAAGGCGTGAGTTTATGTATGTGTATGTATGTAACTACTATCCCTTGTACCACTTTTTAAGCAAAATAAAGAAATTTTGATTTTGATTTGATTTGATTTAGGAAATGCTGGAAAAAGTAATGCGATTTTAAATAAAAAATCAGAAAATAATTATGAATTATAGCTTTGCTTGTGTAGTCAACACAACTATTATTACGAAATAGTTACGTACGTTTTTAAGCGGATGGCTGGCTTTTTGCCCACACCACAGATAATACAAATATTTCGTCCAGAAACGTTAATGGCAAATACTTACGTAGCCATTATGCATGCCAGCCATGCCGGAGTGTAATAGTACATTGTGTATTAAGGGTGGTAAAGAAATAATTACAAACGAGAGTCTGTTAGAAGCCCGAAGCCGAAGGCTGAGGGCTTTAATGACTCGAGCTTTGTATTTCCTTTACCACCCGTGTAACATACAATGTTTTATATCACAATTGCGAGGAAATGAAATAAAATCAGACAAAAGATCATATTTTTAACTTATTAGCGGCAGACTACATCATTGTCTGTGACTTACCACAGATAATGTCAAACGTGTTCGGAGTCCGATTCTAGTGACATATGAGATCAATAATTTATCATGCGAGATTTTTAGGAAATAGTATTCAACTGACATTTCATCTCGAATGAAACTTCATATCGAATGGCACAAGAAATTGGGGTCCTGACGTATTGTGATAGTTTGAGTCCACGTATAATATTTAAAAAAAAAGCTATTACGCACGTTAGAAGCGTAATGGTAAAAAAAGGCCCGCGGGTATTATTTTGGATTTACGGTCGATTTTTCTAGCATGTTAGGACACTATTTACGAGCTAGTGTGATGAAAAAAATAAAATCGACGTCTTGATACAAAAAACTATTAAAAATCGATTATTAAGAACATTAGTTAAATAAGTAACAATGTAGCGAGATTGCAATAAAATTCCTGTTTAGATAACATTTTAAGATAATTTTTCATGGCTTAAACTTGCTTGACCTATCTGTGCTATAAATTAAAAAAAAAACTTACCGACCTTGGGTTTCATGACTCAGAGAACAATCTCACACAAATCGATCTAGTCCCAAACTAAATTCTAGGCTTTTATAATTGTATATACTTTATGGGCACTAGGCAACGATAAATACATACTTAAATACAAAGAAAACATCCAGGACACACACAGAAACACTCAGGATGAAATACTCGCGCTCATCACACAAATATCTACCCTTACGGAGGCTCGAACCCGGGACCACAAGTTTTGTAGGCTGGGTCACTACCAACTAGATTGAAGTGTCGCGTAAAGGTGTGTATTATTTGAACTTGCGACAATAGTAAACTTTAAATATCATTGGTAAAGGTAAACTTGGTGTGCCGTGAGTGTCTTTCAGATTGTTAAAACGAGAATCGTGACAAGGGCGCAACCAATTGATAAAACACTCTTTTCACTATTTTTAGGTTGAAGTTGGTCAGAATCGATTTAAGTTGGGCAAGTACAAAGACGCTTTATAACACTGATTTCGAACGCAGAATCTGTGAATTGTCCACTGATTCGATTACTCGCAGACTGCCAACTCCTTGAATAAATAATGAAACGAATTTAAATCTGAATGTAATTGTGTTAGAAGACCCGAATCAAATGACAACCAGTCGAACAGATCAAGATTATTATCGCCGCTTGAGCGTCGGCCGCGGCGGGTCGGGCGGCGCGTCGACTCACAGTCGACAGTCGACCCGCCGCCGGCGGGACCTCCATTATTGGAGTTATTGGCTGTTTCACGGACGATGAATGTGCTCGAAGTTTCCGCTTCGCCGGCGATTATCAATTACTACAACCTTCAACTTTGACATCAGGAATAAAGTTCTTCATTATTTATTTTATCCACATGAGATGAACCGTCTTTTTGAAATGAATATTAATTCATATAGGTATACTTATTTAACTTCTCCCCGACGAGACTCTATATTATCCTTCGGGCTGTAAAAGGAGGGTGGGCTAATTGGCCTAATGACCAATAAGGACAAGCGATATGTCCCCGAATAGGTAATTCTAAGTTGTAAAACTATTACTATGACAGGTGGTTCGAAATATTTGTGTGAAAAAAGTTATTGCCATGCAAAGACCGCGGTTTTTCCAATTAATTATTCTAACGTCGTCTATGTAGGCGTCCCGATGTTCCAGATTTTTAAATATGTCACACAGCGTTTAAGATTTCCCGCCGTACAAAAAGTTGTAGAATATGAAAAAATCTTTCAAAGGACATAATGGCTTGTCATTATTGGTTTTTAGGCCAGTGTCCATACAAAACTGACCATCATCCTTTTCCGATACGAAAATACCTACTCTCCCAGTCCCTATAAACTAGATATTCCTGTGCCATAATTATATCACATCGCTCGATGAGCCGTTGAATCGTTTAGATGGAACAATCGTTCGGATTTATAACGTTAATCAACGATAACCAACGATTATTTTAACAAAATCATCGTCATAGTAAACAAATCGATGTAACAATATCGGCAAATTTAAGTGTCGTGCGAAAGAATACTTATACAGGTTTTTTCGATATTCGTACATTGAAGTACCTACTCTTCGGCACAATACTTCAGCGCTTGTTGGAGTATCTCGTCAATTACAGGCTGCGAGTGGCCGCGCCGGCGATGCCGCACAATGGGGGAAGGTTCGCTCGGATGGGATCGCTCAGGAACAGCTGTTCTCTGCAAACAAACAAAAGGCAGGCTGATAGAGAAGCGAGCGCGATGAGGCGAGTCGTTCAGCGAAGCAGATAACCTATCAACAACCTGGAGTTTCTTTAATAAAACCCCGTGAAGAGTATGTCGGAGCGTGCTCCGTGAAGGGTTCTGTAGCCGCAATTCTCATTTATTTAATTTTATGGGATCAAACCAATACTTTAATCCTTAGATTTAAATTTAAATGTTTATAATGTTCCTTTTATTTTCGTTAAATACTTAATACTTTCATTTTAAATATCCAGGTTTCTTATAAAAGTTATAATTTGAAAATTAACTTTGTTTAAGGGTTATCCAAGATTATTAATAACATATAAATAGATTGAAACATCTCAATTTAGACGTATTCCGATATAAACCTACCCAACACAAGATATAACCCATAAAACCATTCAAGTGCGAGTTGTACTTGCGCCTATTCCGATTACTCCGATTAGAACTGTATCAGCACGAGCTGAACCCACATTATGACCATTTTATATATTTGTAACTTTCTTGTTCAGAGTTAACACTATAAAAAAAAGATTATTTAAGTATTATTGATTACTTTCCGCTAAATCCGCTGTATTAACACAATGTCTGTAAAAAGAACAACCTATTCTCCTATTATGATTCAGAAAATACAATAAAGTAAGAATGGTCGGACGGACGGACAACGCTGGCATATTAAAATGACACCCTTTGGGCACGGAACCCTAAAAACCTAGAAAAGGCAGATCTGTAATGTGATCTGCTACAGTGGATTTTTGACAAATTTGTATTGTATCGATGTTGTACATAATACAATTTAAAAGTATGGATGGTCCTTAATTTAGCAACGGCTGAAAAATATATCAATACGAGTTGTGACTAAACCTAGATAAATGGGATAAACATAATATTCCTAAGCTACAGAATAAGGTAAGAGTGACTTACCGTAAAATGATCCCACTTTGCTCCCCCCTGGGTAATTATGCTCCATGGTTATATTGAGGTAATCTGTATTGTAAATCATTCAATTGCTTTCATTTACTTTGTAGCTGGATGTATACATCGATTCTTTCAAGCAAAGTTGTCATCAACCTTGACTTATAAGGTAACAAACGAAATAGTCACTATGGAGCATAGTTACCCATGGGGGAGCAAAGTAGGAACATTTTACGGTACTTCGTAAGCTATGCGTCAGCGAGTTACTTGCACAGGGACTCCACTCAAGCTAGGAGACATAATAGTCTCGTGAAACCAGATATCACGCCTAGAGCTCTTTCACGTCGTGGCATGCCCTCTGCGTTGTTTCTCACGTCGAGGTATAAAGTCTACGACACCCAAACAGTATCGCAAACAGCGCCTCTATTCTAGGCGGTAAAATCCAGATCGTAATCGACCTGCATCGCTATTGCCTAACCCACTCGGAATCTCAATTGGCTTCAAAGCGGAACAATTGTTTTCATTTTGTATGCAGACATGCCTTCGATTTTCAAAATGAAAACAATTGCGATTGCGAGTGCGTTAATAGCCCCTCTGTTGTGGTATTGTTTTTGAGTCGGCCGCCTATACTGTCAAATAAATAAGAACTATCAAAACGTTGACAATACAACAACATTACAACATTAAAACATTAGGTTATAACCGTGTTGAATAGAGGCCCCTGAGGGGCTATTACCTAACGCACTTGCAATCCCAGTCGGCTTTAAAGTCGAACAATTGTTTTCATTTTGTATGCAGACAAGCCTTCGATTTTCAAAATGAAAACGATCGTGATTGCGAGTGCGTTAGACAACAGGCCCGCTGGTCTGCTACGATATGGTAAACTAGCAGACGCCCGCGACGTTGTACGTGTGGAATTACTTTCCCGCTGCTCCCCATATTTTCGCCGTTAAGTCAGCGTTTGAAAAATAGTTTTTAGTGCACCTCAACGGTACCAAAGGAATGCCTCTTCAAATTTCAAATTCCAAGGCCCGTCAGTCGGGCAAAATGAATATTCGTATAAAATACATCGGAATATTGTTTATCGGATTTAATTCGGCGGACTACTTGAGATTAACCAAAACTCATAAACACAAACACACTCATAACTTAAAGTGTAAATAAATACAAATTGACGATAAGGATTATGTATTCTAGTTGCCAAAAATACCCCTACTCACTACGTCATCGTAACAAGCTTCTTAAAAAATACTAATAGGGAATATAGGAATTTCCCGTTCGTAAGGAAATAAGTACATGATTATGGGTGATTACCGAAGCTGAATTCTGTTGACTCGTGCTGCTATTAGGTAAACATTGTTGGAGAAAGTCGTCCTCTGCGTTGTGCGCAATTTATGTGAGAGTTTTTCGAATAATGGCGTACGTGTATCTAGCTCGCGAAGAACTGACATACTGGCTTACTTTTGTTTTGTAAGATAAGTGGCCTTGTGTTTTTTAGAACATCTTCATAAGAAACATGTTTATGACTTAGCCATGAAAATAATTCTAAAATACGGTTCAGAAGTAACATTCTGGGTAAGTTGGCTTCATCGACGACTTCGCCGTTACTTACAATCAAGTAAGGGAAGTAGAAGTGTGGAATAAAACTCTTTGAAAAAGGAAAATGTAGTATTGTGGGTAGAAACGTGTGATATAGATCAGAGACGGCAAGTTTCCGCGGGCGGGGTCGCTGGAGTTTAATGGAATAACGCACCGGCCAGGACGTGCCGCCGCGGTCAGGTGAGGTAGGGATTGTAGCACCGCAAAAAACACAGTAGGGTATGTCGACGGAGTATCACTACCTACTCGAAGATGTAGCCTAGTAAAAATTTTAACGTTTGTACTTAGTTTGTTTTGCGGGCGGACATGAGATACCTTATTTCAACTTTCTGTACTTTATATTATTAGGTATATTTTGAACCCGTGGACAAATCAAGTAAGTCGACATTTTTTTGCGCCGACGCGCGAGTCTCGCCGCGCGCCCGGAGTCACGTGTGCCACCAACTTTGTCCACCGCTAACCAACTTAATTGTAGCCGTTGGACATCGACCCTTGCAGCATTGGCTAGTTGGTCATACTGTGTTGGCTATCGATGAGTTGGCACCAGTTTACTTAACTTTTTAATTGCATCATTATTCGAAACATCCGACTTTGGTTATCCTTTCAGATCCAATATGGTGTCAAGTGTCAGATTTTCTTAATAATCAGAGGGGCTATTGCCTAACACACTCGCAATCGCAGTTGGTTTCAAAGTGGAACAAATGTTTTCACTTTGTATGCAGACAAGCCTTCGATTTTCAAAATGAAAACGATCACGATTACGAGTGCGTTAGGCAATAGCCCCTCTGATTGAAAGACTAAAAATATCTACATTTTTAAATGTAAACAACACTCACAATTGTACTGGCCGCGTCTGAGAGGGAAAAAAGATTATTAAAATTGCCATACAAAGCTTCAAATTCAAGTCGTTAAAAGAATCCCACAAAATGGCGAAACGTAGGAATTGTTCGTTGTCCAGTGTCCAATAGCAAAGCAGGGAAATCATGCTTAAGGTCAGATCAGTAAAGGTATTAACGTGTGTCCTAGTTTTTTTTCAGTTATATCTTAATTATGTCTGTGTGCTCCCGAATGTTGGGCCGACCCCCCCCCCCCCCCCCTCCCCTCGGCGGCCCCGGCCCGCGCTGATTGCGATCGCAAGTAACTCCTAACTCGGCTAACTCGCGCGTTGATCCGGCGCGCGCGCTCATCGGCCGGCTCTACTTTCGCAGCTCTCCTAATTGCTGGCTAACTTTATTCGGATCGACGATTAGTGCTACAAGTCGTGACGTCTATTTCTACTGGTATATCGTTAGAGTTTTGACAGGTTTTATTGCAGTTTATAAAGGGAAGCAACGCGTATATTAAAATATCACGTAATTTAAGCACTTAATTAAATTTAAACCAAATAAGTCAAATCAAATCACATCAAATCAAATCAAATCATTTATTTGTTTATCCAGCATAGGTTTGTACATAGATCTTTAATACAGTTATAGTTATGTCCCTTTATGCGGTACTTCTCGGCATACAAACATGCTGTGTAGCGCGCTTAAACTAAAATTACAGATACAATATTCACTAACATTCAGTTCAATTACACATATATATTGCGTTTTATCTCCCGTCTAAAAAATCTTGGATGGAGTAGTAGGCCTTTTTTGTTAAGAAAATATGAAGATGTTTCTTAAATATTGTTGTAATATTTGAACATGGTCGATTTTAACCCGACTGTCATTAAAAAGAGTATTATTATCTACTATATAATGATTGTAATATCATTACACGACTAATAAATATAAAAGTGTGGCGGTCAGGCTTTTGATATGTTACATACAATACATTGAACCGCACTATGCCGCACGCCACAAGCCGCACTCGCTGCTGCGCTGCAACTTCGCCACTTAATAACGTCGCGGTCGCGCCTAATGGGTCCCACCAACCGCACAGAACACAATAAAATGCGATTTACGCTTAATAATTGAGTGGGGCTTACATTTTAACGATCGGTGTGACTTTTGGAGTGCGGTTAATACAAAATTGCTGCAAAACATTTTTGGTAATATCGTCAACTTTGCTAGTTTAAACTGACATATGTGCCAGCGTGACGGGAAAATAGCATGGTAACTATGCAGTGCTTATTGGAAAAAAATTGTTGATGCTAGTAATATTGTTTTCATCACACTTGCTCGTTAATAGTGTTATTTCATGCCTGTTATACAGAAGGACAATGGCCGTAATTGTTCCCGCGGGAGTTATGGCGACTTTGTAGTCCCTACTTCCCTAGGGAGTAATGACTTTCGTTTTAGAATTTGCAACTATTTCATACATCATTTCTGACTAAGGAGGTTTCATGTTCAGCCAAAACTTCAAACTATTTCTAATTTCATCTTTATAACTTACCTAATAGACTAACTTAGCATTACAAACTATCTACTACGCTTCATTAAACTTCATTATTTTTATATTTCAAGTTAATGTCAACATTTATCATTAATTTTAGTAAATGCTTTTTTAACAAATTGGCGAAAACTGGCTGGATTCCAGTTCAAAACTAAACACAGTTCTAAGCATTATCTGTGGTAGATGTCACGAAAAAATATTTGTTATCTGCATTAATTGCAGAAATTATTGTTTTATAATATGCCGAGTTATAAAGTGTTTTTAAAGTTTAAGAGACAATAGAAACTAATCAAGAATGGCTTCTTCATCCGATGAATTGGAATATGGATTCGTTATTACAGCTACATCGCCGTAATTAAGAAATGCGGGTCAATAACTTCATGACGATTTGTTACCAGCCAAATCGAAATAAAATAACTTTAACTTTTATTTGTGTTTTTTCCTCGTAAATGTGATGAAAACCATTGTGTGTATCACAGGCAGTAAGGAGATTACTAACTTGAGTCATTAAAGATTCTAACACTCTCGTTAGTAATCCCCTTCTTACTACCCTTGATGCACAATGTACTATTACGCAGCGCTTGGGTCCAACGTGCCACGTATAAAAAAACAGCACAGCTACAGCAGTGAAGATGTCTCTTATATGGCTGTGATGTCCTATCGTTTAGGATCAAGTTGGTAATTAGATAAATAAACAACAGTATTGCGTTTGTCCCACGCGCGCTCTCGCCGCGACCAACCCACTGACAGCAGCGGCAGCTCATTAACACATGCGGTCGTCAGGCTGGAAGCGGTGCCAACAGCTGAGCACGTCGTTTATTCCAGTATAATACTACGACGGTAATCACTTAATCAGCTTTTCACAGTCACTAGTTACAAAGACGACATGACCATACGTCTGAAACAAAAAGTAGTAAGTAATTTATAAATTAGATATTAAAACAGCTCAGTGATAAAGTAATTGCAGTTTCAAAATGGTCTCAGATTTCTATTACCCGCAGGATTTTTATTACTACTATTACACATTTTAGCTATACGAGTATGAACGAAGGTCTCGCACTACCCGGTTCCAGAAAACGTTTCTTCTCCCGATTCGTGTAATAAACTTCTTATTATAGCTTTCTTACAAGTATTACGAGTTTCTTCAGAGAGAGCGTTCACTGTTGTTTTATACCTTTATTTGGTCGTTTGACCGCGCCACTTGACCCGTGGAGTGACGTGGCGGGTCATTCAGCTATATCTTGTAAACAGATAAAAACGTCAAAAATAAGCGCGACTCCTTCTTTTAGAGCTGATATCTTCTTAAAAGTCCAACCGATGTACATAAAACCTGGTTAATATAAACCAAATAAACTACCTTATTTATCAGTTTGGGAGTAATCATGTCACTATGAGATACACAGACACATAGATACACACGTGAAACATATAAAACTCCTCTTTTAGCGTCGAAAATTAAAAAAAAAACCGATCTCACACGCCAAAAAAGGTAAGTGCACTATGAGGCCTTGTGATTAAATCTCAAGATTGCAAATACTACCGCTTCTGAGGACTAAAATATAATGTTCATAATTATATGCTATGGCTATGCGAACACAACAACGCGAACAATACTTTCTGTTCGAATTTGCCCTACACAATTTCCTCTATTGCTAGGATTTAAGTTACGGTTTTCGTTTTACGTTGTCGAAATATTCACGTGACCGCTGAGCCTCATCAATAAATCAGTCTCCCGTGACGTCACCAGGTTAATCCTAATCCATCACTTATCCTGTTGGATGAAGCGATAAATCTCAATACGGCGATACCGCGTCCAAGACGCAATCACGGCTGATATTAGCAATACCCGGTCATGCCGTCCCCTGGCACCGCGGGTACCGGGTACTATCGGCTATCATGCCCCGGGCCACGAGGGACGTGGACTTGCAACTTAGTGGTCAGGAAGCAAATTGAGGTCAGCCTCGTGTTTACCGGCAGTTTATACCAGTAACTTAAATATTTGTATTGAGCTCGTCTTAGATGAGACCACGTGCTTCCTCACTGACCACTTAATAAAAGCATAATATTTTTAAGTGAATACAAAAGCGGAGGGGCGCGTCATTTTATCCTACACGAGCTCTAACACCTTGTTGGTTATTTCGAATTGGTAATTGTAATAATATTATTTGATACTGACTAGCCAAGTAAAAAGCAAGAACAGGTAACCAAGTCACTGCGACTGCCAAATCTACCGTGTTTGTTTTTTGAATCTACATACGGGATTTAAACTTTGATTAAACTGTCTAGTATTTAAAAGCCTCCATACAGAAAAGAACACAGCGTATTCGGCGCGAAAGACTTAATAAGATGTTTAAGTAAAAGTTTTAAAACTCACGTGGCATTTTTATTAAATCCCAGTAAGTAATGATGTGTTTACAATGTTTAAAAATGCGCATTTTTCGTCCTCATTTACAATTACACGGAGTATTGTTACATTTTCACCGCGACGTCGTATACAGGAGAGGCTGTTGTTCGCCGGATCCCAGCCAAGTGGCGCGTAGTGGCGTGTTGTCCCGCTTAATACTAATTACGCGTCTGCAGCGCGCCTTACTCGCAGGGCTCCTCTGTCCCACTAGTAGCGGTCGCGCAGGGTTGTCTGCAATGTAATTTTATTAAGACTTTTACTTACAACACATTTTTAATCAAGTTATTCAATCACTCGTTTAGATATTATCATTAAGATATCGCAACAATGAGAGTGTTATCATTAAGATATTGAAGTCACATGCATCACATAACTGCAGGGTTACTTCATAATATGAACATAAAGTGTAGATTTTCCATGCCTTTTTTGGAGCTCTATGAAATATTGCTCTGACTATATTACTTATGTCTTCCTAAGACATACCAAACGACTCAGACAGGCATTATTAATTAAGACATGAGTCTCATGTTTTGATTTGTGTAATTTTACATATTATTGCGCTTTGGTAGACATCAATGTAAAATGAGTTGACAAAAAGGCTCCAAACTTACGATTGCCTGGCACCAGCCAACCGTGACGGTGTGCTTGAATCAACAACAAGCTCGCCGCGGGCCGGCCGCGGCAGCGAGCGGCAACCCTGCGCTAATGAACGCGACGCGGAGTGTGCCTAAGGACAGACACACATGAGCAAGTTCGGCTCTACTTCTGACAACTCTATTTTATATCTTACTAAGCATGTAGGTTCCTAAATTGAAAAATAGATAGAAAACGGGTAAGTAGGTACTATAATTCATAACTTCTAGCACAGGAATATGAATTAAGGGTCTCCCCAGACCTATCGACGCGGAATCGGCTTGAGCCGGTAAGAAAAAGTTTTATGTCCGTGCAGTAAGAGTGAAAAAGGTATAGCTCAGCTCAGCTCGACTCGGCTCGGCGTTGCGAACGGAACGACGTCGTTTTCGATCTTATTGCGTAGACATAAAACTTATTCTTACCGGCTCAAGCCGATTCCGCGTCGATAGGTCTGGGGAGACCCTAAGTCATATCAAGAGCGATTAGTAAACGGTCCTACAGATTAACAGGTTACATGCTGTCCCTAGTTAACTCAGGTGAACTACTATCCAACATGTATACAGCATGTATAAACGATTTATACCTGCCGGCCATATTTGCAAGGCCGGCTTTAAAACTGTCACTTTCCACATCATCAGTATCCACATAATAGTTTCTGACCTTCTGTTTGAAACATTCTACCTAATACCAGATGCATGACACAGTAGGCAGGCAATCCGAGTGTGCAGTGGTTATTGAAACAAAATCGTGTTTAAAAAATTGCGCGTGTACACTCTAACGTATCTCGTGCGTCACCTAACGTGGTAAATTATTGTCCTCGGAGGCCGGTACTGGCGGAGCTCCCGTGATATTGTTTCAAATAAATCAACCGGCGAGTTCGTCAGTGAAAATACACTAGTAGTCCACCAGCGGATATAAATTACAGGTTTGCGCGTATCTGTCACCGGATTAGATGCATCGGTCCGCCAAGGCGTAAGATACTGTCTGACCTGTAAGTGTGTATAAATTATTGTGTTAGTGCCACAATAATTTATACACACTTACAGGTCAGACACTGTCTTTTCGTCATTGAGCTCCTAGCGATTTTAGGGAATAATTGCAATGGTCCGGCATTCTCTTCTATAACTCCCCCGTGTATGTTGGTCGACGAATAGTCACCACTATATCGAGACCAGTGCGTATAAAACAACCGACATAAATTGTGCGAACGCTCTTGGTCGTGCTTCGATGAAGGTTAACCTTGGATGAAGGTACCTTAGGTAGTCAAGTTATTATTGTGATTAAAGTTAAGTTACTTCGCTTTCTAGCAGAATATCTAAACAGGATCGTATCATAATAATTATAAAGGTCAAATGACGAAAAGTTTCAGGATTTTTTGAAAGCACATTGTATTGAACCCATAGTTAGGTAAGTTTTGTTTTGTAACAATCCATAAAAGTTAACGATTTTGAAAAAAACAATAATAATTTGACCGATAGTGTATTTTGAACTTTATAAAATGTTATGGTACGGACCCAACGATAGATAAAGTAATGTTAGGTACTTTTTTTTAGAGCAAAATCCCTTATTAAATCAAATGTGGAGATAAGAATACTTAGAGTTCTGCGAGGGACAGAGCATTCGATTTGCTAGCGAGTACTTTAACTGTTACTCATGGTAAATGTAAAGTTACTTAATGCGTAAGCATTATACAAATTACGCAGTCATTACCCTGTTCTACGGCTTTGGAATAACATAGCTATCACCCAATATTAAATCCACATATTAAACTCATAACTCCTGCGTACTCAAGGGTCAAGTAGGGCTTGTCGGTCGAGTTATTTCGAGCGAGGGCGCGGAAGAGAATAGCACCCCAGTTCATTGCGCGGCGCCTGGAGTGGACCGCCCAGGTCATATTGTCGCTTTAACGCAGTTAGCTGTCGTCGTGTTACTTTCTACTGATTGGTAATAGGAGCCCTGTTCAGAGAAGCGACGGCAATATCACGCCTTTTGATTACGAGGTTAGGGGAGGAGAAGTTTATTTCAATGATACTATTCCTCCTTTTGAAATGTTAACAAATTGCATTATTATTTTAAAATTTTATGGAGATTAGGTTTTTTCCATGACTTTTAGCCTACTCTATTGATTTATTTTCGTTTTGAATTTCGCGTAAATAAATTGCAAACTAACTGCAAAGAACCAAGAGTAAAGTGTTTTAAGGCAAAAGAGCAAACAGGCAACCTAATGGTAAAGCGGCATCTGGGACCCATAACATTTGTATTGTAAAATTTATAATCTAAAAACTTCAATCTTAAGACTTAATTCACACACCGTAACACAACAATGCGAGCACTGCTGCTTGAACTACATCCTGTCTCAATTTATATCGAGAAGGTTAACCATCTCGTGTAATACTACTAAATGCTGGTATTACATGCACCCTTAATAAGTACTGAGGTATTTTCACAATCGTAAGGAGGGATTAAACCTTAGATTTAGTTTCAGGTCACCTACAAGACAATTCTAAATCAAGGGTCCGTGCACCGGATATTAATATCTCTCCACCTGTAAAGCAGTAAGCCGCCTCGACCCCGTCCGGTATCCACAGTAAGTGCTGGCAGCAGCCAGTACTCGGAGTACCATCTACTCGTAGCAGCACCGTCCAATGAGCGGGGCTCGGCGCGGTGCGTTCGACTGGAGGAATTAATATCCGGCCGCGCATCGCTTCCGGGTCAGCGCGCCCCCACTATAGGGAGGGGGAGGCGATCAAATTGTTACATTATTGGCGAATAAGTGATCCTGGATTTAATGCATTAATGGCTTTCGCTCGCTTTTGTGTCGTAAAACGGTTTGTAACTGTAAAAGCATTTTGATTTTCCTGGTCTGGAAATGTTGATCGAGTGGAAATGGGTTAAGGGTTCGACTCTCACTATGCGCGATACGTGATGAGCTGGAACGATGGTGATCGGATCATGGATATTACGTCATAGTCTTACACCCAATAGTGGTAAGATCTGAGCAGCATCTTAAATGTTGTACGCTATTTAATTGCTGATTATTTCTAAACACCGTCCATCGGTCACGGGCGGTAACTTCTGAAGCAGAACCTCCCCGACCCAACTCCGTTCCGCCCGTCGGCCCAATGAATCGCCGTAATTAGACAAACCCGAGCTCTCGAAAAAGCATGATTTACATTCGGAGGGAACCGCCAGAAATAAGAGTCATCAGACAAACTGCGTACCTGTTCCATTAGCCCTGATTCTCATTAGTATTTAGTGCGGAAACTTAATCCGCCTCAGCGGACACCCGGCTCAACCAGCCCGAGCTGCGTCATCCGTCTCTATCGTTCAGGAGAGTTAAAACAGACAGAAAGATAAAAAGTTGGCAAGTTTCGGGCTAGTCGAAAATACGTACTTAAGGCAGATGCGGAGATGTTTCATGAATAATGAAAGACAAGCGTCCACGGAGAGCTCACGGCCGTAGGATAATAAATCAACTTATTGGCGAAGTTTAATCTCCGCGCCCGTGGGCTCGGAGTCAATGTTTGTGTTTGCAGCGGCCCTACACTGCGCGTAAACAGATATAAAGTCCCGGCATAATGCTCCGCCACTGATACAGCTGCGTTTTGCAGGGTAGTTTCATTTGAATGCGGAGCGGCGCCGTAAAAACGGTATCCGCCGCATTCGGCCAAGAGATTCAATTTCAGTACAGATGTACGGACTAATGAAATCGCTGAATTACGTCGGATGCATGCAGCGGTAGTTTAGTTTTAAATTACTTTGTGCTTTTTCCCGGCGGTGGCCGGGAAAATCAGTGTTTTATGCAATCTAAGTGCTTTGTGTTGTTTTACTTTATTGACATAATCCGAGTTGGATTTTTGCATTTAGTTTACATAGTACTTAGTTTTCAATCTCATAAATATGGTTTCTACTCAATTTCTTTCTGTAATCAAATATAACTAACGTTAAACTGTATGTTTAAATACTAAGACAAAGCAACAGGTATAGGCGTGAACATACGTTGAAGTAGATTTAAAAAAAAACCCTAAAATGAGTCATGCTTTAAAAAATTCGAATAAACGCGTAAATACAGAGCGTATTTATTGATTCCAAAATCTGGGGACTACTAAACCAAAAAAAGAAACTCAATAGAGTATGTTCCACGAAAACAACAAGTTTTCCGTAGCCATAACATGTACTATAAACTCGCTAAATAAAGTTGTTTCTGCAGTCGGCTTACATTCCAAAATTCATGAAAACAACGTAGACTTATTTTACTTTAAATTTATAGTCGAGGTCGTGCATATTGCCCGAGTAGTTATTACGTCGGTCCCGCGCTTGTGGAGCCGGATGTTAATATCCGGGCGGGCCTCGCCGCTGCCTCGCCGCTGCCTCTGCCTCGCCTCCGTCTCGCGCTGCCTCGCGAGGCGGCCTCCGCCGGACTCCCGCCGTGAATAATCGCGACAGTCGGCGATTTATATCCTCTTAAATATTTGAATGGTGCGGTTTATTCAGAGAAAACCCCGGTACAAAATTTACAATTACGTTTAATACGTGTAAGGGATAGAATTTATCACGGAATAAAATATTATATTATAAAACCGTTTGCACTTAGAGCATTGACTATTTTCATTGACACATTTGGAAGTGTAATATCCTGCAGGGCGGCACAGTATTATTATTCCATGAACTGGGTCGTCAAGGTAAAGTCTGATTTAAGTGAATGTCAGAATTTGAGTATCTTGATCGCTCAACGTATTTGGCGACGACCTATGCAAAATACCAGTGGAAATGTATTTCGTTATCAAATTGGGGATGTTGTGACAAAGGCCATCAACGCCCCGGGCGGGTCACCCGCGGGTCCGGTGTCGACGCAATTAGTCGCAAATGAGCGCGACGCTCATCAAAGGGACAAATGAAATCATGCCGTTTCGCCCCACACATTAAAATTGCACATTAAAATTGTTCATAGAGAACTATTTTCCTTCTGCAAAGAAAATAAAAACAGATACTTTTCCTTTAGTATTGTTTCAGGGTGAAAATATTCCTACTTCACAGGGAAAAACATAAAGGAGTTTTCTCGGATGCGAATGCAATTATATGGAGTTTTATTACGAAGCCATTCCTCCGCGCGACGTGGGGCGGCGTCATCAGGCTGGCTCGAGAAGGGTTAGATTAGGACGTCGGTCTGTTACGTGGTCGATTAAAACCGGCCGCGACGCGGGTCGACAGCCGGCCCGATAACTCGACCGGACCATGACTTTTTGTAGGAGCATAATTTTGTAAACAGGGCACGTTTTGGTTATCGATCGCCGGTC
Organism: Acleris laterana; assembly: GCA_963966035.1. Lineage (NCBI taxonomy): Eukaryota > Metazoa > Arthropoda > Insecta > Lepidoptera > Tortricidae > Acleris > Acleris laterana. The sequence continues at coordinate 72,454 of OZ014440.1, forward strand.
AAAGGCTGGGACTAATTTGAAGTCGGTTCGTTTTGTCTTCAATTTAAATGTACAAATCTAATCTCATTATGAGATCGGGGAAGTTTCTGGAGTAATTGAATCGTGTGCGCGGGGCGGGCCGGGGGGGGGTGCTCGGGCCGCGGTGATCCCATCGCAGTGTAATAACGCCGTTCGGCCTGGCCGCGGTCCAGCCGCCGCTGCTGGTGTGGAACCCATTTAACCACCTACTCGCTCATGTGCAGTTTTATTCTCAGCTAACTTTATCATGAGCGAGTTTAAATAGCTCCATTGGGGAGTAATCGCCATTCCATTTCGGTTCACTAGTCGTCAAACTGATTAAACCTGATTAATTTGCGACCAATGGGTAATGAACCGAAATGTTTTAAGAATGAGCTATTATACCCTTGGACGTGGTTTCTACTGGCGTAATTGTATTAAATCCAAATTGTAAAAATAAGTTGCGTTATCAGAGCAGAGGTTTCTAGCATATAATTTGAGGTTTCCTACATTATTTGCGTAACTTAGGTATAATGTATTTCTCCTTCGATCTTCCAATATAAAATTTCAACGCCCTATCTAAATAAAAGTTACGTCTACCTGTGCATTTATACTTAAATGTTGGTTTCATCACGTTTTAAAGCCCCTCGGTGGCTTCTGTGCGCTCTCCTAAAAACTTTATTATTCCACCGACACTGTAAAAAATCTACGCGAAGATTGCTAAGTGGAGGCCTGGGCCGCCGCGGGCCGCCGCCGCCGACTTCGAGACTGGCTTCCACGAGGAACAGCACACGCGGGACCCCTCGTAATACCACTTGTTAGACTAGACGGTAACACTTGGGTTGCTGCGCTTTGTTGCTTTTTGTTTTACTGCACGAACTAGGTAACGTCGGATTAACAGTCGACTACCAAAGATGTGTCCATGCACTTTTGGAATTGTTTACGATGCAATTAGGTGAAAATTGGATACATCTCTTTGCTGTTGATTGTATCTCCATTCTTCTCACCATTTTGTGTAGCAAAGAGCTCATTTATCGTGTTTTTCCCTAGAAATATCAAATTCCCTGGGATAAAAAGTATCCGATGATTTTATTCAGGGTATCGACACGTGAATGGCAATTTCATGGAAAAAAAATATGTGTGATAGCCATGTTATAAATGTAGTGCAGTGCTATGATGATGCGATGACAGTCGTCATCCATTGAAAGTGTCATTTACACGTTTTTGACAAATCATTGCACCAAAAAACCACAGCTTATAATTTTATATGTATGAAAAATATAAGGGTGCATCTTACTAACTAGTGGGTATTCTGAATTCAGCTTTAAATCTTAACTGTGTTTTACGTATTTTATCATAATTTCTCCCCGACAAGGATACTCTGAGATAGGCATATAATTTTTCCTCGCCGGTAGCCACGCGCCGGCCATCGCCGCAGCACCCGGATAATGGCCGGTGGCGGTAATTACTTCCCCGGCGCAATTACACCCCCAGATTTACAGCCTAAGGACTGGTACATACGCAGCCTGAGATCGAGAAGCCAGTGCATGGTGACCCTACAAAATAAATATCTAACTAATTAAGCATCTCGGAATGTTCAGCAACTTGCACACAGCTAGCTAGTCACGGTATTTAATCATCATCATCACCATCGTGTTGGTTTATCTGCCGCTGTTGTCACTAGGTCACAAACGCGTTATCAAATCAAATCAAAATCATTTATTTCAGCCATTTTTGGACCATAATAATAATAATAAAATGTTAGTAAATTAAATAAAAAATTAAACCTAATGTTAGTAACGTTCAACGTAAGCTAACCTACATAGATTCATGTGCCTGTATGTGAATCAGACAACAATGATTCACATTACTGACAATCAAACCTCTGGGCGAACATCGCCAAGATGATGTTGGAGCTGGCCCGCACCCTGCGCACCAGGGATGTGCAGCGTTTTCGCATGGTAGCGTAAAAGCAGTGCACTCTTGCATCCGCGAACATACCTGACGCGCTGCAGAATCGAGAATTGAATTGAATTGAATGAATGAATTATGTAGATGATGAGTCAATACATTTGTTATGCATGCACACACTTGCAAATGACAAGGTAAAGCAATTCAACTATTATTTGAAGGATATTTTTGAAGTCTAGACCGGCGTTCAAATCATAAGAATAGTTGTAAAAAGCTGCACCTTGGTGTGTATTCTTTATTACTTACATTTTATTCTAAAGTTTTACAAAAGTGATGGTTTGAAGCCATAATCTGTAGCCTTTGCAGGCCAGCACGCAGATCTTGGCGCGCTGCGCCGGTTAAAATTATATCGCCGGCTAACTGAAACTGAGCCCTTTTCACTCAGGACACCTACTGTAGGGCTTTCAAATTAGTTACCTTTTGTTATTAGTCCTAAAAAAATCTACGGGACTCACATTCCTCCTACTGTTAGGGGGAATGTGTTCGTTTGACTTCTCCATGCCGCAAAAAATGAACTCTAAACACCAGTTAAGTCTGAAGTAGGAGAGAGCTTTAACTGAGACTGCTATAACTCTGGCTTTGCTTGGAACATGGCAAGTTTAATCAGTTTATAAATAGGTACGCCCTCAGAAATAAAAAATAAATAAGAAAATAATAAAAGACGATCACAAAGCAACGCAATGAATTCCTCTTTTTAATCTACGGCGTTAAATAATTCCGGATTCCTAGTAATATAAAATGAAATGCGCAAAGGGACGTTTGGGAGATTAAAATCAGGAAATGTGCCTCCAGCCTTAGAGTTTCATTACATTTTTGGAATATTTGCGATCTTTGATTCGGGAATGGATGGGCGCTACGCGGGTTTAGTTAAATTGACTCCGTTTCTAACAAATTGAGGTCGCCGGGCGGTTAAGTATATGAAGCCGCGCAACTCCGCCCGAGCCGCGACCGCTTCCAAAATGGGTGTTCGGTCACATTTATTATGCGTTAAAGCAGTTTTTAATTACTTCTGCGGCCTTATTGTACTGCCTGGTTAATTTATAAGTTCAACTCGTGCGTCAAAGAACGAGCTCATAACTCTTCTTTTAGACAAGTGCTTCTATAAAATGAAATTTTAAGTTTTACTAATCATAATAATACATATACAGCTGTAAGGTGGTCTGACTTTTTACCAAATCATTATTTGACAAACTATATAATTTTACAAACTTTAATTTCACAAAAATGCGTTTGTGCTCAAAACATTACATATTACACAGGTTAATTGGGCTTCTTAAATAAGTTAAGTAAGGTTAGACTTTTGACCACGAAAATTGATAATTAATGTGACGGGGAGTATTTCTTTGCGAAATAAAAGTTTGTCAAATGATGATTTGGTAAAACATCAGTAAACCCAGCTCTAACCATGAAAAAAACTAAAATATACAACTAATGGTAATAGTCCATTAATCAATCATATTAGCCTAATATAATTAGGTCACCAGTTAATTTCCTCACACACTCCTGTCGGTCAGTCGGCCTCCCTGCTTAATTCGCTTCATGCGTCATGGCCGCCCCTCGACGCGCCGGAGACCGCGGGGTATCGGCGACAAATGGCCGGTTGCATCAAACTGCACCCCCCACCCCGCCTCCCCTTCGTCCACGATCACTGTGACCCAATGAACCCGCGCTAATCCTAGTCGGTCTGATCCGATGCGCCGCTGCGTGCGTCCAGTGCCCAGCTGCTAGTTGCAATACGGATTGAAGCCAATAATCATACACTCACTCGCATTAATAACTGCCTCATGTTTTACTGAAATTATTTACAAAGTGCGCCGTCATAATATTGGTCGCTAGTGTAGATCTTAGGGAAAATATTTACGTAATTAATCTCGGTAATTATTCATGAGTCCCGGTTGTTTTCTATGTATTTCCTTATAGAGTATATTTATCTTTGTCTAGTGCCTACCCATACTACATGCCAGAGGTCAACCTGAGTGGGAATATCTGACTAAATATCAGATTTCATTATTTCGTCGGCTGTAGGTTCAATTAAGGTAAGGGACAAAACACGCAAAATGAGTTGAGTATACAGTTTTGTTCAGTTTTTTTTTCTCTTTCGAATGGTGTATATGAAAAAATTCTAGCTTTAAAAAAATGTTCCTTACCCCAATGACTTTTTAGGGTCTTTCGTCAAATTAGCAGCACAAAAATAGTGTATCTAAACAAATATTTAAAATATCAACTCGAAATTGGTGTAATTGCCAGCACCTACCAAAATTAAATAAGGTAAGGGTCTACATAAACCACTAATTTACCCTTACATGGTTTATTTTCAAAGAAAACTTGATAAAACTGGACTTACATTGATGCCTTTGCGACGTTAAAAACTAAATAACACCTATACATCAAATGGATTTCCATGAATAATGAATTAGTTGCTCCTTACCCCAATTTGCATTGTCATACTTTTAAACGGATGCCGACGTTACACCAATTTTATTTGAATCACATTAGCTTTGCTGTCCGTTACACCAATTTGCTGCTAAGAAAGTATAAATATTATCCTTGTTACCTTTATTTACAAACACATTCACAACGCAAGAAGAGCACGTGCTTGCACTAATGCTGTCCTTTTCTATTCCGCAACGGCTCCATGTGTGCGAAAGAGAGAATGATATTAGTGCCTAATCTATCTATGCACGGGCATCAAACAAGTCTCTAGTCAGTGCGCTTTCACTTGCCGGTTAGTCGGGATTGATTTATAATTTTTAGGGAAATTATGTGATAAAAATGGAAAAACAAAAGCATTTAAACCGTTTGCTTCGACGCCGACAGGAATTACTACAATTGGTGAATAAAATAACACAGTAAGTACCTACGCAATTAATACTACCTATTACATAAATGAATGTTTGATGTTTTAAGCTGTCTGAGCAACGCGTATCGATTATTGTATATTAGTAATAGGTAATACAAGAGTCTTACGAAACTATGCAATGTTAAATAATTATTATCTAGGTACCTAGTTGTGGATGTTAAATATTTATTTGCGTACCTACTAGCTTTTGCGCGCGACTTCGTTCGCGTGCGAGTCATTTATCGCGGGTCCCTCGGGAACGATTCAGTTTTCCGGGATAAAAAGTATCCTATGCCCTTCCCCGGGACTCCAAGTATATCCCAGTCAAATTTCAGGCAAATCGGTTAAGTGGTTTAGGCGTGAAAGCGAGATAAACAGACAAACAGACACAAGCTTTCCCATTTATAATATTAGTATGGATGTAGGTACCTACGAATACAGTAGAGAATCCATTGATTACCTATACTGTCAACATTATAATACCTATTCCAGATCAAAAGATGAGACAGATGAAAATACCCCACCATCTAAGGAGAAATCGACACCTCCGAAGAAAAAAAGGTAGGTAACTTTATTTAGGTATCTATTTTTTATTTATTAAGTTTTTCAAAGTATCTACCCACGTAGGTACCCATCTGTGCGCACTTATTAATATTACATATCAATCAACATCACCTACTCTATTACCTACTCTAGTGCATTTTTACTCTGGTAATCAGTTTTTAGTAGCATACATAATTATATTTTAAATGTGCATCATTAGGATCAAAATGATAATTAAAGCTTAATGTTTAAATAGGTACATTAGTGCTCACTGCGCTGCCTGCGCGTGCGACTTTATTGATACCTATTATAAATTGTTTGTGAGTTAGGTGTAGATAATATGTAATTTATTGATTCATTTTCTCTGTTACCCCAAGAACTGTCTGTTATTTTAACCAGAGTTATTGATTAAACCGAATTTTGAATTTTTGGTGCAAGTATAACCCTTAGGGCCCGTTGTTTGATATGTAGTTATCTATTTATTAAAAATTGTAACTAAAGGTCAAATCTCACGGAAATACATTAAAATTTTTGATTCTTTTTTCGAATTTTAACGACTCGTATTAGTTGAGTTAACTACGGATCAAACATTGGGCCGTTGGGTAGGTACCTACTTAACTTACTTCTCTTCTTAGGGACTTTCCCCATCTGACTGTAGTAAGAGGGTAGGTACATAATATGTAGTTCTCAAAAATAATTTTGTCTGTAGGTTACAGTCAACAGTAAGCACTGACTTTACGGATAGCACGAATTGTACAATTGAGGATAGTGACATTGACAACTCCATAAACGACGAAATTTCCTTATCGGCCAGGGAACGAAAGTAAGTAACGTGATTAATAGGTACATGGAACATTTCATCTAATACTGTTATAATTTTAATTTCATATTGATACAATTACACTAGGGCAATTTGTGTCAGATTGCCCCCTGATATTTATGGATATAAAAGTTTTTTTATTTATTAATATTGTAAAGTTACTGTAAATGACGCTAAGTCACAAATAAAGTAATGTATCATTTTCAGATTATACTTGTATGGAAAAACGGAATCTGATAACTTAAATACATCGAACCGGTCTCTTATCCAGAAACAAAATGAACAAAATGTAGTGGTGCATAGCAACAGTGACACTAGTGATAATATGATGAACACTTCGACAGTTTCGTTGGAATTAACTCATTCTTTTTTCAATGATTCGTCAGATACGAGCAAAACCTTTCGGGTACCTGGAGTTGATCAAATAGATAGCAATATTAGTTGTGTACAATCACTAGAGCCACCTAAAAAGCGGCCTAAAATAACAATTCTATCAGACGAAAAAGTGGAAATCATTGACAATAATCTGTGTATTATACCTAAACACTCCTTGCAACCTACCATTATTGAAAATGACTACGAACCAGAGAAAGAGGCTACATATTTCACTTTATGTAATGTCCAAAATATCAAAACTACCATCGATCATCTACGAAATACCTCTGATGATCTGACCCATGCAAAAACTGAGACTGGGACACCGGCAAATTTGAATATGTCCGGCCCTTTCGACTACACTGCCATTACTATTGATACATCTTCCTTGGAATATCAAAATAATACAAATGTTGGCGTATTTGATATAAAAAACGAACTATGCACTACTCCGGGTATAACTGCTGAGTGCCCAAACCCTATTTGTATCGTGCAAGATCCAGCCTTAAACTCACATAGCTCACAGTTGTTCCTTGATAATACTTCCAAGGACAACATCACCGAATCTTGGAACCAACCTGGCACGTCTTATGAAATAACTGATGATTGCAGTCGACCTGGTGTTTCTCCTGATGTAACAGAACACTTGATTCAAGTTGGCCCTTCTTTTGAACATACAGCAACTGTCAATTTACTAGGACCTTCTGATATGGGTAACAGTTCTAAATCAAACCACAAAGTGAAAAAGCGGCCCAAGAGAAAATGTAAGGAAGTAATTAAGAAGTCACATATTGATTTTTTGTCTGATGAAGAGTTATTTTCAAACTGTCCGGAAAACGACGATTATTCAGCTGGAAGTTCTGAGCAATGGTCAACAAAAGAAAGCGAGGTGTCTGAGACGTCAATTTTATCACAAACAAATAAAATTAAACGTAAGAAACGTGTGTCTAAAAAGAAATCAAAACCGATAGGATCAAACGAGCAGGAGAAAATCATTGCATATAAAAAAGAAAAACCCGATAACAATCGAAAAAATAGGAAAATGAAAAGAGAAAAGGGCGATTCTTACGAAACGTCTTCCGGAAAACTCAAAGAAGCTAAAATTTTACAGCCTAATCCCTGTCTACCAGGAAAATGTCCTAGAGGTTGCAATGAGATTTTAGATGACAGGCGACAAAGAATATTCGATTATTTTTGGAATTTAAATATTCAGAGAAAACGGGATTGGTTAGTACACTGTGCATCGAGAGTACCAATTAAGCGGAAAAAGACTGATTCGATTGAGAGTAAAAGACAGTGCACGTACGAATACTATGTAAATGAAGGAGAGGGGCGGAGACAAATTTGTCAACAATTTTTGCTAAAGACCTTAAATATAACACAGAACTTTTTGTTGTATACACTGTATAATGCACATAAAGAAGGTTTATCCCAAGAAGAGAAACGTCATCAACCGACTGACAAGTTTAATAAATATGATGAAGCTACTGTAAACGCGGCAAAGGAGTATATAGAGTCTCTTCCGTTACTTCCCTCACATTACTGTAGAAAATCAAGTAATAGGCTGTACTTACCACAGGAATTTAAAACATTTACCAACTTATATCGCTTACATAAAATATCATGCGAACAAAAAAAAACACATTACTTAAGCGAACATATTTTCAGAAAACTACTCAATACAGAATACAATAACATAAGTATTCATGTGCCAAAAAAGGATAAGTGCAATATTTGCGCTAAATATGAAAGCAATCCAAACGAAGCAGAAAAGAACAAAGAGAAAATTAAGGCTCACATGGAAGAGAAAGAAGCTACTTACGAAAGGTTTATTAGTCATCAAAATTATTCAGGAAACAAAGACACTATAGTTGCAAGCTTTGATTTACAAAAAAATTTAAACACACCCCACGGTGACAATATTTTGCTATTCTATAGTAGAAAATACACAGTATTCAACTTTACAGTTTATGAAAGTTCTACACAAAACGGGTTTTGCTATGTTTGGGGTGAATGCGACGGGAAGCGAGGAGCTAAAGATATAGGATCCTGTCTATTTAAGTATCTGAAAGAAGTCGATAACAGAAAAATAAAAAGACTTATCCTGTATTGTGATTCTTGCACAGGACAAAACCGTAATAGAACTATTCTGGCAATTCTGCATTATTTTTTGACAATATCTAAAAATATCGAAACTATCCAAATTAACTACTTGTTAACCGGTCATAGTTACATGCCAGTCGACAGCATGCACTCCGTTATTGAGCGTGAAGTGCGAAAATTGACTGTTTGGAGTTACACACAATGGCCTAGTTATATGGAATCGGCTAGAAAGAATCCTCGTCCTTATGCCGTGACCGTTATGGAGCACACAGATTTCATTAACTGGGATCCCATTACGGAAAAAACATTTCCTTCAAAAACAAAGGACTTGCAAGTTACAAAAATCAGAATAGCGACTATGAAGAAAAAAAACCTTAAAACTATTGAGACTAAACATTCCATGAAAGTGGGAGCTACTCCTCATGTCATCAAAGTAAATGAAGAATGGACAGCTAAAACTGGAAATAGTAATCCAGATCCTACAACAAGTGAGAAGGGAAAAGGAAAAGGGAAAGGAAAAGGGACGGGAAAAGGAAAGGGTAAGGGTAGGGCCAAAGTGTCAGTTAATATGCCTTTATCACGAGAAGACTCGCCTTTTTCATCAGAAGGTAATGAACTAAAACCATTGTATAACACCAGATTGCCAATATCGTTGAAAAAATATAAAGATTTAAAAAAATTATGCGATGTTATGCCCAGTAGATTTCATAATGATTATTTGCAGCTACCATTTTCCTCTGAAGTTAAAGACACTTTAAATGAAACTGACAGGGAAGATAATGTTGATGACTCAAACCAATAATTTTTAAATATTATTATTGATCTTAGTTTTAGTAAATATTGATCTCAATGATTATAATTATTTATAGGATGATGTTTATTTTTGATACTAATGATAGTAAAGATTATTTAGCAGTAAGCCTTTCGGCTGAAGGTAAAAGTTACCATTTAATTTAGTATTAAGGTTCAAAAATAAGTATTTACTGTTGAAACAATAATTTCTACCTAATATAATAATTATAATAAACAATGTCAAAAGTGTATTTTTACGAAATTCAGTTTAATAAGATTACACTTGTTTGTTTTAGTAGGTAGTTATAGAAGTCATCGGGAAACGATAAAAACTGCTTACTATACGTACCTAAAACTTATTACCATTTATTTTTGATTAAAATAATCTAATTAAGAACAATTGTTTTATTCCCTTTCCTAAAAATGTTCTTTTACATAAGGAAATTTTTGTATGTAAGGGACGCGCAAAATGTGCACGCACACTTGCAATTAATTTATCATCCTTTAAACGAATTTCAATAACGATTTCAAGATTCAAAATACCTTTACGTTAAAAACTAATTCTTCGTTTTTGCTCAAAAATTCCTTTACACTATTACGTCTTCAGTACATTTTTCTCCAAAAAGCCCCTTACACTAATTTTTTTCATTAATCCGTGGTATCTAAAGGAGAGGTCAATTTCACGTAAGAGACGAGACTACAGAAAACTTCGATGTAAAGGACAGTACTAACGGAATAGGTTGGTGTAAGGGACATCTATTTTCTAAAATAACTGTATTATTTAAACTAACGTTAGATAAAAAGATAGAGCTTTGAAATATAAGATTATAAGTGAAATCAGATCCAAAAAAGGTTTGTTACAAAAAAAGTTATGAATTATTTAGTCCGAAAAAAAACTTTGTCGGGCTCTCCTGAAAAGTCGTATTTTGTCCCTTACCTTAATTGAACCTACAGCCGACGATTTATTAAAGTACCTACTTTTTTATCAACATTGAAAAGATAAACTCTCAAGCGGTGCTATTTTCAGGTGTAGTTGTTGGCCTGCACAATTGAGTTGAGTTCCAGATCAAAATGTATGCAAAGCATAAACAGTACTTGTGTGAGATAAATGCCAGTGATTTCAACGGTTCTCTTATTTCCACACACATCAATGCGAACAATGCTGTTTGGTGGTAGGTTAAAGCATAAGATGGTGGTAGTGAACTGGACGGATCCCTCGAAGTCCTACCACCTCCCCAGTGGTCAGTCGGTGTGGTCGTCCATGTTGCTACAAACGCAAACAAACTCTGACTTGAGGTAACCTCCTGCTAGAGTTTCTTGCAGTGCTTCTTCTCTGCAATGATAGTCTCGTACAAATTACCTACTGATAGACTCACCATAATAATAAAAGAGCCTTAATGTGACTCATTAAACTATTTCATTTCATTTCATTTATAAAATAGTACTAGACGCGCTGTAATTAAGTTTGATTTTACTACTAAATAAAGCATTTTTTTACACTGCCTGCCTTGTATTTGTGTCCTTAGGTATTTTTTTGTCCAAGCTTGTCTAGAAGAGATCGCTTTTTACCGGTAAGACCATCTCTAACATACCTATAATTAAGATGTATTGTGCCGTGTATTTTTGTGTTGTTTAATAAATCAAATGAAATGAAATCATTAATTTCATGTAACATGACACATAAACATTATTTAGATTAATAGGCACAGCCTTAGACAGGTAAGCATTATACTACCATTTTATAATGCAAGTGGGAGCATGCAATCCCGCACAGTGTGACTTAATAGCACAGTCAGGCCTATCATTTATCATTCTTAGAATGGTATTGGGACTGTCCGCACCCGGCGCACCTAAAGGGTCGCACGTCAGTCATCATCACCAGCACGGTTCAGAGCATGCCGCTTCTGTGCCGCTTGGTCGAGCGGACTGCAATGCTCGAAGGATTTTTTTTTTTTTTTTTTATGGCATAGAGCAGACAAACGAGCACACAGGCCACCTGATGGTAAGTGGAAACTGTGACCCATAGACATTCGCATTCACAGGACTGCGATGCAATTGATGTAGTTTATTCTAACCCTCTTAGTCAAAAACGTAAAATTAACCAGTTTTAGTTAAAATATTCGGCCACGTCACAACACCAGATAAAGATAAATCATATTAGAATCACACTTTTGCTATTGTGCGATTGTTATAGAATGCAAGGGTTAGTATTTACATTAAATGAAGACTTTTTTTTAAGCCATAGAGTAGACAAACGAGCACACAGGTCACCTTATGGTAAGTGGAAACTGTGACCCATAGACACTCGTATTCACAAGACTGCAATGCAACCATGACTGTCAATACGTTGCCAACCCTGTGGACTAAGATGGAATGCCTCTATGCTAGTCATTTCACCGGCTGTCTTATCCCCAAACCGGAACACAACAATGCGGACCACTATAATGGATAAGATGGTGGTAGCGATCCGGACGGACCCTGCACAAGGTCCTACCACCGACTATCGACGAAGGGATCAACAAAAAAAAATTCAGCGTAAAGTTCTCTAGTTCAAGAAAGAAAACTATCAAATTCTTGCTCAAAACTATTAGAGGCCAACTATCCAGCGGGCCACCTTAAGGGAAGTGATCACCGCGCCTGTGACATCCGCAACGTAAATTAGTAGCTGGTTTATAGAAAAAAAAAACTCTAAGCTGGTAATATCTTTCTTGCTCAAGACTCTTGAGAAAGAAACTTGAGTCAAGAGTATTGTTTTCAAAAATTGTGTTTTTGTTCTACATTAACCGAGTTAAGATAGTACCTACCGTCCTAATTGTATATAATTTAACCGTATATTATTATGTACTCCTGTGAAGCCGGCCGCGGTGGAATGCTGCGGCCGCTTTATGATAATTACCGTCCGCGGCAATCAACATGGCCGCCATACCAGGACAGCGGCGGGAATTTGTTGCGCCGGGATTCCGGACACAAATCAACAAATTCACTACTTCTACATGAATGTATAAAAACACTGAAGAAAAATAAATTAAGTCATAACCCTCCCTTTTGGTTCGCCGTGGTCGGGTAAAAAAGGCAAGAGCTAGCACATCACACCCACTGAAACCTGATCTAATCAAAACCAGATAAATGATACCTCACCTGACAACGCTCGCCTTTCCAGAAACATTTCACCATAGTGTACTAAGACAACATGAAACCAACCTTATTTTAAGCGTTTAACCCCTCGCCAAGGACCTAAAATAACCTGCTCGTATCTTAATATTAGCATTACTGAAAATTAATGAGAGCTTTTAGCTCTCTTATCCTTTATAAAAATACTTATACTTCAACTTTTTCTTTTGAAGAAATTCAAATGAGTGTAATGGATTGGTTAAGCTAACCGAGAACAGCTGTTATTCTAACTTGATAAATGCGTCAATGGTTTCAATTATAATTAAACACTACTAATTGCCACGGCAACCGTCAATACCAATTAAATGAAAACGTATTGTAGCTAATGACGGCTGTCGATCGCGAATAATTCGTCATTGTGCGATCATTGTTTGATAGCTGTTTGATCACGCCAGCAAATGAGCGCGTTCATCTTTGATGAGCCGTGAACCATTCGATCGTCGCTTAGCTGCCGCGATCAAACAGTTTCACAATACGTCAATTATTAATTGTAACAAAACTGTTAAGCTTTGAGGTTATCAATGCTGCTAATCAGTTTCAATAATTGATATCCATTACGATGTGGTTCTAAAATGAAACAATAATCAAGAAGGGATTAAAACTGTCTGATTTTTCGACATGAAATCTTAGACATGGGATTCGACCGTACACAACTGCCGCATGCTACCGAAAAGGTGGGCTAGAGTAGCCACTGATTGCTGCAAAACGGACGATTCAGACTGCGCAGGCCTATGTGGACATGGTGATTGACTTAACCCTATTTCTTTTTAACTGGCCAGAAATCAACAACGGACTCCTGGGTATCTCGGAGACTAACATTGAGAAATAGCAATTTCAAATTTCTCTTAGAATGTTAAACTTTTTTTATAGTAATTAGAGACTCGATGGGATGAACGGCGCTTGTCCAATCATTGAATTCAGCTGTAGTTCGGAGCTCGTTTGCCGCCGCGACCGCGTGCGGCGGGCCCAATCAGTCGCTGGCGCCGCTCGCCGCCACTCACCGCTACTAACGTGTTAATTTAGAAGAAAGGCCCGTTCGCTTGGTAGAGGCAAACTTTTTGCATGCATGAACTAAAGCCTTGTGGTAATATGAATCTATGCAATACAAACAATACAATAAAATCGTTTATTCATAACTCCATAGTTATAGGTCACATGATACAAAAATATCAATTATTATAGAAATGTCAATAAAAATTAAGCAATCGTTGCGTACTTACTTACATAAATGAAAGACAGAGACGTAGATTGATTTTGCGGGTGGTAGGACCTTGTGCTGGGTCCGTCCGGATCGCTACCACCATCTTATCCATTAACCTACCGCCAAACAGCAGTGTTCGCATTGTTGTGTTCCGGTTTGGGGATAAGACAGCCGGTGAAATGACTAGCATAGAGGCATTCCATCTTAGTCCTCAGGGTTGGCAACGCATTTGCAGTCTTAGGATTGCATCGCAGTCCTGTGAATGCGAATGTCTATGGGTCACAGTTTCCACTTACCATCAGGTGCCCTGTGTGCTCTTTTGTCTTCTCTATGCCATAAAAAAAAAAAAAAAAAAAAAAACAAAGTTTAAAATTACTCAATAATTTCACATGATAATAATATGTTATGTACACTTAAAACACACGTACATTAAAAAAATCATCAACATTATAAAGGGTCAGCTGTAAGAGCCACTTGCGAAGGTTGCGCCTAAAAATGGTGGTGGAAGCTGCATCTCTGACTTTTTCCGGCAGCCTATTGTATACCGACGGGCCCAAGATGTAAACGGACCTTGCAGACTTCGTAAGTTTGTACTGTGGTCTGATGAGGCGATTCTTGTACTTATGAACCTATATTCAGTAGTAGTGGGCCAGGGCTGAAAACTAGCGCTGTGGCTCCGGCTGCAAGACATGCTGAGCTGAGTCTTCTTTGACCTCACACAAGAGCATCTTCTCTATGTTGTATTCTTTTACGTTTTTTCCGTCAAAATGTTCAAGTATATTTGTTGTTTGCAGTGTGTTTTCATCAAATAAGTTAACTAGGGCCGTAGAAATGAACCACTACGCTGTCATTAGATATGAAAGTGCAAACATTATATTTAGCAGTAATCATATTTGTCAATAACAGTTTCTTAGAGCGTTTCGGTGGTCTATGTGGCTTGTTGTGATGGTTGCCACGTACCAATCAGTTTTTCAAACTGCTTTACCTAAGATGAAGGAAAAGTATCGTAAGGAAACCTGGATATTGAAACAACTGACCTTGGTATGCCCGACGTTTAACTGCGTAAAATCGTGTACACTGATCGTTAGTTCAGTCCAGTGTACATGTCCAGTTAGTCTCGTTCGAGTTGGCCTTCCCGGCGGAAGGTAGTAGCCCCGCTGTCCGCTACTCGCCGCTCGCTGCGCATCTACAAACGGACGACCGCGTCTGATTAAATATTAACGGCAGCCATTTGGAAAATTAGCTGATTCAAACAGCATTTGTCCGTGTGGATTTAGTACCAAACGCATATTAATGAATCTGCGGAACATAGTTTTAGTTTAAACATCAGATCATACTACTAATTATTTATTTTGTGCTCGTGATTGATTGTAATTTTAAACTTGTAGGGAAAACTTGTGACTCTCTCAGCTGTTCACCGAATAATGGTCAACTGTTTAACAATGAACAGGTGATTCCTTGTTGCTCAGCGTTTTGGTCACTAAAACCGAAAGACATCTGGGATGCTGTCAATATTCGTAGCATACTTTAATTCAGTGGCATGCGAATGTTACTGTAATTATGCAGGACATTTGATCCTACCCTGCTACAATAATTGTATAGGTACATTCAAAGACTTACAATTTTACAACAATAAGGTTGAGTCTCCTTTAAGTTACAAATGACTTGGCATCTTTAATGATATTGACAACTTCAAGCATATTTTTAGAATAGAATAGAATAGAATATATTTTATTTGTAAATCACAGGTATTAAATTAGGTCTTAAATCTAGGAATACAGATCTCTGTGTTTTGCCTGTTGGCGTACAAATGTTCATTAAATTAACTAAAATTAACTAAAATTACATTACATTACATGAATAAAAATACGTACTTAATGTCAGATACAATTTCCTAAATGTCTTAAAAAAAATCATTGACAAAACATCAACTGCTTCTTAAATTGGGCATGCTTCTGTATTTTTATGCAGTTTGGTATTTTATTGTAAATTTGAGGACCCATTCCTAGTACACTCCTGTGCATAAATGCTGTTTTATGTTTGGTACTACAAACATTATTTCTGTATTGTGATCGTACGGGAAGCCTGCGTTGTTGTAGTACTGTTTTAAATAGCTGAGGGTTTCTTTTTACAAAACTTGCTACTTCAAAAATATATAGTGACGGAAAGGTTAAAATGTTTAATGATTTAAACAATGGGACGCAGCTGTCTCGCGCATGAACGCCGCTGATAGCCCGTACGCACCTTTTTTGGGCTTTAAAAACGGCATCCCTGAAGACTGAGTTCCCCCAAAAAATAACTCCATACCTCAATACTGAGACCACAAGGCCATGGTAAGCAGTTAACATTGCCTTTTGGTCTACTACCTTTGCCAGTTTCTGTAATGCAAATGCCGACTTATTTAGCCTCTTACAGATATATTCTACTTGATCTTTCCAAGTAAGTTGTTCATCTAATATCATAAGCCCTAAAAATTTGGTTACGCCTACTCTTTCAATTTTATTGCCATCATAGTTAATATTCATGTCATTTACTGGTCTTCGTTGATGAAAATGCATAATATTAGTTTTATTTAAATTAATTATTAAATTATTATTATTAAGCCATGTTATCATTTCATTTAATACTAAATTAATGTCATATTCATAATCTACATTATTATCAAAACTTATTATAGAAGTACTATCGTCGGCAAACATAATCATTGGATGATGGACTTGTCTTGGCATGTCATTAATGTAAATTAAGAAAAGGAGAGGACCAAGTACACTACCCTGCGGCACGCCGTATTGCACATAAATTGTTCATTTGAAATGTATTTTTTCTCTATTTTGCTTTTTAGACAAATTTTTGATATTTCAGTATACTGTGGTCGATTTTCAAGGTAAGATTCAATGAGATCCAAAACATTACCTCTTAATCCATATCTATTTAATTTATTAAGTAGCAACTTGTGATCAACATAGTCAAAAGTTTTGGTCATATCTGTGAACACCGCACAGACTGGTATTCTTTTATCAACATTTTCTATTACAATTTTAATTAAGTCATATATTGCCATATTTATGGTCGTACCCTTTATATACCCTTTCTGCTCTTTACATAAGAGGTTAAATTTATTTAGAAAGCTGTATATTTTTTGATAGATCACCTTTTCAAATATTTTGGCGAACACCGGAATGAGGGCTATGGGTCGATAATTTTGCGGATTTTCCTTGTCACCTTTTTTGAATAATGGTTTAATAATAGTCTTTTTTAAGCAGTTTGGATATTTGCCTGTACTAATGGATAAGTTTATTATATAGTTTAGATGGTTGTCTATAATGTTACTAACAACTTTGATGATGCGGGTAGTAATGTTGTCATAACCTACGCTATTTGTGTTTTTTAAAGACCTTATAATTAATCTAATGTCCCGTGGTGTAGTTGGAGTCATAAACATGGATTTGGAGTTAAAATCAATCCTCGTGTTCACCAAGCAATTTTGCGTAGAGGTATTCGGTCTTTGTATAAAGTAGTCATTAAGCGCATTAACTATATTTAACGGATCAGTTAGAACTACATCGCCCCGCTGAATTTTCGATATGCTTTCTTTTGGCACACTCATCCTGTATCTATTTATAATTTGCCAAGTAGTTTTTGACTTATTATCAGAAACATTCATTTTATAATTATTCTGAGTAAATCTAATAATTTGTCTGTACTTACGAGTGTAGTTCTTCAAAAGAGCTTTGTTTGTTACCGTGGGTGAACGTCTGTATTGCCAAAGCAGATGTCGTTGTTTTTTACTACACGCTTTAATGCCACGGGAAATCCATTTAATTCTCATATTAGTACGTATTGTAATAACTTTACTTTATTTTTTTGAAATGGTTTGCAAATTAACGTTCGTGAGCATACAGGCGAGGAGAGAGCCACTGCTTGCTTTATTTCAGGTGCCTGTGTTTGTTATTGCATCATAAGCACAATTCGATAAATTAAAACAGTAATCTCTACAAAACTGCTATTTCAGATTAATTATGTCAGTTTAAACGTGTATCATCTGTAATATAAAAACAATAATTTATTTTGATACATTGTGACGCTAGAAGTTACGCCATGATTTACCTTGCTCACGACTTTGTAAAAACTGTAAAACGCAGGGAAACTACTTTCAACGTGATTAAAAAAGTATGTCTGTAATGTCTTATTTATAACAAAGTAAGGTTTACGTGCAATGCGCCGACGCGGGCATGGGTGAGTATCGAAGTATTATAAATGTACGAACCTATACTCTGTGCCGAAGTTATTAGTTCCGATGTTGTAATGCACGCGTGCCTGCAACGCGGCGGAATGAATCCGGCCGATAGCCGTTCGCTGTCGACTGTATATTTGTTTGCTATTTTTAATAACAAATAAATGCAGCGTGCGCTTTTGCATTCTGACATAAACCGGCGCGGCTTTGTTAGAGTGGAAACGATTGTTTTATTATTGACTTTAGAAGTAGGACGCCATGATCCTGGTGGAATGAGGCTTTATAAAAGGCATTGTAATAATACTAATGTATTGTAATACTTGTAGGTAGAAATATCGCCATGATCCTGGTATAATGAGGCTTTAAAAAGGCATTGTAATAATACTAATGTATTGTAATACTTGTAGGTAGAAATATCGCCATGATCCTGGTATAATGAGGCTTTAAAAAGGCATTGTAATAATACTAATGTATTGTAATACTTGTAGGTAGAAATACCGCCATTATTCTGGTAGAATGACGCTTTATAAAAGGTATTGTAATAATACTAATGTATTGTAATACTTGTAGGTAGAAATACCGCCATTATTCTGGTAGAATGACGCTTTATAAAAGGTATTGTAATAATACTAATGTATTGTAATACTTGTAGGTAGAAATACCGCCATTATTCTGGTAGAATGACGCTTTATAAAAGGTATTGTAATAATACTAATATATTGTTATACTTGTAGGTAGAAATACCGCCATGATTCTGGTAGAATGACGCTTTATAAAAGGCATTGTAATAATACTAATGTATTGTAATACTTGTAGGTAGAAATATCGCCATGATTCTGGTAGAATGACGCTTTATAAAAGGCATTGTAATAATACTAATGTATTGTAATACTTGTAGGTAGAAATACCGCCATTATTCTGGTAGAATGACGCTTTATAAAAGGTATTGTAATAATACTAATGTATTGTAATACTTGTAGGTAGAAATACCGTCATTATTCTGGTAGAATGACGCTTTATAAAAGGCATTGTAATAATACTAATGTATTGTAATACTTGTAGGTAGAAATATCGCCATGATTCTGGTAGAATGACGCTTTATAAAAGGCATTGTAATAATACTAATGTATTGTAATACTTGTAGGTAGAAATATCGCCATGATTCTGGTAGAATGACGCTTTATAAAAGGCATTGTAATAATACTAATGTATTGTAATACTTGTAGGTAGAAATACCGCCATTATTCTGGTAGAATGACGCTTTATAAAAGGTATTGTAATAATACTAATGTATTGTAATACTTGTAGGTAGAAATACCGTCATTATTCTGGTAGAATGACGCTTTATAAAAGGCATTGTAATAATACTAATGTATTGTAATACTTGTAGGTAGAAATACCGCCATTATTCTGGTAGAATGACGCTTTATAAAATGTATTGTAATAATACTAATGTATTGTAATACCGCCATGATTCTGGTAGAATGACGCTTTATAAAAGGCATTGTAATAATACTAATGTATTGTAATACTTGTAGGTAGAAATATCGCCATGATCCTAGTAGAATAAGGGTTTATAAAAGGCATTGTAATAATACTAATGTATTGTATTTATTGTAGGTAGAAATATCGCCATGATCCTGGTATAATGAGGCTTTAAAAAGGCATTGTAATGATACTAATGTATTGTAATACTTGTAGGTAGAAATATCGGTGACCGTTCAAAGCAGAACAATTAATAATTGACCCCTATTTTTTAAAACGATTGTGTTCAACCATTATAAAATAAGAAGAAGTGGAGAGGTGCACTCTAACAAAGTAACCTTCTGCAGATTTTCTTTAATAGGTAAATTCTTTACACATTGATCTTGATTCCAAACCGCCATATTGCTTTGATGTTTATCGTATTGTCAACGTTTTGATACCAATTTTACTTGACAGTAATACTGGCCGATTTAAAATCAATATGCTTTTACCATGTGGGATAGAGCCCCAGGTTCACTAAAAACACTTCACAAAGGCTGCCGAATCGTAAACAAGTAATATGGCTTCGGGAACAACCGTATCGTTTGCAGAATGAAGCTGCCTTGCAAAGCTCAAAGACAAAGTAGTAGGTACCGTTTTTTATAGAAAATATTTGCGTATTTATATATCTGCGAATCTTTGGACGCGTTCATAATATCAAAGCAAATAATTTATTACAAAAGCTGAATAACAAAAGATACCAGACTGACAAAGAAAATAAGGCGCTTGTTTTAAAACTTTGTAATGCTCATACAAAATTAAATTAATTAAACGTCAACTTTGTCAAGGATTAAAGTGTTTGGATTTAGAAAATGATTAAAACGAGGGCCAAAGTTTAGTCGGAATAAACCTAGATTACACGAGGCGTTTTGTTTAAAATTCAATTAGTCTAAGTTAAATAGCTACTATTTAGTTTATAAGGTACCTAAATTATATTATTATCTGAGTTGTTGTTTTCTTACATATCTCACGTTTTAATCCATTGACGAAGTATTATCCGACAAATTATTCCCGTGTCATCGCTCGCCTTTGATCGTGTCCGGCGCAGCTTTGCGAAGGTCAACCAAATGTATTTAAGGCACTAATGAAAACTGACGGGGTTATACTCATCTGTTACCGCCCACACACTTTTGCAGGCTTATTACATCTGAATAAAGTTCAAAGTGAATAACCCAACTGAGGTAATCAAATAAACCCTTACGGCTGCACTCAGAGCCAACTGATGCCGATTCGTTCTTTAGTAATCATTTTTAATACACATATTTTAAATACATACATACATAAATTAAATCACGCCTGTTTCCCAGAGGGGTAGGCAAAAAGACCACTTCTTTCCACTTTCTACGATATTGACCAATGTCTTTCGCTTCTTCCACATTCATGCATCGAGTCATGCACGCACGTCGGTTTCGGGTACTTAAGATCAAAAATAGAAACTAGTTAATTTACTCTAAGCTATCTATAAGTCTTTCGGTTAGAGATTTAAAACTCAATACTCAACTATTTATTGCATCTCATAAAGCATATAATAGGTGGTACTTATACATAGTAACATAAATGTTATGAGAGTATTACTGTTTGAGTTATTCCGTCACATCGACATAGTTCCATAGGTGCCGAGAATTCCTTATAGTTTATCGTACGTAGTCGTCGAGTGCTATTGTCGCTCAAAAGTTAACGAGAAATGGAATGAGCAGCGGAGTTTTTAAAAAAGATAGAAGATGGAAAAAGATAAGAGAAAGCGATAAAACGGCACTGCTCTCCTTGACTGGCGCCCCCCGCAGGATGCTCGCCTTCTCAGCGGAATTACAATACTTTAGTCAAGTAAATATTGAGATATTACCTTACCGTTCTTAATGACTTCTTCGAAGGTAAAACTTAGCATAAACCAATTGGTCTTTAACACAAGATATTTTTACTAATTTTTACAACTAAAGTATGAACGTGACGTATAGCTAAGGTAAAAAAAACTGTAGAAAAGAAATGTATAGGTAGTTTATATTATGTAAAACTACTTTACCACCAAAGCCATGCGAGGAAGAAGACCGTTGAGTGAGATAAAATGCAGCTTTGTAACTGTAAGAGGGCGAAGAAACCGACGGACAGAAAGACGGACGTACGGACATGGCGAAACTACGGAACTTAAATTATACCTCAATCCCTTAAGCCTCGCGTCTGCATTCGCGTGTGTAAGCTATATTCCTACGCAATAGACCAACGTGACACATCAGCCAACTTGATCTGAATCATCGTTCCCATTACCACTACTCTCAAGCGCCGCAACCATTAACTGATTTACCTACTTCGATCGTCGACGTATGCGGTTCCAGGTTAGTATTAAGCGCCTCATCCATCAGCCGCGCGAAGGCCCCACTCCACGATGACGCCGGCGGAGAAGCTTCTCAAACAACCCTGGGGGGGGATAGAGTTTCGAAGAGATTGGAGTTGGTAAAGGATTTTGTGTGTGGCACAAAAACATGATGAACGAAATTTGTATGCCATTGTAGTACTGTTATTACTAAAAAACGAATCGTTTAATATTACATTTTGTAAATAAAAAACTCTCTTCAAAAACATAGTCGTGTGGCATATTTGGGACTTTTACCTAGTAAAAATACAAATTTATTTAGATATTGCGAATTAGCGGATATGCAAATGGATCGTACATTTACGAATACCCTTATTTCCTCATTTTCTGCAAAAAAAAAACAGTTCAAACATGAACATTGAACAATAGGATTTGATTTTTGTATCTTGTAGCTAACACCAATTTGTATGCACGGAATAAATTAGTCCTGCTAACGCTATGCGATGGGGGCGTGATATTGGCGGTGAACGTCACTAAAACGTTGTCTATGTAAACAAAGATGGAGTTTCTTCGATAGCGTTATTTGAGAACGTGTTCTAGGAATCACGCTATCATGTTTATATAGGAATTTATTAGCTTTACTGCACGTAACCTCAAGAATTGCGGGAAAATGACAGAACCGGACAACAGTAGCTGTCAGTTGTTTCTGTAAGATCTCTCATGACTCGAACCGTTCTATACGTCAAGCAATCACGCCGGTAATTAGAGCAGCCTACGCGGGCGGCATGCCGGCCGGCCGTCCCGCTGATCTGTACGCACCGCGGCGACTCGCACTAATTGATAGTCCGAGGAAGAACCGGGTTTCACTCAGCGGAGGAAAAACTTGATTACACGCGTGTTTGTGTAAGGAAGTCAGCCTTTTGGGTAAAAACTAGGACGGCGCGGTAATCTATCACGTTTGGGTCACTATCTTTTTACGAAACAAGAATATATCTAGCTTCAAACAATTTTATAATTATATATAGAAATCTACAAGATATCTACATAGAAAAATGTAACACACCTCCTAGCCGCTCAAACAAGTTTCTGGCTAGTTTTTCTATTCGCTACATATGAGGCGATATCAAGTTGGACAAAGCGTGCAATATTTTACATACGTGCCATCGGGCAAAAGACTATTATCTGGCCAGCGCAAGAGTATTTGCAAACATGCAAGCCTGCATGTTTGCAAATACCTTTTGTGATACGTGTGACCGGCGCCGATACTATACAAATGTTCCTCCGGTACTGCGAACAAAGTGTTTCAACACATTGTACAGAATTCCCGATGACTTGTGATAAAGCTAGACCGGCTAGTGTGTCTTAAAGGAACGATATGGAACTGTTATTTCTGCAATCAATTATTACAATGTTGCGAAGATACTGCCTTTGGTTTCTTCGGTAGCAACAATGTTCAGTCTGTAAGATAATCGTGTAGTTTTAATGTAACTCCACTACGTCTCAACATTAACCTAGCACATAGTTACGCCAATTCAATTAAACTCGAGCACATAAAGACTTTGTAACAAAGAGAATCGCTGAGCAATTCGCAACCACAATCCGTCAATTCCAGCTCCTTTGATACGCTTCGTAATAAAAACACGTATCATACGTAGTTACTTATCCTTATCGCTGCGGCTGAGGCACAAAAGAAGCCCATCAAATACAAGAGAAACATTAAATGTAGACGCAATTCCTGGGGAATTACGGACTCTTTAGATCACTGAGAGTATTCCTATTACAGGTATGGGATAAGGAAAAGTAGTATTACCGTCTGACAGTTAGAGGCAATATGGCGGAACGAATGGCGCGCGTTGTTTTTATGTAGGTACTGGGATTGATTGACCCGCACCATTGTTCTCATTCTGGTCTCATTTTGTTCTCATTGTGTTTTCGAAATGAAATTCTGGAGACCTAACAAATGTAATTGGTGTATTTAGGGAGCGGAGATATGCGCGGAGGTCTGCGGAGCTACTTACTGTACACACAGGCTTTGTTTTAGAGAGCTGACAAGTTCAATTTTAGAAAATAAATTATAATTTAGTATATTAATGTTCAAATCAAACACAGCAACAAAATTTATTTAGCATAAGTACATACAAAAAAACAAATTAACAGAAAGACATTCACACTATGTTAACATCAAAGGGTTACTCGACAAAAAGTTGTCGTTAAGACAAATGTTTTTGCCGAGATCGATGACAGCTTGGCCTTTGACCCGACTGCGACCGAGAACGAGGGTAATTTTATTAGAATTTATGTATTTATGTTTAATTGTGACTCTTTCCCTGTGACAACTTGATGGATTCTTAAGAACTTATCGTTGGATTAGTCTTCTTTATTCCAGGAAAGGCTAGGTATGTTTTTGTTAAAGTAATAAGTTAATTTTTGCAAAAACCTCTATTTTCTCTCTCTTACCTGTTTGACAGTGTCAATTAGGTACCTTTCATTATTCAGTTTCATAATAATGAGAACACAATTCTCTCCGTGGGAATTCTCCGCCAACACCTGACAGCGTTAATTATTAGGGTAATATTGGAGTTAGTCCGCGGTGTTGTCCCACGCGCAGGGCGGCGATGCTCAATGGCTCAGTTGAGTATTCCCTGTGACAAAATGGCCTGTGAATTATCAACAACGGCGAGCAGAAGTTGTCTAAGTAGAGGTGTTAGAAGAGAGCTACTTTACGTCGTTTAAACAGCTCGTTTAAAATCAATGGGCCCCTAAAAATTTCATCAACGTTGACCAATAGGCCTACATTGTATTCAAGTACATCGATGTGCAATAACATTCTGTCAGTTTTTGACCAAGATGTTAGTGTAGGAGTGACGATACTTTATCCATATTCATCCACCGTAATAAAAACGACCATAAACTCCTCCTGCGCAAAAATCTTTATTAAGAACAAAGAGATTTAGTACGTTCTGCCCGGTAATTCAAATGATTAAAAAACCGACATTTATAGACGACAATGTACGGAAATCGGTAGTGGCTTAAAAATGCTTCGGCAAGAGGAGGATAATCCGGGGCCAGGGATGTGATTCTCTCAAGAAGCAAAGGTGAACGAATGACCGAGTGATGTCCAAGCGACGAGATTAAGTAGTGCCGTCAGTGCGAACAAAACACATTGTAGCGCGTGCATTTTCAATTTAGCAGCAATGTTCCTGCCGATGGGTCGAACGTATAAGGCTGCTTCATTGAAAATGCACGCGTTAAAATGTGTTTTGTTCGCTCTGACGGGACTACTTAAACTCGCCGCTTGGACATCACTCGTCCGTCCGTTCAACCGTCGTTGTTTAGAGAATCACTACCCAGGACTCGGTCGAATTGTGTAAGAGAATAAACGCTTCGCAGAAATAAACAGCTGGCTAGTGACGCGCCGCGTGTGCGCCGCGCAAACATGCTGTGTTTGATGTGCCACGGTCGCGGAGCTAATCTCGCGTCTAAGAGGAGCAATCATCCCGGGGCGGTTATTATTGCTGTTAGAGGAGTACACAGCTTTATATTGCGTTTCTTTAGCTTTGTCAAATGAATGTTTAGTTTCGCTGTCGGACTACTCGTCGGATTCGTTTAGCTTTCTGTGACTGACCACGAAAGAACTCATTAAAAGTGTGATACTTAGTTTCGCGGGCCTGTGTATATGTATACAATATCTGGCTTTTAATTAAGTACTTCTAAAATGTTACAGTTATTAACGTTTAATATTTTTAAGTTAATTTGAGTACCATCCAAGCATACTAATGGAATGTCACAAATAATTGAGCATTGAATAGATACTTGATACTCGTAGTTATTTAATGTTAAGGGAATTGAAATGAAAACAGAACTTACCTAATTTCGAAAGTTGAGAGATTCTACTAATACGTTTAGAGATAGTAATTATGAATTTATTTTGAAGATTTATCAGTTTATTTCATAAATGACCAGCGGCCCTAGTATAACTGCGTCTATATCGCGTGTCAACTGTGGATAAAGCATCCGTCACTTTTTGACACGTGTACTTATTTACCTGTCAGAAGGTGACGGATGCCTTATCCAAAATTTATCACGCGATAATGGCGATAATAAATATGGCTGATATTAGGCCCCCAGAAATATAAAATATTTGGCCCACGACATTTTTATTTGTATGATTTTTCTCAGAAAATACACCGATACTATTCAAAAAAGCGTCGCTGTTTATTAAAGTTCGCTTTAGTCGTTCTTAATGAAGTGACTGTTTTTTCTTTGTTCCGATCAGATCAGATTCCTCGGCTCCCTTTCGGTTTATTTATTTAATTGCTTTAGATATTTGTATTCTTATTTTTAGAAATGTACTTTCACAACAGTAATTTATTTATAGATTGTGACCCTTTTACTAGAGTTACCCAACCCTTACAGTCCGTGTAAGTCTGTCTGTTTATTTGAGTGAAGTGTGCGCGACGACGTCCGAAAACGAATGTACATAGAATACCTTTCATCCCGGAAAATTGCATTGCGCTCGTGGAAACTTCGATAAACGAAGTCCGCGCATCGAATAGGGAACCTTCCGACCTAGTCCTTCTTTTTTAACCGAATAAAAACTATCGGCGGGTTATTGTTGAGTTACGAGCCCTTTGGGCCGTGTCATGGCTAAACGGTAAAGGGGAAAACGTAAGGTTGATTGATAAAGTATACTAAATTGGTTTAGTGTGGGTACTGGAATTGGGGTGCTGTTTTAGTAAGTGATACTTTATTTACGGTCATACATTTTTTATCACTACATATTATAAAACAAAGTCGCTTCCCGCTGTCTGTCCCTATGTATGCTTAGATCTTTAAAACTACGCAACGGATTTTGATGCCGTTTTTTTTAATAGATAGTGATTCAAGAGGAAGGTTTTTATGTATAATAAATTCAGCTTTATGTACGGGTGTTACAGAAAACTCACATTAACCGAAGCGAAGCGAGGGCGGGTCGCTAGTTTATTTATAAAACCATTTCAGTTCAAGCCTCAAGAGGTTCTGTCAAGTTTTTCCCATGATAGCTATCTGTTATTTTCAAGAGTGTTCCTATTTTAAAATATTCGTTTATTTATATAATTATGACAAGAGGCATTCAAACATGTCAGATATTTTTGACGCCAATAATATGTCATACTACTTGATAGTCATTGTTGGTGGCTAAACAATAAAGAATTGGTTTTCATAGACCCAGAGTAACCACCTTAAGGTTGAAGTTCGCTGGCACGTCATACAACAATAAGGTCGATAAGATGCATGTTTCAATTCGAAAGTACCACTTTAAATAAGTTTATAATTTGCAGCAATTCGTTTTTTTTTTACCGGCATAGAGAAGACAAACGAGCACACAGGCCACCTGATGGTAAGTGGAAACTGTGACCCATAGACATTCGCATTCACAAGACTGCGATGCAATCCTAAGACTGCAAATGCGTTGCCAACCCTGAGGACTAAGATGGAATGTCTCTTTGCTAGTCATTTCACCGGCTGTCTTATCCCTAAACCGGAACACAACAATGGAAACACTGCTGTTTGGCGGTAGGTTAATGGATAAGATGGTGGTAGCGATCCAGACGGACCCTGCACAAGGTCCTACCACCCGCAAAATGCAAAATGGAAAGACCACTTATGTAGCGAACTGTTGTACATCTCCCGCGTTGTGAGGTTTCCCGTAATCTGTCCGGTGACGGTCTTACTAACCGGCTCGCTGCGGGCCCGCGCCGCCGCCGCCGCTGAAACGCTGCACGAAGGCCGTGACCGAGTGCGAACCGCGTCTGGCGGCGACATTACAGCGTACACGTTACTTGTGGTTAAATTTTGAAGAAAATACCCTTGTTCATGTACGAAATTTATAATTTCGAGAGGTTTAAGAGTCTAAGTGTACTAAGTCTAGTTCATACGCGGCCGCTGCTGGATATAGGAGTCTGTTATTAAACTGCACAGAGCTCTACGTAAATTGGAATTCAAGTGTACAGTCACGATCTTTAATTTGGTACCCACCTTAGGTCCAAAGTCAATCTGACGTTCTACAACAATAAGGTTGAGTTTCCTAAAAGATACAAGTGACGTGACATCTCTAATGACATTGACGACTTCAAGCATATTTTTCTTGAAATGGGTCCAAAATTAACGATCGTGACCGTACGTTAAACCGACCGAGTATCCTATTGGAATCAGAAAACTGGCCAAGTTTTTTGATATTTTTACTAAATAATATAATCCAAGTCAGTGGCATGAATCAGGTTATACTGTTATTGTGGTCTCTACCGGATTTTAAATAAAAAGACGTGTATTCAAATGGGCCAGTTTATTGGCTTGAATATGCTTCACCATATCTAACTGTTCATGACTTTATTCCCAGAGTGGGTTAGGCAGACCTACAGAGATACTAATAACTCCAAAAACTTGTTGATAATTCTGTAACCACATTTTGCACGATTAGGCTAAGGTAGGTATTATTTTTTGATGTTTTAATAAATAAGGATGGTATTTCTTAATTTTTAACTTAATATTACTTATTTTACATAGTAGTGAAGCTTACTTGTGTAAGTGCCACGTTATTGCGACATTACACTGTGGCGCACATGCCCGGGGACCGCATAATCGGAGAGTACGGGGAGCAGGGACAGGTGCCACGGACGATTACCGCTGAACTGTGGCACAATGTTCTTTTTAAGTGCACACTTATAAGACGTGTTTATACACGCTGTACATGAGAAGGGATTAAGTACTTAAAGTCAGTATGAAGGTATGTATTTAAGTAAAACAATTACATGACACATTTTAAAATTACAAAATTAAAAGTAGTACATTAGCGAATTTATACCTCAATCTCAAGCAAGCAAGCAAGAACAAGAGAGAAACAAAAAAAAATGTAGCAAACAATAGACAAATACTAAAGTACAAAATGTAAAAGATTTAGTGACGTACTTGAATTTCACTTGAGAAATGAAATTTTAGTGAACTTTGTTACACATGCAGGGATAACAAGTTTTCAGGCCCGGTACTCGAGGCGGTAAAAACCATATCGGGTTGGTTCTGTTATCGTATTGTCAACATTTTGATAGCTCTTATTTTCTTGACAGTAATGGCGGCCGAGTTAAAACTATACCATAACATGTCAAATACGATATCGTTTTTAGCGCCTAGAATAAAGGCCCAGGTTTTGCACTGAGACCGAGAATTTTCAGAAAATCGTTATTTACGAAAAACCGTCAAAACTAAGCGAATACTTCATTAAACCAATACGCTACTAATACTGGCATTCCGTTTCATCTTTCTGTATTGCATTTGAGCTATGTTTATTTTTGTTTTTGTACTGGTTTATTTTGATCCATTATTATTATTACTTTTTTTACACATTGACATTATTTGATTTTTATTTTTATTTTTTATACTTACTGACGATCTTATTGTGAATTCATTATAACTATGCGACATATAATAATGTAATTTCCAATACGAAATAAATGACTACTACTACTACTATTAATTGATGCTATTGAGAACCTACCGATTCACTTACGCTTCTATCAGATCCCACCCGATCGATTGTATTAGAACGGAGATCTTCAAGCTCTAGAAACAAGTGGCAGTTAATTTAATAAATAATAACCAAAACTATAATCATAAAAAATAAAGAAAATTTATAATCATACAAGACAGGAATTAAAGGGAATTGTTCAAACTGTTGTTATTAAAACGAAATGTTGTACTCGGGTAATTAATTGGCCGGCGCTAACTAAATCGCAGCCAGTGACGAGACACCGACAAAGGAAAATTAAGGCTTTTGTTTCTCCGCTAACAATATTCATCACCGGGAAAGAAACGTATTTATGTATTTAGATAACGGATGGAATTATGGGGGGTTGATTACTGTATGAATTATGAATCGCGGGAACGGAGCCGTGAGCTCCGCCGGACGCGCGTTATTTACGGGCCCGGCTTTATTAGGTTTCTTTGTAATGTTTTGGTGACCTGACACGTTCGGTATTCATTAGTAGGAATAATAATACGTAACTCAGCGGCGAGAGACTTTTTTGCAGTAATTAATTTCTTAATTAGAGAGACTGGTAAGCTTTCTCGTTACTATTTGAGCATAAATCACAAAGTAACTTTCTGGTTCAAGACCGCTACAGTTCGCGTCAAGTTATTCCGTCGTGACTGGATTAGTACGACAATAAGAATGACTATACGATATCACGATGCCATGTTTATAATAATGTTTAAACAGAACATTGTACCCCCTGATTAATGTTATAAATTAACTACGAACGCTAGGGCATATATTGATTTACATTTTAATCTTTTATTATGCCGTAATCAATAAGCTGTACTAGCATTTAATCTAGTTTTTTGCAGTGCATGTGCAAGTTTAAATAAAATAGATCAAATAACAAATTATATTAACCCTTTGCCTCTTCTCTAATAGCCTCACAATAATAAAACAATAGAAGTAAACACTCAACTAATCCCGAAGTGAACTGCAATCGTTTACCTTAATCAAATTAGAACCCAATGAACAACTCGAGCCAGTGGCAGCGCCCGCGTCCCGGTGCACGGCATCTAAACTGCAATCTTAATATCTTAAAGAGCTTTGCGATTCCCGAAGACTCCATTATTAAAGTGAGATTAAAGTCGCAGTTCATTTGGCGAGGGGGTGAAGGAGCCGGGGTTCCGGGGAGGGCGGGGGGGAGACAAAGAGCATTATCGCCGAGATGTTATCAGAGCCAGCGCAGATACAATAAAACAGCGCGCCCGGGTAAACTCGCCCGGATTTTTCTAACCTTTATTAGCTCGGTGTGGAACTTAATTGCGGTTTTCTTTAGGGTTTATTTATGTCGTGGATAGTGAAAACATGATATGCTTGATGTTTCTGTAGGTAACATACATTATAAATGTATTGTTAAAATTCAACATAGTAGTTGGTACTGTTTTTTCTGGTAAAAATAAAGAATTTGAAAGTAAGTTTTACTGCTTGTGACGTGTTTGTAATTGCTCATGCGTTTAAATTTTGGTTAAAACGGTTTAAGGATGGAATTAATTTTGAAAACTAGCATTTAATGAGCCGTGTC
The DNA here is from genome assembly GCA_963966035.1 of Acleris laterana. Classification (NCBI taxonomy): domain Eukaryota; kingdom Metazoa; phylum Arthropoda; class Insecta; order Lepidoptera; family Tortricidae; genus Acleris; species Acleris laterana. The sequence continues at coordinate 103,424 of OZ014440.1, forward strand.
GTATTTGCTGTCTCTAAGTAGAATTGTTTTTTAAGTTGGTATCGCTCTATCTTTGACATGCTATTTTGCCAAGCCCAGACCACTTACAATTTTTAAAACGAGCACCTAAGCAACTATATTTTTTTTCTTAAAAACAATGAAGCAAAACATCTTTAAAACTAATTTCTGTACACACTTTCTATAGTGAAAAGAACAACCAACTGCAGATTGAAATTCGAATTCTAAGTCGATGTTTTCGCTAACGGTTTTTGCGGGTGGTAGGACCTTGTGCAGGGTCCGTCCGGATCGCTACCACCATCTTATCCATTAACCTACCGCCAAACAGCAGTGTTCGCACTGTTGTGTTCCAGTTTGGGGATAAGACAGCCGGTGAAATCACTAGCATAGAGGCATTCAATCTTAGTCCTCAGGGTTGGCAACGCATTTGCAGTCTTAGGATTGCATTGCAGTCTTGTGAATGCGAATGTCTATGGGTCACAGTTTCTACTTACCATCAGGTGGCCTCTGTGCTCGTTTATCATCTCTATGCCATAAAAAAAAAAACGGTGCAGTACTGAATCAGCTAACGGCTGAGGCTTACAAGTTTGCTGCTGCACCGAGTCCAAAATGGCTTATTCCATTACATCTTCCAATTAAACAAAGTAAACAATTCGAATAGTGATGATTGTTCCATCGCCGAAGCACTGCCTGCCGCGGTGTGGTCTGTCGCAGCGCGCGCGGCAATTTAAAACTTCGCCCGATTATAGCGGCGGATCGGCGCTCCCGAACAAAAATGCTTAAACTTTAATTTAAATGGGAAAAACTTGGGAGGAGTTGATAAGCCCTTGATGGAAGATAGTATACAAAAAAAAACAAATAGATCATCAGGATTTTAGTGTTACGAGTTTTTTTATAAGATTGTACTTGAACTTTTTAGGTTGATTTGACCGCAGCAGAAATCAAATAAAATGTTGGGGCTAAATCAATCTACCAATCATGACGCATACTATTGCTTTGAAGTATCGAAATTATGGAAAACTCAACTTTTAAACAAATCATTATTCATTACTAACCAGGAAACTATTTAATTTAATTGTAAATGTATTAGATGTAAATAGTTATAAAGTGCAAGAAACGATTTATTTAAATTACATGTATTTATTACAATTTCAAACGACACAAGTAATTGTCGCTTTTAGAATTCGACAAATCAATATTGACAACCCTATACCTAACGACCGGGCTAGACAAGTTGCCATCGTTCACGAACGCTAGCGTTAGGCGATCACTTTGGTGATCACCTGTCACTTGGCGCTGTCAAAATTAAATAGACTAGACAATCAGTGGGGCTAGACAAGTTGCCATCGTTCAGGAACGCTAGCGTTAGGCGATCACTTTGGTGATCACCTGTCACTTGGCGCTGTCAAAATTAAATAGACTAGACAATCAGTGGGGCTAGACAAGTTGCCATCGTTCAGGAACGCTAGCGTTAGGCGATCACTTTGGTGATCACCTGTCACTTGGCGCTGTCAAAATTAAATAGACTAGACAATCAGGAGCATTTATTTAATGTAACTAATTGATGAGCCAAATACAATTTATTTATGGTCAAACGGGTAAATGCTCATCAACCGGGTCAGTACAAGCCGAGGTAGCAAGTCGTGCGCTCCCGTTAGCCCGGGAAGCGATCGCCATTACTGGCCTAACATAATATAAGAGTAATAGCCCCGGGAGCGACCGACCGCGATATTAAAAGATTTCGTTTTGGCAGCGCTGCGGCCGCCACGTCGGTTTGATGCAGCTCGCTGCACGGATTGTGTGCAGTTCGGATATGAGATACTTCACGTTTCTTTATGTGAGCCAACCGAGCAAGCGGGACACATGGGAATTAGTGGGTTGGAAATTAATTATCAAAGAAGTAACTACATTAAATTGTGATAAATTTTGCTGAAAATTAAATTCTGTTGGTAAACTTATATTTGTTCTATTGTCAGTTGGTGTTTACTCGTAGAATCGAACATGAAAAACGTTTACCTGTGTTTTCACTTATAGGTTCATTATATTCTTCTTCATATGCCTCTTTGGCTAGGCAAGGTTAGCAGTCAGCTCCACAGATCTATCTTTCTCTCTCGCGAGGCGACGTAGTTGGGCAGCGCTCACGATGTCAGTCCACGAAGATTCCTCAATCACTATTTCATTACATACACACATACATACATTCAATCATGCCTGTTTCCCAGAGGGGTAGGCAGAGACCACTTCTTTCCATTTGCTACGATCTTGACAAATTTCTTTCGCTTCTTCCACTTTCATACATCGAGTCATGCACGCAGGTCGGTTTCGGGTACTTAAGATTCGGCTTTTTTCCAGTATTTCTCCGATTTGACTCGAAAAAGTACGCCTAGGGCGGCCCCTTCCTACCCGTCCACTCACTTTCGATCTGTATATCTCTTCATTCATGATTCCACTTATACTTTACACTTATATTATACAAACAAAGATGCTTGCTCCATAAACATGCATTTCCAATTTCGTTTCTTCCTTTATTTCTTCCTGTGCAATTCATTAGCCTACTAACTCCTAATTGGAGGTGCACTTAGCCGCTGTTGATTTGGCAGCGGACGCATTGTTTGCTAGGGGCGCTTAGCGCTGGCTCGAGCACTTACCCACTAACTTTACTAAGCGATGAGTGGTAGGTAAGACTTCAGGGCGTTTATACAAGATTCTTGTAATGTTTTACTAATTTTTTGGGGTAAATTACCTGCTCAGAGTACATTATTTTACTACGCGGTAAAAATCACCAGCGCCTTATAACTTTTTATTCCTGTAAGTAATCAAATTAATAAGTGATGGCCACAACTCAAAATTTATATTAAGAATTTAAAGCCTCGGCTTAATAATACTTTTCTATCTACGTGAAGTGAGTTGAAATGAAAAAGTAATATTTTGTCCGCAATTTGACGAGGTTTTAAAATGTCTGTTAAAACAACATTTGTTATGGTAAGGAGAGAGCATTAAATGATGTAGAAGAAGTAAGTTTTGATCATGTTTGCCATTTACCATGTAAGGAATAATACGTCATGATTAGTCCATTATAGCATTTTTTTTACCAGAGCTGATAATTTGTTTTCCATCTGAGTCGTGCCAGGTTCAACGACCTCACGAACCGCGCAGCAAACTGTTGCGACAGCTTAATCCAGTTTCCGTTCAGAATATACAGACAAAGTAAATTGTTCGCATCGACTCAATAAAGTAAGTGGTTTTCATCCCACTTGCGAATCCAGCCACGAGAACACATGTCATGCTGTCTTTGTTTGACATGTGTGGGGTGAGCGGGATAGGGAGATAAGTATACGGGACAAAAAGTAGGATGTGTGGCGGATGCAACGAATGCACGAAAAGGTATTAGTGGTTGTAGATCGGCGGAAGTGGTGCGAGATGCGAGCGCAGAGAGCTTTGTTTTATAGTATAATTGACTAATTTGGAATTGCAATAATGCAATCTTTGCGCCACTTTGGCATTCAATCTAGGTAGTTGGATAATGCATCCTAAAAGTGAAATAGATTTTGAAAGCCGTTAGTATTTATTCAAGTCAAGATTACCCCCAACATACGAAAAAATTAACACACCTTTGTACCCCTTAAAACTCGATAGTAAAATAAAAATGAAAACTTATCGCTTGTTACCCTTATTTTGCACCATTTGGCATGTGTTAGAAGCGCAGCGAATTCAATTAGAGCAAGACACCGGCAGACGCAGCACCGCGCCGCATCCGCAGCGGGTGGCGTCGGAGCACGCGGGCGCACCCCGAGCCAAACTGCTGCCTATGACTTTAATTAGCTTCGAGGCTGGTTTAATGAGGTCTTGCGCAACCTCACTCTCGTTAACTAGATGTAGATAATTTGGTAATAAATATTTTTGACAATAAGATGACCAAAATAAGTCTAACAATGATTAGTATACATGTTAATTTGCAAAACCTAGTAGGTGTAATTCGTTTTTTCTGTATTGTGCAGGTGTCATAATGGTTCAATTTGCTTATCTAATAAATGAAAAATAATGTTTGTTTGTTCGTACTTTATGAACTGCGATATCGCTTATCTGATACTGTTTATTCCGGAAAATAAGTAAATTTCTGATGGAATAGGAATAAAAGATTTCTACGTGGACGTAGTCACGGGCAACAGTAGTATTTAGAAGAAAACAAAAACACGTTAATCTTTCTTATGAAGTTGACAAATTACAAGAATGTAGTTTTTTTTTACTATGGTAGTGATGAAGTATGGTTTTTATTTTGTTTAACGACTAAACTAAATAACAATGAAAATGACTGACGGTGATCATACATCATCATAGATACATACGTTTACAAGTTGTAAATTACAGTCACCGATTTGACTGCCCTCAAAATATCCTTTTTGAACCGAACCTCTGGATCATTATTATCCCTTATAATAAGATTATTAAGTACGAACTCTTAATAGCGATGTCTCAATCTTTTAGCTGACTCTTATCATTCCTTCGACTTCAAAGTACAAGCAGAAGCCGTTTGACATTCCAGCTTAAAACGCAATCTGTTTAACTGACTTTCTGCGTCAAATCAGATTGGCCGCACGCGGAATAGCCGTAATGAAATAGAAGATTTCCATTTTATTTGTCATTAAAAACCTTTTTTCCTCCTTGCGGTTTAAATTTTACCGACCGCTTTGAGAAGCACTTGAATTAAAATTTAATTTGATCCTAGCGGAGAACGGATTTCGTGGAAATAATTTTGACTTAAAAGACTAGACTATTTACTGTTCCACAAAGTAGCTCTCAAAGGCATGAGATAGCCAATACTGATAATGAAAAGCCACTTATTCTTTGAAAGTTCTTGGTTCTTGTAGCTTTGAAATAGAAAACAGATAAAAAATAGAATACAGAAATGTTAACATTGAATTTATTAAAAATATTGTTACTTAGAAATGTCCTACCAGAGTTGTTTTTTTTATTTGACACCTTATCTCTTCTAAGGTTGTTTGGGAGAGATCGCCAATTAGCGATTAGACCGCATATTATTTTTGTGTTGGTGCACAATGTATTTGCGTATTGTAATTTGTAATTGACATAAGAAAATCTTGTAATGTATAGGTACGTTTGCGATGCTTCGCGCTTGTCGCCATGAACTAGCTAATAAATCAAAACAAAGCAACAATAAGGAGTGCAGCCAAAACGATGAAACAGCAGTTCGGTCGGCGGCCACCTGGCGCGGGAGATGAATGGGAGGAAATGTGTCAGCGGTGTTATGAATTGTTACCATTTTGCAGGGTGACTTTCACATTGCGGATGGAACACTTAATTTTATTGAAAAAGCAAAAAGGAATTGAATGGCACGTAAAATGTTCCTAACATGATAAAGTTAACGGTTAGTGTTTAGATAAAATGGTACGGTACAATTTTTTTTTGTGTAGATGAAAGAAAAAAACCCTTGTATTTTAAGGTTTAGATTGTGGTACAGTCGAAAACACTAATGTTTTTGTGGCTATCGCGGAGAAAAAAATATATTTATATGCAAATACCGTATTTCTATAGGTTACCTATCGAAAAGCATACATACACATTAGTTTTTTTTTTGTAGTGACAAATTTAAGCTAACCTAACCTCCGTAAATAATGTTTATGATATCCTAAAAACATCGCTTTCAGCAGAAAATAGCGTTCGTTGAAATGAATTTCGACGAAACGATACAATCGATCGAATGAGTGTCGGTGGTTAGGGGGGTTAGCTGGAAGAGATCCCTTAAAGGGATAAGTTCGCCTTTGTAATATTAATTGTATTGTTATGGTTTTTCTTTTGTACAATAAAGTGTTTACATACATACATACATACACACATAAAGGAGATCCCAAATGAAGCAATAGGCACCTCTTACTTATTACCCCTAAACTGAAAGTAAGTAAAAGAAGCCACGTCAGTGTGGGATCAAGGAGCTAATTTTGAGCGCAAGTTCTTCATAAGTGCGTCCCTGGGAGTCGAAGAGTTTCCAGCTCCTGTCGCTACAGTTCCCGGGACAGCCCCCGCGGGAGCGCCGCGCGGTCGCCGGGACGTGTGTCACGCTCAACACTGCTGCCACAACTAAAAGAAACAAACATTTTAAATTAACTTCAATGTGAAACTTTGCCTTCCATGTTATGATTAACTTCTTTATGATTCAATTTTTTATTTGAAACAGCTGTTGTTTGTATAACGTGCACAGTGAAAAATTTTAGTTATTGATTAATGAATATGAAGTTGAAGTATGCTTTTCACTTTCTTTAAACTTCGAAGTATCTCAATAAAAAAATAGGTCAAAGTATCCAAGAGTAAGAGCGTAAGTGGTAAGCGCCACTGCGTGTAAGTATCGCGCCACTTTGCGCCTCGTGTGTCGTGAAAGGAGAATTAATATAAATAAATTAAGCATTCCCTAGAATATGAACAACGAGAAATTATTCAAACCGCTGACAATGCGCCTTACCTCAAAACAAGAATCGATTTCCCGTAACAGTTTTTGACAAACAATGCAAAACACAAATGCCATGTTAACAACTTGTAAAGTACATTATGTTAATCTTTTTAATCGTTTTTTTTACATATTTGATTGTCATAATGACATGGACGTCATACTTTTATAACGTATTTTTTTTCGCTTGACATGTGATTAACGTGTGTGTGATTAATCAAAGTACGCATTCTTCTTCTTCCTTGGTAAAGTCATATTTCATAATGTTTATCCCGGAAACAATTAAAAAAAGATCAGGGGACAATGTCAGACCAACAGCTATGGGTAGTAGATAACGATGTAAAATACTTATATAATGAAATTTATTCTTAAATATATAGAATTCATTCATCCCTAGCCTAGCCCTAACCGCGATTTGAACCCAGGACCGCTAGTTTCGTAGGCTGGGTTACTACCAACTAGACCAACGCGTCGTCAAAAATTCAGAAATTCAATTTTTTCATACCTCATGTGAAAATAGCGGTGAACGTGTCGTTGAAATGGACGCGAAAATGCTAGTTTGTTCATTTACTTTTTGGGTAAAATAAACTTGAGAAACCTTTGTGTCCCTCAGACTATTACCTCGGCGGATCAGGCTTGGTAAAGGTCGCAGTCCGTCACAGCGCTAGGGCTCCCTTGGGCGGCCAGAAGAGAAAGATCAAGTTCATAATTATAACAAGACCGTACTCGGTACTCCACTGGCCTCCCCGATCCTCCGACCTATCCCCTTATCCGCCGCTTGTTGCGAGGCTGAAACTTTTGCTATTTTATTTACATATTTTAACGCAGCTCGTGCGAAGTGGTCCCATGGACGTTGGGAGGCCTGTGCTGGTTAATTTGAGAGAATATTGTACGCTCTTTACTGCGCACAGTAGCTAACAGTACAGTAACTAAAGAGGTGTTGTTGGCGGAATTTTGGTATGTAATGTGTGTATGTTCAGGCATAAAATATGGAAGGATCGTGTAGTTATAATATTCCTATAGCAAATATGGTTTGTCATAACTATTTATTCATTATCACAGGGTATAAACTGATAAAAAAATTGGTTCGAGACTTCAATATCTTTCAATCGTTCTCAAGACCATGGAAGAATATTATACCGTCGTCATTACGAAATAGTTCCATCTTTTTATAAAACTCGCTTTTATTTTATACTTATCAACAATACAACGACACTCGCCATTTGGTATGACGGTAATAAAAATTTTAGTTCCTTTTCAGTTGTCATGCACAAAAGCAATTCTATATTATTATGTATGTACCTATGTATGTATGTATGTAAATACTTTATTGTACAAAAGTAAAACCATAACAATACAATTATTAACATAAAAATATGTACAAAGGCTAACTTACCCCTTTAAGGGATCTCTTCCAGCTAACTCTTGAGAGATTGAGAAGAGTGAAAGGGTATATAGGGTAAAGGGTATTTATGTTTTGGTTTCTAATATTATTGTTAGGAAACTGTAAGTCTACTATTTAAGCGAATGTTTTTGTATTACTTACAACTATGTGAGACTGTTTGTTTCATTTTAAATATAAATAAAATAAATAAATAAATATATATTATATATAAATTAGGAATTCTGATAGTCATCATCACGCGCTCCTTAATTTAGGTAGGTACTACATGTTGGTCGTCCACTGCTGGGATCAAAGGATCGCCATAACGACCGGTCACGTGGTACCTGCATCCACCGGGTTCCAGTCACCTTCACGAGGTTGTCGGACCATCTCGTGGGAGGTCTACCCACGCTGCATCTTCCGACACGTGGTCGCCATTCGAGAACCTTGTAGCCCCATCGGCCATCAGTTCTACGAGCAATTTGCCCCGCCCACTGCCATTTCAGTTTGGCAATTCTTCGGGCTATGTTGGTCACTCAAAGGGCGATGGAGAGGGCTATGCTCGAAGTATCTCTGCGTGATAGAATCAGGAATGAGGAAATCTGCAGGAGAACTAGGGTTAAGGCGAGGTACCTGGGGACTGATTTTTGACATTCGAGCGTTCGATTTCAAAAGCGAGCGGTAGACAATTATATTCGAATGCGAATATTTTCACGCTTTGGTCCAAAATCGCCTATTTTTGAGACTCTCACTCGAAACTGAGGGATTGACTTTTATTGATAGTATTGTTACGTTGGAACATGTTTCATTATACGCAGAAAGTCGAAGTTTTACCGGTTTTTTATAATTAATATTTTTAATGCGAATAAATGTGTGAAGCTAACAAAAATTGACATTATAACAAGTAATGTATTATTTAATTGCGAATGAGTTTTCTTTACGCTTCTTTTCACTAAGTCTTAATTAATTATTTTCGCTAATTGTCTGGTTATAAATTTAGGAAAAATGGAACGCTTCCTCGTCTGTGGATGTTTATGGCGTTGATACGTTTCCAGGTTTGTTTTATATCATAGTTTTAACAAGTTTGACAGATGTCAAATGATACTTTCTATTGATAGAATTCAAAACGAATGACACGGACCGCTCGTGTTCATATTTTCTATCGCTCGTTCGTAAGTCAAAAATACCATTCATTGTTTTTTGTCAGTTTCGATGGCAACGCTCGAAAGTCAAAAATCAATCCCCAGCACATAATTACACTTCAATATTGTTAACCAAGTTGAACGTTGACCTGTTTACAAAATTTAGTTTTTGCTGCCTTACAGATCAAAAGCCGCGGGTGACAATGGCTAACATCATCCATCATAAAAAAAACACCCGTTCCGCGCTCATTAGACATTTGTACCTAACTAAAGGATCTAGAATTTTAAATCTACGTAAGTGTTTACTTTAACGTAACATTGATACTTCAAACGTAAACATCGTAACTACATACCAAAGACATAGTATTAACAATAGTATGTGTCAACGAATGAAACTGCAAATGGCTTGTCTTTAACTTATTTACGTCAATACAGGTAGGTACTGCTTCTCCGGCTGTTACGCAATAAACAAATGATGTCTACAAATATGTAAAAGAAATGAGAAAAATATTTACCTCACAAACAACTTTAAATACCTACGACGTGTTGTCAAGTGTTTCATTATATTTCTTTATTATTGTTTAGAGAGCAAGAGTCCTACGCTTGCTTTAGTTGGTGTAAGTAGTTTTGGTTTTTGTTTGTTTTATTCAATTCAATTCAATTCATTTATTCATGGACCAACAAGGATCATTATTGTTAGTAATAAAATAAAATAATACTTAGCCTAATATTAGTAACTATAAAATTTATGCAATAGAACAGATAATCATTTCAAAGAAGTAATAATAATAATACAATTTAAGCCAGAATAAAATTTACATTTAAGGTAAGTAGCTAATTACAGTCAATAATATGTATATGAAATAATCAAATTTTTTTTTTTTTTTTTTATGTAAACAGAATATTTACTAGTTATTATTTTACAATTTGCATGTTTAAAACTCATTATTACTGATTGTGCATAATTATCATAACATAGAGGCGTATTTAATTTTAATTTACTAGTGATAAAGATCTCTTCTAATTTAAAATTTACCTACATTACCTATTGAAAAATAATGTACAGTATGTTTCTAGGTACAATATTTATTAAAATACAATTAAAGTATTTCGTTCGCTATTATTACATTTCCGTATCTCATGGGAACATTAAGTAAAAAAAAAACCGGCCAAGTGCAAGTCGGTCTCGCGCACCGAAGGTTCCGTACAAATCTTGATATGAATTTCAATTTAATACCTCTACGCGTTCATGAGGAAAAAGGTAGTAACTTTAAACTTATTAAAAATATTTTTATTATATGATGTAACTCATGTAACTGAAAATGTACAGTTTTCGCAATTTTCCCTTTATTTGTGCTATGAGACGTTGCTTCATGCCAAATTTCAAGATTCTGAGTGCACGGGAAGTACCCTGTAGGTTTTGATTCCTTTGCGAGTAGTTGCGAGTTGAAAATATGCCGCTTACATTGGCTGTTTCTTCTGATTGCGTTAACATAAAAACTTGATTTTGCTAGAGCTTAACGGTATTGTAGACTTGAGTATTTGATATGAATTTCAATTCAATATCTTTACGCGTTCATGGGAAAAAGGGTAGTAACTTTAAAAATATTAAAAATATATTTTTTATACAATTTAACTAAAAATTTACGGTATTCGCAACTTTTCCTTTACCTGTGCTATAAGACGTAGTTTCGTACCAAAATTCAAAAATTCTGAGTTTACGGGAAATACCCTGTAGGTTTTGATTCCCATGCGAGTTTTGAACATTTGCGAAAATTTGCGAAATAAATCTTTTGATTGCGTTGTTTTGGAAGTTTGAGTTTTTCACAGCTCTAAGAGACAGTAAACTTGAGTATTTGATATAAATTTCAGCTTGATACCTTCACGCGTCCCCGAGAAAAAGGGTCTTGACAGACAGACGGACCGACGGACGGACCGACGGATGGACAACCAAGTGACCTATAAGGGTTCTGCTTTTTTCGAGGTGCGGAACCCTAAAATAATCAAGCACTACAAAAGGGGCTCAGCCAGTAGGGCCATAAACGTGACCTTTAAATTTGATCAAGCGAGCAGCGGGCGGCGCGGGCCGAGCGAGTCCGTTGCGCACCGCGGCCTCCCCGGCGCCGGCGCACGCTCGACGAGCACTGCGCGACTCCGCGACGGAAATTATTAACTTTTTCAGCGACAACCATTCCTCTGCAACTCGCGACAGTCGAAAAAACACAGACACCATTATTACCATTACACGCAAGCGGCGCATAATCTTAACTTAAACGACCACACGGATAAACAGCGAAGACTGATAAGAACGAAGCCTTTCGAGTTCGTTTACTGTAGTGATATTGGGGTGATTCCCACACGTTATCACCAATTTGTTACCACTGGTAACAGCTGGGTTTTTTTTTCTCTCTCAATCTGTTAACAATCATTATTTTTCACTCCTCACAGAGTAAGTATAATTAACCATTTCTTATGAAACAGGAGGCGGACGAGCAAGCGAGCCACCTGATGGTAAGTGATCATCGCGACCATAAACACCCGCAACACCGGAGGGATCGAAACCGGGACTAAAATTCTCTAGTAGTTCACCCGGTATTATAAAAACTGCCCCAGACCGAGAAATATTAAGGGAGTAGCAAGTAACTCATTCCTACCTAAAAGGTTCCGCGCGTCAACCTCGTCTTCTACCAAACGTTCATATCGTATTATTTGTAGATCCCCGTGTAGTGTAAAGCGGCCTGCACATGGAATTACTGTTAACATTTTGTTACATTTTATTAGGGTGGGGAATCGGCGTAATTCAGCGACACCTCGCCAATAACCGGCCGCCCGATGTTTACGGCCGCCGAGTATTTACGGGCGGTGCGGGACATTAATATCAGACCTGTACCCTTACCATGAGTTGCAATTAACGTACTCGCTAGTGAGTCGAAGCTCTGTCCCTCGCAGACCTCGCAAGTATTCTTATAGAGTGCAAGGGCCAGAGCATTCGACTCGCTAGCGAGTACGGTAATTGTAACTCATGGTAAGGGTACTTTGAAAACTTACAGGACAAACAAATATAATACGTATTACAAAGGCAGTAGTCACGTCGACAGGAGTCTTCCACTTTTTCCGCTGCCGCGTTGTTGTTTTAACCGAGATAGAAAGGGTGTTCTTACAAAGGATGTATTCTGACAGTCGTAAAACTAAAAGGTCATGTTAAAGATTTGTAAGTTACAACCTTAACATTTTTCTTATACCTGTTAATAGATAATAATAATAATAATAATAATAATAAAATCTGTTTATTTCAAATTTTGTGTTGAGTTTACAATTTTTGCTTAGCCTAAATCTTTATCTATTACTTTTTACATTAAGCCGAAGAGGCAATATTTAATTATTGTTTTTTAACTTTACTCAAGTTACTTTATTGTAGGGGAGCCCAGAACACTAAAGCTAGTTCGATAAGACAACCAAAGTTTTGGCTATCTTGATTTCAAAAACTATCTAAAATATTTGGCACGAGAGCAAGGTCCCCAAACGAACAAACCAACATTTTAAAATTATACATCATTGTCGTGTCTTAAGAATATAATAAACCCTCAAATATTTCTGAATAATTATTTATACGAGTACCTATGCCTTTGAACGTTATAGATATCCAATTTATAACTTTAGAATATTATAATATTTAACATTATGGATGATTAATGTTAGAATGATTAAGCGTTATGATGAGCATAAATAATAATAATATACGAAAATCAATTTCTTACTTTCGATCGATAACAAAGGGTTCAAACTTCCCACTTCAAAAAGTTAAACTTATCCAATACTAAACTAGTCAAAGTCAAAGTCAAAGTCAATTTTTTTTATTCAATATAGATTCATAAAGAACACTTTTTGAATGTCAAATATCAATTACAAATTACAATTTACAATTAGGCACATGTTAACTTACAAACATAAATGCTGTTTCCACTAAGTCAAAAAAAAAAATATATATATATATTAGAACTAAACCTGTGTAACTATATTAGAACTAAACTAAACTAGATCTGTGGCATACTCGTATGTCGTCGAAAAGAAACTTCCAGTCCAATAATTTTGATCGTCTGTGTTAAAAGAATCATAACACGTGCCTGAATACGAAAAGGAAGACTAAAAGTCAAAAGGATCTCAGGATAAAGTCTGTGCCTCCTGTGACAAGTGATACAACTCGAAAAACACGATTTTTCAGGAGAGCGAAAACAAGTTTAAAAAAATTACTGTTTCTAAACGAAAAGATTTTTTTGAACATTGCTACCGATTTTGATAACATATAATATCACTTTATTAACTGGTTTGACAAAAATAATGATACAAGTTATAGATTTTGAGATATTCAAAGAAACGTCCATAATGTATCATTTTACATTTCAGATTGATTTATTTAACCCGTGTAAGATGATACAACTCGAATTGTATTATTTAACACAAAAAAGTGTAATCAAGGAGCTCTGGTGATGACTGATACAACTTTTTTTTGAAACCTACATTTTTCTCTTATTTCTTGAGTTAGAGGCTTAACCTGTATACACAAGTTGTAGGGAATTGAATTAGTAATATTTCTTAAAACAAACGGACATAATATAAGGAATTTTAGTGAGTTGCATCATTTATCACAAAATAAAAACGTAATTTAAACCGTGACTAATGTTACATATCGAGTTATTCTTGGGTCTGATTACGAATAAACTTGTGTCAAATAATACAAGTAAGTAATTGATTAAAACAAATAATAACAATCATGATATCTTTGTACTAAACATGATGACATTAAATCACTGAGTAAACAAATTAACTTACATTCTTTAATTTCAAAGCAACATTACGATGTTGCAACCATACAGGTAGGTAAATTAAACTGTGCATATTGTCCTTCAAAATAAAAACTATATAGACCTACACAACAAATCAAATTAATAATAATTCACAATAATCACCTACAAAACATGAAAAAAATGATAACTAAACCTCAGCTAGGTTAGAAATAAAGTAATTTAAATTAAGCTCGCCGTCAGTCGAAGTAGGAAGTACGAGTAGGGAGTCAAGTGACATAACGCAAGGTCCACCAGAATTTCATACTGAATTTGATACAATAATTTAAGTCACCACAGAACAGTAGCATTTACTAACCTGCCACTTCACAAAATAAAACACGTTGGTTGGTAAATACCTATTTCTCTCCGTCGAGAGATTTTTACCGTTTTTATCTTCTGTCATAATATTTTACACAAATAACTAGTTAGCGACACACATGTAGATCATAATAATTATATCGCAACCATAAAAGGATATTAACATTAAGTTAAGTACCTACAATAGAAATCATACTTACGCGTCGGTTCATGGCGACACAGCGAGCGTGCGCTCCCACCCTCGATGATGTAGAGACACTATGACCATAGTTATGTAGAAAGAGACCAGACTATTTTTTCCGGAAAATGAGTTAGCTATGCCATCGTAAATTAGAATTTTTTACCTTAGTTATGTTGAAAGTGACTTATTTTACCACGTCAATTCATTGAATTTATACCATTATGTATAAAACCGCCAATTACGATATGTGGGTTCTATAATGTCGAAAGCCGCCAAAGTACTTGATTTAGTCTATTTTCTCCGTTAAAAGATGATATTTTTAATCTGCAGAACACAGCCAATCTACTATTAGTCGATTAGTCGGAATACAAACAAATGTACTTATCAAGTGAGCACATTTACGTAAGTAATCTACTTACAACGACTAGGCAGATAGTCGCATTGAGCAATTTTTGTTTTTCGTTCTACCTCATGTTTGGTAGTATTCGCAGTGATGTTTTTATAACCATTGATAAAATAAAAAGAATTTAAATTAGTGTTTTACTTATTACAATCAGCATATAGCTCTTTCTAAATAAATACTACCATCTTGTATTTATAATGAGCATGAGACAACTAGAGTAATAGCATATGGCTCTCTTTATAAAAATACTAGAATGCAATATTGTAATCAGTTAAGTCGGTTAAAGAAATAGTCGCTTTCATTAAAATTACGATCGAAAGTAGGATAGCAAATATTAGTTCTATAGCCTACGAATAGGTACTCCAAAAACCAAAAGAATGCAATATTGTAATCAGCATAAATCAGCATAAAAATGGTCGCTTTCATTGAATTACGATCGACAGCAATATAGCAAATATTAGTTGCATAGAAAACGTCCTAGTACATTGTTTTTTTTAAAAACCTACGAATACTCCAGTTAATTTGTATAAAATGTGCTTAATAAAGTACATCATACTATGTTCTATCAATTTGGGTTATTTATGTTTAAGAAAACATACTAGAAATTAATAAATTATTATTTTTACCTAACAACGGCTATATCTCGAAATCGGATATTTATTATTGGTCTCTTTTTGCATAACTATTAAAGATAAACTATTTTATTCTTAACCTTTACAACACTCTGTCACAACAAAGTAATATATGAAGACCTTACGATTTACATATTACACTTTTTTATGACACGGTTCTATGGTAAGTATCAATAAATTTGTTTAGATATATATTTAAGATATATTTCTCTATTTAAGTATTAATATATCGTTGTCTAGTACCCAAAGCATAAGCCTAGAGCTTAGTTTGGGACTAGGTCAGTTGGTGTGAGATTGTCCCCGTATGCTTATTTTATTATTTTATAGTAATTGTATCACTGTGCACCAAACTTTATAGGTTCTAAATGGTCGTAATATTCTCACATTTTTGATACAACTGACTTATACATTTGCAAAGATTAGGAAATATTTGAAGACATTTGATATAACTCGAGTTGTATCAATTAACACATACCAAGTGAAGCAAATATAGGTTTAATTTTTGATCTAACTCAAGTTGTATCTTTCAAAATACGCAAAACTCTGGTGACAAATGATATAACTCGAGTTATATCAAAAGACACAGAAATTTTTAAAGGCATAAAAACCGTGATTAATAATACATTTTTAGATATATCATGAGGCACGAAAAAAAAAATATAGTTATGGTTTTTTGAAGTGCTTTAACTAGAGAAATATCATTAAACACGGAAAATGGAAAAAAAAGGGTCAATTATATCATTTTACACGAAAGTATCTTGGAAACTAGAAGGCCTAGAAACACGGGAGTTGGAGCAAACGATGCGTTATTTTTTTTTAAGTTGTTTCATGAAAGAACACGTTATCTGCTACAACTCAAGTTGTATCACTTGTCACAGGAGGCACAGAAGTATACTGTTTTGTTTACCCCGTATAATCAACATAACCTAAAAATATAATATTTCCTTTGAAGTGATGTTTTTTCGTTTTCTCTGTCACAAAGAGTTTTATGTTTGGCGTAGGTACACGGCGTATAAATCTTCTTGTTAAGAGTAAAAAAATATGATAGGTCATTTTAATAATTTCATAAAAAGCAGAACATAATTTATTTATTTATTTCAGAGGAGCATCTCCCGCAAATTGACCTAGTCCCAAACTAAACTTTAGGCTTGTACCATGGTTACTAAACTACTATAAACGTACTTATACAGGGTGTCCCAGAAACCAACGTCAACCCGCCTAGGGCTGATAGAACAGCTCATAAGCTATCGATTTAACCCCCATGTATGTTCAGCAATTGTTATTAGTTTCCGAGATATTGATCATTTTAATCGGATTTTTGTCATTTTTCCTTATGTCCATGATACGAAAAACCCCTAAATTCATGTATTTTTACTTTTGTTTTTCAGTGTTTTCTTGCATGATTAGAATCACTGTGAAATAAGGAAGTTTTTAAAGCTAAATGCCATTTTTTTTTTCATTACAACTTTTTGAGTAATCGCACAGAGTTACTTTCTCCATACTAAGGGAACCCCGCGTTTGATTTTCACCAAGTATGGAAAAACAAACTTTGCGTGTTTACTCAAAAAGATGTAATGAAAAAAAAAATTACATGTAGCTTTAAAAACTTCCTTATTTCACAGTGATTCTAATCATGTAAGAAAACACTGAAAAAAAAAAGTATAAATACATGAATTTAGGGGTTTTTCGTATCACGGACCTAAGGAAAAATAACAAAAAATCCGATTAAAATGATCAATATCTCGGAAACTAATAACAATTGCTGAACATACATGGGGGTTAAATCGATAGCTTATGAGCTGCTCTATCAGCCCTAGGCGGGTTGACGTTGGTTTCTGGGACACCCTGTATAGAGGAATACATAGTAAACACATGTTGACGATATAGGGAATCGAACCCGCGATTGTTAACTTCGTAGGCAGGCTCACTCCCAACAAGGCTAACGCGTCGGCTAATTTTTCCAGTCTAAATAGTTTCTTAAAACTTAAGCGCATGGAATTATGAAACTGCGTACCTAACAATTAATAAGAAACAATAGGGTATTTGCCACAGACCACTTACCCTATAGACTCCGCATACAAAGGCGCCCCCGTAAGCCATGCTTATGCTCACAGAACACTAATTGGTTGCCATGGTTCTATTGGCGCGCACCACGACGCGCACACTTGATTATTCGTTGACTTTGAACTAGCCAATCACGGTGCACTTTCCGCCCCCCGCGCCCCGCCATTTTGGCTTAATGAGATACTAGACAAACTGTTCCGAAGCGGAGTCTATAGGGTAAGTGGTCTGTGGTATTTGCCTACTTTGTGAAAAGTACTTATACTTAATTAGTGATCCATTTAATGTTAGAAAAAAAAATCTCGCATGGATATTAACCCGATAACAATAATAAAACAATAAATAAGGCAATTAACTCTTTACAGCCAAAACGACGTCTTGCTGTATGATCTGTGTTATAACGTCATATTACACCTATTTCAAATGTCATTCAACCCAACGGACAATTTAAAACTTCAAAAAGTGGGGTTATATTTGTCCGACTATCCATTCAATGCAGTAGGTATTGTAAATTATTATTATGATAAATCAATATGAGCTTAAAATCTTATTACCAGTATTGTGTAGTGCCTACTCGTAGATGCTTAAATACTCGTAATACAAAAAAAACCGGATTCGCCGCAAAAAAAGTTGCTACCATTATAATATTGTGTCGATTTTCGGCCAATTGACACAAGTCTGCTTTGGTAAATGTGTTCACCAAAGACGCCATAGCTGGATCTTTGTTTATTCCAATGTTTTTGCTAACGGCTAACGCAGTAGGTATGAGATAGTTTAAGTTTTTTCGCAAGTAGACTCAAGTTCAATTCTTTGTTTACAGTAAACGCAGACAGAATGAATACTTGTCAGTTGTCACTGTCTCGAGTTGATGACACAGATAGTATGATAAAAACAACAATACTCGTATGTAAGATGACGTCACGCAATCTGATTGGTGTTTCGATATCTTTATTTGGTTATAAGGAAAATAATAATACTACAACTTTATTAAATTAAATAAAAATTATAATCATGATCCTCGTCATTAAAACTAGCTATATGCAAAGCATCTTCGTTTATTATAACCACGGGCAAGTACCCTATTGGTGCCTAATAAACATTTTTGGAACTTTGCCATGCAGAATGTATTTAGGATCTGGGGGCCTTTTGAAAACTGACAAAATGTTTAGGATGGGTGTTACTTCTTATCCTATCCTATTAGTTCACCTTTCTACATAATATTTGTACTTTCTACAAAAGTGTTTAGTATCAAGAATAATATTATCTGTGGCCCGGGAGAGAGCGTAATGTAAATTGATGTAAACTTAAATGGAAACTTCTAATCCTGAACGCCCAGCGGAATTATCTCTGGTTATTCGATAAACTCACGATTCAATCAATCTTTTTACAATTCATATCGCCAAAAAAAAAAACTCTTTTATATTATAAGCTTATTTCCTTATCGTTCTTTACGATTACTTTGTTGTGTAGAAATTTTACCATCGATTTTAAACTCCTTCAAGATAAGCTAGAGACTTTATACTTTAAACATAATACAAATTTGACACAAATGATGACAATGTAATTTTGTTTTATTAAGACATGTTTAATTAAGGTTAATGTTTAATTAAGGCTGTGTAATACTGTTAGGCGATGGGCTTGCAACCTGTCACTAATACACTGGTAAACATCTTAGCCTAAGTGTGCAAAATGTGTTTACAGAATTATTAACAAGTTTTTAGAGTTGTTAGTAGTTCTGTACCTCTGCCTACCGCACTACGGGAAAAAAGGCGTGAGTTTATGTATGTGTATGTATGTGTTAAAAACATTGATTTTGTGGGTTCATGGGTTAGATATTTAGGCAGCTATTGTTTAGTTTATGTGTCAAAGTGCTTATGATTATTCAATATGTCAAACCTGCAAGTTTTTACTTATCTATTTTACAAAAGGTTGACTTGTTTTTCTCTGATTTATGTAATAAACAAAGCGAAGTGTAATAAACAAGAGTTCCCTTGTAGAGCTCATATCCGGCGCTCGAGTGCTTGATAAAACGCTCGCACAATAAACAATATTAGTAAATAAAACGATCTAAGCGGGGTGATATTGAATCCCGGCCATTGACTTCCAGAAAATACCTGTGGGGTTTTTATGACCTATCTTTCTGTGCCATTCATTTTACGCTGAGAAAAAAAGACAGAGTTATGTAACTGCTATAGCTGCGTCCTTTACGCTCACCGTAAAATGAACTGCATAGCTATGTCATAATAACCCCCCTGGCTAATGTATCTGTTGTGCTACTCTGCTGCCATTAGAAGTATATCAGAACTACCAGACCTTTCACTGTACGATAACGTGTCAAAAAAAATAAGGTTTTACAAAGTATACTAAAGTTCCCCGCGTGGTTGCCGGGTTAGAATAGTACCACTCCATGTCTTCCCGTGGATGTCATAAGAGACGACTAAGGAAATAAAGGCTGTGTAAGACTGTTAGGCGATGGGCTTGCAACCTGTCACTAATACGCTGGCAAATATCTTAGCCTGATTGTGCAAAATGTGGTTACAGAATTATTAACAAGTTTTTCGAGTTGTTGGTTATTCGGTAGCTCTGCCTACCCCACTCGGGAAATAAAGGCGTGAGCTTATGTACTAAAGTCCCAGGATTTGAAAATAAAATTTTGCTATATTGTAAGAACAGGTAGAGTAAGAGCGTCAACGGGGTAAGAGCGACAAACCGTATATTTTTAGGATATATTGTTGGTTAGACGGACTTGCCCCGTAGATGCACTAGCCCCGTCAGGTGAGGTGAGAGTGTAAACTGCAATTGGGTTTTCTAAAGCTTGCTTTCTGTTATTTAGGATTATTATAAATCAACACTAACGTTATCGCGTTAACGCAACGTTATCGCCTTATCTACACTTTAAATATTTAAGAAATAGGGATCAAAATTAAAAGTAAAGTCTATGTTGTATGTGTAGGCCCTGCACTTTCTGGACACATCATACATCATAATTATCATCATATCTACCAGCGCTTTCCAAAAAATATCACTGTTGAGAAGAAGTCCTGTAAGAAAATGGTAAGTCTTTTTTTAATAAGGCTAGGGTGTTATTTCTTTATCATTATTCAATTTCACCAAGAAAGATTTTAAGCGGTCACCCCACATGTTTTGATCTACTCCTGGGGTGTTATTCTCTCAAAAACAACGGACAGTCGGACGGAAGAGCGAAATCGCAGCGGCGAGATTAAGTAGTCCCGTCAGAGTGAACAAAACACATTTTAACGCGTGCATTTTCAATTAAGCAGCCTTATACGTTCAATCCATCGGCAGAAACCATACTGCTAAATTGAAAATGCACGCGCTAAAATATGTTTTGTTTCCACTGACGGGACTACTTAAACTTGCCGCTTGGACATTCACTCGTTCGTCTGTTCGACCGTCGTTGTTGAGAGAATCACTACCCTGTGGTTGCTTATCGTCGCTTTTCCGAATTTTTTTAAAGAAACACGTTATCGCTATTATCTGTACAGGGGGCCTAATATGGCAGCGTTTATCGCGTGATAAATTTTGGATAAAGCATCCGTCACCTTCTGACAGGTAAATAAGTACACGTGTCAAAAAGGGACGGATGCTTTATCCACAGTTGACACGCGATATAGACGCAGCCATACTAGGCCCGCTGTACTCGTAATCTTTATTATTTACTTAGCGTTCACATTTTGCGACGGTACGGAACCCTCGGTGCACAAATCTGACTCGCACTTGATCGGTATTATTAAGTACTTAACTTAAAGTCTTGTGAAGAAACTTTTAAACAATTTTGTTTGTCAAACATCATTTTGAACGCACGCATTGTGTCTGTAAATGCAAAACAAAGACAAACAGTTACGGATTATTTGAACTCGCTGCATTTACGACTTTTAACGTTTAAGTTATGATGAAGAGAAACGTTGTTTTCCATGTTTTTAGGCTTATGGCGTAATCTGACGAGAGATTGTTGCTCTCGCGCGCCGAGTGAAATCGGAGTCTCCTTGCGTTTGCGCACCAGTGTAGCGGGGCCGCCGCGACAGCCGGACGCTCTTCCGCTGCGTTTCCACACAATTTACGAAGTAAACTAACAATCCATGGTCACAATTTGTACTATTAGGCGCTGAAACTGGGCTTAATAGTTCTTTCCACTGTGCGTAAGTGATAATCTAAAAGTGATTTACGATTAAATTATTATCAATATAAAAGCGAGTAGTAAAAATGACGATGATGACAGTGAGATCGAGGTCCCACTACGAGGCGGGGCAAGCGTACCTGTTCTTGTACAACGGCGTCCAAATACTGGGCTGGACATATATGCTGCTGAAGACGACAATCTACTTCCTCGACCGAGGGACCCTGGATGACTTCTGGACGGAGATCAGGTGGCCTCTACTGGTGTTCCAAAATGCTGCAGCTTTGGAGGTGCTCCATGCGTGCGCGGGGCTGGTGCGCTCCGGGGTGTTCCTGACGCTCACGCAAGTGGTGTCCCGGGTGTTCTTGGTTTGCGGGGTGCTGCTGGTCTCCGAAGACGCCACCAGAAGCCCCGGCCTAGTCCTCTGCGTGCTCGCGTGGTCTGTCACGGAGATAATCCGATACAGCTACTACGCTATGAACTCAGTGGCCCAGGTCCCGCAAGTCCTCTTGTTTATGCGGTACTCCATGTTCTTTTTGTTGTACCCGCTGGGCGTCACTGGCGAGCTGCTCTGTATTTACGACTCCCTGAATTTCGTTGCCGCCAAGCAGGTCTGGGCTATTCCTCTGCTAACAGACTTTGTCACCGTGGCGCCTCAGTACCACCTGATATTCAGTATCCTGTACTACTACTTCTTGATATTCTACATGCTTCTCTACATCCCCATGTTCCCCATGCTTTTCGGACATATGATCAAACAGAGAAAGAAGATGTTACCTAAGCACTTCAAGTCTTATTGATGTATTATCCGCCTTTTCGCCTTTATTCATAAGCATTGTATATAATTAGAAAATGTATATACTTATACAAAACTCTCGTCTAGATAGTCATTATTATATAAGAAAATGTAAATGCCTTGAACACATTTCACCTTGGGTATGAATAGATTTAGTAAATACGACCTCGTATTTAGTAGAAGAAGTTCATATTAATTCACTGAGAAAGCAACATCAACACGAAGTTTTTCGACCAAACAAGATGTCGTATATTTATATACCACATCTGTATGCATGAATATAACATACGTACTTAACCTGTCATTTGTTATAATATTATTCATGACTTATTAATAATATATTAATAAATAACAGGGGACAATCTAACTCGAACCGACCTAGTCCCAAGCTAAGCTCTAGGCTTAGTTATACATATGTAAATAAATAGCTTTATTATGATAAATTATCGCAATAATATAATAATTATATTGAAATTGGTGCTAGCAAAAAGTGTCAGTGGGTGATTTGTACATTTAGGGCCAATTTTTCAACCCGAATATAAAATTATCTGACAGAAATCCCTCCTTCCTCTGCATATGAAAGAACAAGACAGAGGTAAAAAATATCTGACAGATAGATTGTGTTATCAAGGGAACAAATCAGCCATGTAAAGGAAATATGTTCTGCTAAAGACTCATTGCTAGCTTAAGTTGGTAGTTTGTAAGATAATCTATGTTAAATACATAGTATCGTAATTTGAGTCGTGAAATTAATTATGTGATAGATAAAAAATATATTTTTCATTTAAGTGCGAGTTAAGTTTCTTGCTCAACAATTTTGTAAAATTTGATCTTATTTTCAAAGAATCCATTTTGAATTGATTATGGTTGTAATGTGACGGCTCCATAAAATAATTATTATCTGCATTTTCCGTCTTGTCCGTATAATTATTAAAAGTCATTAAGATAACAATTAGATCCTAAGATTGTACCAATTATACGTAGAGGTCGCACGGAGAATTAATATGCGGGAGGTGCTGTGTCTTTTAGACGATATTTCTGAAAATAGGTTGTTATTTGCAGGGTCCTTTCCACATAGTACCTACCTAAATATTAGCAATATTGAAACGATCGAGATTTAAAAGAACTGATTCACTGTCGCCTAATCGATATGAGTAGTAAGGCCGTATTATTAAGTGTAAAAAACCTGCCAACTTCCGGGAACCCACTGCATTGAACTTGCCAAGTTTTAACACATTCAATACGGCCTCTGATCATTTTCTATAGTTAAATTAAATAAAATTAATTATATCCTTATCTAGGTTTGTGGATGGAATAAGTAACGAACATAGCAAAACTAAAATCGATGGAAAACAATGTTGTCTAGAAGATGTGGAATTTAGACTCAGGTGAGCCGAGACCACAGGTCCGATGTCGACAACGAGGTCGAAATGTCAACGTAACGTTTAAAAAAAGTGTTTTTGTTAAAATAAAAACATGTTTACAACTTGTTTGTCTGTTAATTGGCACCCTTTTGTTTATTTATCATAATCATTGATTTACAACTGGATAATAGGTTCTTTTTTACGAGATATTGTGACGCGTTGTGTTGTATATACAGAATATTATAATACAGTTAAAACTGTTACGTCATATTGTTCCTCTCTTTCTACAATTTACATGTTACGTTTACTCTCTATAGGTAGCATCGTCTTTATTCAGAAGCCTTGCATATTAATAAAAACGCGTTTCGATAAATTATTATCACTCGATAAAGCGAACTTTGATATTAATGAAGGTCGTGTCGCGAATATCCGGAAGCTGCGAATTGCGCATGATCGGGCCTTGTAGTTATTTTCGGAGACCCGGTCTACACCCGGTAGTGGACGTCATTTGGATAAAAAACTTGATATTGTACGTAATCTAACCCCTTAGTAACATAATTATAAAATAACTAATCCGGCCCTCCTATTGCCTAACGCACTCGCAATTGCCATCGACTTCAAAGCGGAACAATTGTTTTCATTTTGCATGCCGACAAGCCTTCGATTTTCAAAATGAAAACTATTGCGATTGCGAGTGCGTTAACCAATAGCCCCTAAGGTTTCAACACTAATTAGGAATCATAAAAGACGACAATTATCGCAAAGTAATGAGTAAACCATAAATCCTTTAATAGTTTTACGACGTGCAAACTCAACTATACGATGCAGGATTGCCCATTGACCGGCGGTTGACCAGCTCTTCAAGCTAGCTAATAAAATATCCACTTTACATTCCAATAACATAGCTGATTCCGCTCGGAGCATTCAATATGCAAATACCGAGCTAATGGCATACCCAGAGGTTAGCACAACTTGCATTTTCTCACCCGTCGCTCAGTGTGTCTCGTTCTATAAAGAGTAGTCAGAAAGGAACGTGCTGCTGAGCGACAAACAAGTCGGGATCTCGCTGAACTTTGCATCCTGCCTTGGTAGGAAATACCGGAGTATACAAGCGGTGAGCGGACAACAAAGGTCCGGACTGCGGGGTGCTCGGCGACGTCCTGTGTCGAGGCATTTCTATTCAGAGCGAATTTAGATTTGAAGTTGTTTCTCCTCACATTCTATGACAATAGATGATATTGAATGATGCGGATTTTTATTAAATGAATACCAATAATAGTATACTCAATAACAATGTAGAACAAGAGCTCTGCTCGTCAAATGTCCGGGTCGTCTGTAAGACAGGTGTTGTTTCGGTGTCGAGTTCCTGCCGGTCGGCAAACACAATCTCACATTGTTGTGTAGCTGCATATTATGTTACGCTATTGGCAAGTTCTAACTGATAAATAATAAAGTAACACACTTATAAATATTACACAAAATAAAAGCATTAGAATAGGGCTTCTATTCTAGGTGGAAAAACCATCGTTTTTGATATATAAAATTATAGCCATAATCATAAGACGACATTTATCTTAACTGTACAATTGGCTTTAGGTCATCTTACTTTTGCACACATTAAACACTTCGAAAATGTGCATAGGAGATATTTTTGATCCTCAGACATTTTTGATGTGTGTGTGTGTGCGGTTAGATTGTTCATGATAAATGTTTTAGTAGCTTTTATTCGTTTGACAGGAAGAGCCACTATAACGTCATCAATATATTATAGTTACGACATTTACGCATAATGTATCTTTTCGCATAAAATCTTTTGGCCGAAAACGGTTTTTACAATAGAATCTGACAGGTGAAACAGGTTTTACTTTAATTACTTATGAAAAGAAAAATGAAAGTGGAAAGAAGTGGTCTTTGCCTACCCCTCTGGGAAACAGGCGTGATTTAATGTATGTATCTATGTATTATATAAAACTAACCTAACCCACTCGTATACTAACCTAATCTTTACATGTTTATGAAACATGCAATTTCAGCCTAAAAGGATGTTATGTGAACAGATTTTATGCGAAAAGATAAATTATAAGAAAATATTTTATGCGTTTGAAAGGGATCCCGGAAACAGAATGGTCGAAAACAAATAAATAAAGTCCACGGCCGTGAGTATGTTGTCAATAGTTCTAGTTATGGCAAAACTGCTTGTTATTTCCTTAAGGCGAATTCGTAAGTTGACGTTTAAATAAGAATTCGACAACCTGTTTATAGAGATAACTGAATATTCATAAAATATTTATTTATACCATAGAATAGTCATAATTCCGTGTAATACCTACTTGGTTTGCAAAAACCTGAATAATATCGGAAAAATCAGAATAAGGTCACAAGCGATTGCAATAGAGGTAACGACTAAGAGTAGAAAAAAGGTTATTATGATTAATAAACAGAGATTTTTTGATCGAATTCTTATAGGTTTTCCTGTAATCTACAAGCAATGAACTATGTTTTCAATTTTTTTAAGGCTTCGGAGATCAGGGCGGAGGTGAATGGTCTTCTTTCATGAAAAAAAGAATACTTACTTAATTAAGATCTTTATACCGAGCCCTTTCATTTGATCTACGACACAGTAAAGTTTGCATAACTTTTTATTTTAATTAGGAAATTAATTAATTTAATTTGTCCCACGAAAAGGAACCCTATATTAAAAAAAATCATTGCACATCACTGTTTGCGTAATTCAGTCATCATTCTACCAAAGTTCACCTGATTTGATCCAATAGATTCGGAGCAAATTACCCGTGACAGACGGACGGACAGACAGACAGACGCACGAGTGATCCTATTAAGGGTTCTATTTTTTCCGACGGATCCTCAAATTAACGTCTGGGTGAATATTCGGGCGTTCCAACCGCCGTCATTATTCTCTTTAATACATTGACGAAAATAATGATAACTACCAGCAATTTTTGATGTCATTCATCATCCATTCCATTTAAAAAAACAAGAAAGTTATTGAGTTTATATTGAATAATATGCGAAAACAATAATGACGGCGGTTGAAACGCCAAATATTCACCCGTCTACTTATAAGTGCGTCGTGTTGTCGTCAGCACGAGTCGTCTATTGACGTTTAAAAAGCCTCCGACTGGTTTTTCCGCGCGCTGACTCCAACAGAGAGGTTATTTTACGTTTTTTTAACAATAAAAAAGAAAACAATGAACAAACTTTAACCGCTAATGTTGTCATTGAAAAAAACCATACCTTACTCTGGCGTAATCTCCGGATTGGTAAGCATAGTACAGGCTGAGGATTTTATGTGGACAAAGACAGGGGCGGAATGCTAGTTTCTTTATACATTTTATCTAATAGCAAAGATCAAGGCATTAATTTATTAAACGTGCGTTAAAATAAGAATAAAAATGTATTTCTAAGTAAATAGAACTAACTTCCGCATAAATATGATATAGTAGAACCTAATGACATGCGCGGGCGTCACTTTCACTTTCCGCTGACTGCGGGTTAAATAAATGTTTAGGCGAGCGGTCACGGCGTGCGGAGTGCGCACGTTTTCGATCGACTGTTGAGTAAACATTATCCTCATCATTGAAGCAGTGGTATAACACGCGTTTTTTTTTTTTCAAAAAAGTTAGTTTACTCGGGATGCTCAGCTAAGTTTCATAAAATTCCGTTGGGCCATTCAAGGGCGAAGCCAGACTGGCATAATTTTTTGAGTTGTGACTTGTGTAATTTCTGCTGCATTCAAAAGTCCATCTGATTTTGCGTTGCCGTATGAACCAAACAGAAGCTTTGTATGAAACCGAATGTATCAGAAATTACGCGACTCACAACTCATATAATTACGCATGTCTGGGTGCACTCTAAGATATAGCTCTCAGAGAGGGGGCCGCCATTATACATTCGAGGTTTATTTATCTTATTTGAAGCTTCAGTGTCAGTTCTCTTTGGTCAAAATTCAAGGTGATTACCTACCTACTGCCCATATAAAAAATCAATGAACGCACAACTTCTCAAAAATTGGTGACAATATGCAACGGTAGCCTACTAGGAATACTACAAAAGTAAACGCGACACTTACTTTTTCTTAATGTTGATGTGTTTTTTTTTTTTTTGCAAAATCCCACACACTACGGCTTTTGCGGCACAGGTTAGACATATATTATAGGTATTTGTTTGTAGTTTAATTTGTTAAATAACTATTTTGATCGTAATAAGACACAAAGAAAAAATATTGTTAAATCACGAGTGGCATAAGATACGAACAAAAGTGAAAATTTGAAAAGAGCGCGTCAAAACTGTCATTTTGAAAAAATCCCGGCAAACTTTCCAGGTAACCTAATAAGCACCAAAAGGCTGCTCTGTGATATGATTTGATGTAAAAGTAAATTACTTTTATATTGTAGTCGGTTAATAAGGAAACTGAACTGTTTATTTATATCAAAGGTTTTCCAATGAGCTATCTAGACCCGCAAACATCGCATAATGACCGGTTTCAGAGAAGCCAGCGCCTCTATTCTACCGGGTAAAACCATATAATTACCTTTGCATGTTCTCGCAAAGCTTTTAACTCGGTCACCATTACTGACAAGTAAATTTTTCATGTTGACCATACAATAACATGTAAGGGTTACCCAGCAGAATTTTTGTCTTAGGAGACGGTTGGAAAGCCCGCATAAACACCCGCAACATTGTTTAAAAGGACAAAACAGACAAAGTTGTAAATAATGTAAAGATTAGGCAAAGTACAAGTAATTATGTAATGGCTAGTTAACCGCTTGGCATTATCACATATCGGACGGGGCATTGGTTGTAATATCCGCTTGCTAAATAATGATCGTATCGATGACATATTATAATATGATAATTAATAATTATATTTGACATTGCGCTTTCTCTAGCAATATGGCAGGCAGGTTATGCAATTGAACTCACCGAGCGTGGGTCACACTTTTGCCAACGGGCCTTTGTGTATGGTATAGAAATAATAAAGTTTAACATGCACCTTATGCGTTTTTACAAGGTTATGTAAACGAATGCAAATACAAGACATTGACGGTATTATGACTATTTAACTATAAAGCATTTTATTTCATGTGACTTAATTTGTCAAACATTTATGTATTAATATGTGAAATAAATAGTTTACATACCTACATACATACTTACTGTAACCATTTAGGGACCTTCAGGATGCCTTCAAGAGACGCGCATTCTTCATCTCAATATTATAGCCGGTAACGTGTCTGCAATTGCTCTCTATGATGCAGCGGTGCGTGGACGACGATCAATCTCAATCAGGTAATCTACTGGTTTGACTGCTTCCTCTGTGTGCTTCAAGTATTTTCTGAATGATTGATGTGGTGATGTGGTCTTTATTACTACATTTGAATTGCAACTGTGATGTCACACAATTGGTGTAATACTAGCCTTCTTCTACAGCCCAGTCTTCAACGCTGTGGCTAAAAGCCCATACCTGCTTTAAAATTGCAAGTTAACCACCTGAACTCTCTTGTCTCAGGTGAACTCACGTGAGTGAGAGTTAAGCTACCTAATTAATAATGCAAGTATGATGCAAGCCCTTAAATTTTGATTGTACGCTCTGACGGAACAATATAAAATCGCTCGCCAAAAAATTCCCAGTGAAGTTAAAAAGTAAGTCCTTCAGAGAATAATATAATTGGGACTCTATTGCACATTGCACTCAGTAAAATCATATTAGGCTGCGCCCACACCGATGCTTAACGGTGCGTATATTACGGTGCGTCAAAAACGGAACGGAACGGACGACACCGTAATATACGCACCGTTAAGCTCCTTTGTGGGCGCACCTTTAATCTTGACATGTTATCATATTGTCAACGTTACGAGTATGATAGCTCTTAGGTATTTACTTGACAGTAATGGCGGCCTAGTTAACAACAATATTGTTCATTGAATACAAAACGGACACAATCCGAAATGGCTCGGTGTTGCATTTTATAACTAGAAGCGGTTGGAATTCGATTTTGAATGGAAGAGCAAATTATTTTGTCCATTTTGTATTCAATGAGCGAATGATGATATGTTATATCCAAACGGTTTAACTAGAGTCTCTGATTGGAATTAAAACATAATGTATGAAACTTGTGGAGCTATCATCGCATTCCGACTGCAATGTTGAAATCATGACCTTATTCATGACGCGGCGGAGACTCCGCTCATGGTGAATGACCTGTCGTTCGTGTCGTAATCTGTGCTAGGTTAATAAAATCATATGGCAACACACAGGCGGAGACACATCTGACGCGCAAGTATTTGTGTGTTTTGCTACTTTTTGGATGAGTATCGATAATAATTTCGTCTGGGGGCTTTAATGTACATTTATTACCTTATTGCCATTCGTGACGTCACTATACAGTAAAGGCGGCCAAGGTAAAAAAATACGGTCACAATAGGTGTAAATGAATGTAGAATACACCCGTGCTTTTATAACACCGTTTTAAGCAGTTTTGTTTTCGATGCCCTACTGCTTATGTCAATTACTTTTAGTTAAGAATAAGACCTACCTTAACGTTAGCTATGGTCACTACCAACTTGGCCAACGCGTCGTATTTATTTTGACTTACGTCAGAGCAAACAGACAAGTGCAGTTACTTTCCCTTTATTTCATTCAGCAAGACTAATTGTTACTTTTGGAGGTGTAACGTGTAGCATCCCCTTAATTCCACAATTTATAGAGTTCCGTGCACAAAAGGTACCATCCGTATCTGTCCGTTCGACTGTTTGGTTGTCAGTGGCCTGCATCTCATGAACCGCTATAAGTAAACAATTCTTATATTCTTATATTTTTTTTACCTTACCCATAACTGTATCTCATAAAACGAAGTAGTTAAGCAACATGTTTTTTTTCGAAAACGGCGTAATAACATTTTATAATTAAAAAATGGGGGGGGCAAAAATGTTTGACTTTGAAACCCTTCGTGTGCATGTTTGACTCGCACTTGGCCAGTTTGAAGCTACATAATTACCATAACCAATTAATCAAATATTTAGTGTCACAATTCAACCGGTCCGTCGAGTCCGCAACTCGCGCGCATGTCTCTTGATGCTATCAAAGAATAAACAAGGCGTCTTTTCCACATTGTAAAAGCCCACCTTGCTTCGATATCGTTAGCATATTTTTAAATTATGACAGCTCCTTTTTACTACTATACTACTCTAGCTATTACACCTACACCTACACCTAGGCGGTCGGCCACCTCGTCTTCTTGCAATCGTAATAAACGATATAACCCTCCCACAAACCCCCACAGCCAAGTTTCTAGGTGTGTCACTCGACTCAGCACTGAAGTGGGACACCCAAATCAACATAATCTGTAGCAAACTTTCAGGTGTCTGCTTCGCCCTAAAGCGACTATCTTTTGTACTGCCCCCATCCCATATTCGTAGTAGTTACTTCACACTTTTCCACTCAGTTATAAACTACAGCCTGGAGTTCTGGGGAACCGCCGCAGAGTGGCGCCGTGTCTTCATCCTGCGGAAGCGAGCAGTCAGAATAGTGGCATGTGTCCCTCCGGGTACACCTGCTCGTGAGCTCTTTATTTCGTTAGGGATAATGACGGTTGCATCACAGTACATTTTCAACATGGCGTGCTACACGAGAACAAACATTGACTCTTTCCCAGTAAGATCTGATTCACATAAAGGTTTAAGAAATAATCACGCCGGAAAACTCAAGACGGTAACATGTAAATTAGCTAAGTCTACCAAAACTACCCACGTAATTGGCCCAAAAATTTACAACGCCTTACCTGACAGCATCATAAAATTGTCAAACGAAAATTCTTTTAAAAATGAATTAAAAAAAATACTAATTAATAACGCATTTTACGACATAAAAGAATTCTTCAGTAAATTTACCAGCAAGACATTGTAATATTGTACCGGATAAATAAATTAATTTTGTACCTTAACTTTAAATGTAATTTTTGTAATTATTATAACGTGACATGTAATATTCTAATAATATTATGAATAAATGAGTATATGAGTAATGTATCAGAACGTGGGGCAAGAGAAAAAAAAACTACCAAAACATTGCCATGGCCTAATTTAACCTCTTAAACGATGAATTTTCGAAAATTCCTTATTAGTGCACCTCTACCTATTGGATATCCAAGAAATACATACATTAAATCACGCCTGTTTCCCAGAGGGGTAGGCAGAGACCACTTCTTTCCACTTGCTACGATCTTGACAAATTTCTTTCGCTTCTTCCACATTCATACATCGAGTCATGCACTCACGTCGGTTTCGGGTACTTACGATTTGGCCCTTTTCCAGTATTTCTCCGATTTGACTCGAAAAAGTACGCCTAGGGCGGCCCCTTCCGACCCATCCACTCACTTTCAATCTGTATATTTCTTTCGTCAATCTTCTTTCATCCATCCTTTCCAAATGACAAAAAATATTAATCCAAGAAATATTTCCCCCAAATTTTGTGTCTCTACGTCCAGCGTTTTCAGTTGTGCGTTGATCGGTCAGCCAGTCAGTTTTCTTCTTCTTCTCCTTGTTGAATAGGTGCATAGATTAGATAGTCTGAAGAGCTTGAACAACCTGGCAAGAGAGCTGGACCTAGATATATTTAACTGCAAGGCTCAATCCGTGAGACAAAAATTGTCGGCGAGGTGCTTGGAGTGAGTGAGACTAGCATGTATTTGCGAATCATAGCTGTCAAATTTTATTAATTTATATTTAAGTTTGTGTGGCTCTGTGTTTTGTACGCATTTAGCATTTGTTCTATATCTAGTAGTGAAATCCTGTAATTGGCTAACGGTTTCCTATTCTGTCTATTGTTCTAATTGTATAGCTGTTGGATTTCCTTAACATAAATAAATAAATAAATAAATGTGTTTTTACTAACAAATATATTATAGTCAAATTGCAATTTGTGATGAGCAACTAATATCAGGATCCACCTATGAACTAGATAGTCCAATCGTCCGTCTGTGTGCATAACGAGCAGGTATCCCGGCGAGGGGCGGCGCCGATCGCTCCCCTTTGATCGCGGCAATACTCTCCACAAAGGCTAACTGCTAATTGCATGCTGTCTGGATCTAGTTCGTGTTAGCTATCCATTTTCTTTACATAGATATAGTTTTAAAAATGACGGAATACAAGATTTTTTGGGAATATAACTAGGTAATAAATATCAGACCTAGTCTCAAAACTGTATCCCAAACTAATCTCTAGGCTTACAGGTACTATGGGTACTAGAAAATTATTAATACTTATACATATAGAGAAATACATAAAATAACTAAGTACTGCTAGGCGATGGGCTTGCAACCTGTCACTAATACACTGGTAAACATCTTCGCCTAAGTGTGCAAAATGTGGTTACAGAATTATCAAAAAGTTTTTATAGTTGTTGGAAATTCTGTAGCTCTGCTTTCCCCACTCTGGGAATAAAGGCGTGAGTTTATGTATGTATGTATGCATGTATGTACATAAAATAACATCAAAGATTCAGCAAGAAAAACTAAATATTCCCTAGCCAGAAATCGAACCCGGACCGCTAGCTTCGTAGTTAGGAACCCGCAAAACGTGTCGTTGAAAAAAATCATAACTCGCTAGGTAAGTGTGGGTTAGCTAGATTGTCGCTTGTTTTTACAGCTAACGCAGACTTAAAACCATTTCAGTGCCGAGAGTCCACGCGGTAAACACTAGGTAGGTATATCGTCTGTGATCTGTTATCGTATTCTAACCGTTTCGATAGCTCTTATATACGTGAAAATAATGGCGCTGGGTTAAAAACAATACTTTAACATGTCAGAAACGATATGGTGTTTACCGCCTAGAATAGAGGCGCAGGCGCAGTTTACGTAGTTCAACCAACGGAATGATTGATGTTTGTGACGGCTCGTTAAAATTTGACACATTTTAACGTAGTAAATGTCTATTTAAACGAGAAGCAACTCTATCCACGGTTTTGAATGTAGGAACGCACCATAAGCCTAACTGTACCACCTGCGGTAAGACAAGCGCACAATTGCACTTTCTGTCATATTGTACATTGTTTCTTGTTCTACCGAACGTGAGATTGTTTTCGGCTCGCACCCATACTTAACCCTTTTCTTCGCAATGTTGAGCCGGTTCAACAAGTTAAAGGTTCACTTTTTTATATTTTTTTGTAACTATTTTTCTATGCTCTTTATGAAACTAAAGAGGTTTGAACACACGTCATTTTCCAATTTTGTTATGATGTCGATTACCATATAGAGCCCCACGTGTTCACGCAACGTGCCTGCGCGCGAGTGCGCCTGACGCGCGCTGCACAACACCCGGTTCAAAGGTTATCCTTTAATTATGTAGGAAAACTGTACATGTTAATAATAAAAAAATACAATTACGTTCAGCTGAGAAAATTATCTAGTTCTTAAGGTTCCGTACCGAAAGGCATATTAAATTGCCTACGCTTTCCATCGTCGTCTTTACTATAAATCGTCTATTTTATCGTTTATTTTATTTTTTTTCTTTATCGTCTATTTTATTTTTTTGCGGGTGGTAGGACCTAGTGCAGGGTCCGTCCGGATCGCTACCACCATCATATCCATTAACCTACCGCCAAACAGCAGTGTTCGCATTGTTGTGTTCCGGTTTGGGGGTAAGACAGCCGGTGAAATAACTAGCATAGAGGCATTCTATCTTAGTCCTCAGGGTTGGCAACGCATTTGCAGTTTTAGGATTGCATTGCAGTCTTGTGAGTGCGAATGTCTATGGATCACAGTTTCCACTTACCATCAGGTGGCCTGTGTGTTCGTTTGCCTTCTCTATGCCATAAAAAAAAAAAAAAAAAAAAAAAAAAAGAGCCGAATAAAATATGTTTTCGTTAGTAATTACCTAGATAGATTTAGGCCCTCCGGACGACGGATACGATCACGTGCATCTTGCTTTATTACGCCAGTATGCGTCAAACATGTACGTAGTCGTACATCTTTAATCGTTCGCTTACGATACGACGAAGTGTACGAAATTTTCGTAGTTCAATCAATCGTTACGTTGGTTACCGGTTCTAGACGGTAAAAATCAAACCGTTTTTAACCTGTTATAATATAATTGTTTTTGACTCGCCCGCCATTACTGTCACGTGAATAAGACCTATCTAAACGTTGACAATACGATAAAAGGTCAAAGATGATGGGTTTTACCGCCTAGAGCCGAGATTCTTGCCAGCTCGATATCAGCCAGGCGGACTGTTAACCTGTGTTGCCCTTCAGACTTGTAAGTACAGGGGGCTCTAACCATGATGCAATTTTTAAAAACTGTAAAATGGAATTTACATAAGCGACACGTCAATCCTATACATTGTTGATAACGATGACGTTTTTAGAATGCACCTTGCCTAGGGCAACAGATAGCTAAAAAAATATTTTTACATAAAATCACTCAACTTACGAATCTACTCGTAATAGTTCGTACAATCTGAACGAAAAGCGCCAAGTGCCAATAATTTGTGAACCTTACTCCTCTTGTAACAAGGTACAATACAACCTCACTGTAGGACCGTAATCGAAAAGGTTGAGCTATTTCCGGCGGGTCTTCTTTCGCCGCTCCCACCTGCCTCGCCGCCTGGTAGCGCGTACCTACACTGCGGGACATTATAACTTGTATTGACTTTGATTTTGATTTTAGCAATTTGATTTAAGTCAACATTACACGGTAAAGAGTTGACATTGATATTTACAAGAAGACCAAGATGTTGATATTTTTTATGCAATTAAATGTGACGATCAAATATTTTTAATCTTTTAACCAACGTTGGTTTGTTTTTTGAACTAATCATTAGGTTTACAAGTCTTCTGAGATCCTTTATGAGTTTATTGAACCGCAAAATTTTAAGTCGGCTATTTCCTGATAAGTAATGTAAAGATAAAGAAAGAAATAAAGAATAATGTTGAGACATATTTTTAAAAGTTGATTACTGTCTAAAATGACGTAATAATGTTTGGATGTTACTTATTAGTAGTTTAAGTTATGGTTACCATAACTTAAACTATAGAACATTTTTGTTTAAATATGTCTGCTAAGTTCATTCATGAATAAACCTCGAGGTCTTTTCATACCTACCTATATTGTTTAGTACAAAGTACTTCTATATCGCATTCGAATATGACTATGTGTCCTTAATAAATACAAAAAAAGAAGTTTAATAACAATGGTCAGTTATTATTCGGAATTTTTAAAATCCTTTCGTTAATTTTTATTGTTTTATTTTTATTTCCCAATTATTTTATTACGACCTTTTCAAACTCTGCTTATTCTGAAAGGGACGAGTAAGTAAATTTACAAAAAACGAACAGCGCCACACTCAGACCGGTAACAAGTTCAACACACAAAAAGCCCCTGCCAACAACGCACTAGCAAATACATCTCAAGTAGCACTTCAATTTCACGCACCAAACCGTTCAGGAGTCCATTAAATTCCATTGTTCCTTTATTCGTGTCCGGGAGTGTACACTTCGGTATTCAATTATCGAAACGCTCTAAACCCAGCAACACGCTTATTGAAATTTAAAGCTACATAAGTCGAAATAGGGTATATAACTAGGTTTTTTTGTTAAGCTCTTCTGGTTTTGTGGAGGTATTGTGATGAGGGTGGAAGTCAACTGAAGACGTCAGGCGCTATCCTCTCGCGGACACTCTCATTCTTTGTGTTCCGGAACGTCCGTCATTTTTCAGGGCGATATGGCTCTATCGCGACGGCCGCTGACGAGGGGCTCGATCGAGGATTAGACGGACACGAGTTCGTGACGAGATGCGTTGGAGGCGATAATAGCGCCGACATGGTTCGCCGAGTTGGTCAGGAGTTCAATTTTATTATCTAAACAAATATTTGTGTAAGCGTGAGTATTTGTTCTTAGGTCTTGATATACACATATTATACACTCACAACATACTTGTACTAGATAAACATACTTAGGGCAATTTACACAGAAAATTTAACACTGAATTAAGACACTAACTCAAGTTAAAATTTCAGTTGTCGTATGAATCTGACCTTTACTATCTCGAGTTAGTGTCGTAACTCGTAACCCAGTGTTAAATTTTCTGTGCAAGTGACCCTTAGATATGAAAAAAAATACGAAATAGTTTCAATATAAGTTATGTGTGGTGGCCGGGTTAGAATAATGCCACTCCATGTCTTCCCGTGGATGTCGTAAGAGACGACTAATGGCCGGTTGCTATACTCGTATTCAAACTGCGGACAGGTAGGCTTACTAAGGATTAAAATTTGACACATTTTGTTTGGGCAAAAGTCAAATTTTAACCCGAGGGAAGCCTTATCTATCCACGGTTTGAATATAAAAACCCGACATAATACTAACCCGAATAAACTTAAGTATTTTCTTGAAATTGGTCAGTAGGTTTTTGTACTACAAATGAAAACACAACTTATAGGGTATCTCATAGTTTAATAACAATTCACCTCCGAGAAAAAGTGGCCACCTTTTCCCGTTAAGCTGACTACTCAAAGGGTAATTGCTATTAAAGTTTATTACGTATCCCATAAATTGTGTTTTTACTTGCGCTACAAAAACGTATTGTCTGATTACAAGGAAATTCTATAGTTAATTAAAAATTTAAAGAAAAATTAAAAGAAAAATACGAATTATTAAATGCCTTGTAAGATATTATGTTATAAGAATATAATAATTTGTCTTATATATTTTTTTAACTGTTTAATACCAATGTCACATGCTGTACACAATACTTCCCTGACATTTTCATTATAATAGAGCGTAATAAAAAAATATAATTAAATAATACTGTACATAATGCGACTCTATTAACCTTGTTCTATTACCGTATTGCAATAATTCTGTTATGACCTGTCCGAGCTCTGCTCATATCCCACTTACCATGCCTTGCCGTAAAAAAAACAAATCAACCCTAGGAGTATACCCTTATTTGTCATTGATTAAATAATCTACCTAAAAAAGGTCAACTTTTCACCCTGTTCGTCCGAAATAGGACTTGAATAAATCAGTAGGTACATAAAAAAATCGCAATCGGAGAGTGAAAAGTTGTGTCAGGCGCGGCGCGCCGGACAGGGCTTGTTTATTTCCGACCCTTTTTAGGGATTTTTTTCTGATTGATTCGGTTGGTTTGCGCTTGGATCAGTTTTTAGGTTTCATTTTCTTTCAATGTTGATTCTCTACATTGAATTAAGTACTATATACTTTTGAAAATGAGGATATACTTTTTATGTCGGCCTTATACGGAGCAACACACTTTTGGTCCTGGACTTTTGGAACCTGATTAATTTACAAATTATGTAAAACTATGGACTACAGCTTAGATTGAACATCAAAATTCTATTATTAACTGTTTGTTGCTCGTCTATTTAAGTTTTTGACGTGACAACGTCTTAAATTAGGTTGCGGCTGGGAGTCACTTATGAAAAAGTGTAACGCTCGGTAACGTTACGATGAGTCACCGAACGAGAGAGAGGCCCGCCGAATGCCTTGCGTCTCTCTCCCACTCAACTATGATCGGTCTGCCGCGCGCGCAGCACTAGAGAATTAGGCGCATTGAATCGGCGCATGCTTGTGTCTCTGTCTTTGTCTTTCTCGAACGTTCTTGGCGTTGGAAAAACAAGAAAGCGTCATAATACAAGTTCACACGTGTGGTTAAAGTATCGTCAGCTGTGTCTGTAGTGAAAATGTGGAGTGTTTAGATTCGTCATTTACAACAACTACAACAATAAAGGTAAATAATTGTACACTGATATTTCATTATCGTAAACTATGATTGATTGATTAATTGTTAGATTGACACAAAAGTTGAGAAACTGAGTTTATAGGTTATGTCATACTATTGATAAATGTTGATAGTGTTAAGTAAATTATTAGTTTAAAATTAATTAATTAATTAATTATTATTTTACAAATTTTCATTAATTTCAAATTTATTTAGCAAAAATTTGAACCTTCGATCTGAATAAATGTTTTGATTTTCGAATTGATTCTTTAAAATTACAAATATTAAGAAAAAGTGGCAGATATAAGAAAACTTGATTTAAACTGTGTTGAGCAAGAATTTTAACATCTAATTTAAGTAAATGTTTTAATTTTCAACTTCATCATTTACAATTACAAATTTTAATTAATTTCAAATTTATTTAGCAAAAATTTGAACCTTCGATCTGAATAAGTGTTTTGATTTTCAAATTGATTCTTTAAAATTAAAAATTCATCCATTCAATTTCAAATGTTCAACAGGAATCACCACTCTCAAAACAATGGAAACGGACGAGCAAATGCCTTCAACTTCCAGTACCTATCCTCAACAAAATCACTCAAATAGGAATTAGTTAAGTTTAAGTTTACATGTACAATGTTTTAGTAAACAAAATATATTTCTATAGTTAAAATTTGTGCAATTCTTATTTTCATTCAATTCCTTGTTCCTATTGTGCAATTTAATTATATTCATATCAATAAATATTCTACCGAGAAAAAGACGTTGTCACGTAAAATCTTCGCCCGTAAAACCGACTTTACAGGCAACCAGTTTTTTTTTTTCTAAGGGCTGATTTTTCAATCTCCAGATAACATTATCTGTCGGGTAAATTGTAGCCCTGTCCTTATCTTTCTTATGACAAACAAAAGGACAGAACTGCAATTAACCTGACAGATAGTGATATCTGCACGCTTATTGTCTAACGCACTCGCAATCGCAGTCGGTTTCAAAGCGGAACAATTGTTTTCATTTTGTATGCAGACAAGCCTTCGATTTTCAAAATGAAAACGATTGCGATTGCAAGTTCGTTAGGCAATAGAATCTAGGAGATTGAAAAATTAGCCGTAACTCGTATAATATTAAATACCCAGCCAATAGCTTTAGTTAAATTAGGGCTTAAAGTGCATTTAGTGGCAAATGATTGGTTTCATTGTTAACAAATCGATCCTAAACTTATGATAAATATCAAATGAATATATAAATTAAAATTACAAACCGAGTTTAAATATAAGTAGGTATTTCAAGCCGTAAAGTTTTTTAAATATCTATACGAGCGGCACTTCCCATACTGTAACATCTGCGTCACCGGAAAGCCGAATTCAAAATTCTATTATAGTCACTGTGCACGCAATCTTCAAAACCTCATTATGCATAATAAAGTAACAAAAGTTTGCTGCAAAAATATAAAAAATTGATTCGATCAACGTAAGTAACAGGGTAGTGATTCTGTAAACAACGCCGGTCGTGCGGACTGTCGAGTGATACCAAGCGGCGAGATTAAGTAGTCCCGTCAGTGCGAACAAAACACATTGTAACGCGTGCATTTTCAATTTAGCAGCACGATGGGTCGAACGTATAAGGCTGCTTAATTGAAAATGCACGCGCTAAAATGTGTTTTGTTCGCTCTGACGGGACTACTTAAACTCGCCGCTGCGATTTCGCTCGTTCGTCCGACCATCCATTAGTTTTAAGAGAATCACTACCCTGGTGTTCGCCAGAGGCTAGACATCTAATTGGCTTATACTTACCTAAATATCTGGTACCAGGAAAAACGATTTCTGGATAAATCGTAAAACGACGAAAAGGTCAGCCAAGTTAATAGTGTCCCTGGCTTCGAAGCTACTCGGTTCGATTTCCAGTACGATATTTGTATGGAGAGCGTCGAGCACGAGTATTTTTAACCTCCAACGCAAAAAGAAGGGCGTTATGAGCGTGTGGACCGTAGCTCTTAAATGGTTGACCGGATTTGGATGCGGCTTTTTTATTTAAATTCAGGGTTTTCTAGCGGTGATTTTCATTTTAGCTAGGTTTCATCAGCTCTGAAAGAAAGGTAATTATAATTCGGGGATCTTTATCAATCTATTGTTTGTGAAGTTTCTATACGTGTACTATTTTCCCCACTGATAATATGTATTTATTTTGATAAACTACAAGACATTTTAACTACAAAAACCGACGTATATTAGATTATTTTTCCGCCGGTGAACTCAATTCCGCCCCAAACGAGTGTAACGTAATAATGTAACCGACCCTCGGCGAGCGATCTCGGGACACTCCGGGTCCTCCGCGGCCAGGGGCTGGAGGGTCCTCGAAGACCTCATTACGGAGGGCCTGATATTGTGTGCCGTACCTATCCAGTAACGATGTTGATACTTGCGCTTTGTATTGAGATCCTAGATTGCGTTATGCCTCAATAATCGTATATTAACCGTGGAATGTGCTACTGATATGGGTGGGTATTGTATCGCTGTGAATAATAATGCTCTTAATTTGATTATCGTGCTCTATTTGATTCTACATAATACAGTATTAATACATAATAAACATTACTTACCTGCAATTACCTATCGTACTAGATATAAATAAATATAAGGGGACAATCTCACACCAATTGACCTAGTCCCAAACTTAGCTCTAGGCTTGTAAAATGGGTACTAGACAACGATATAAATACTTACATAGAGAAAT
Organism: Acleris laterana; assembly: GCA_963966035.1. NCBI lineage: Eukaryota > Metazoa > Arthropoda > Insecta > Lepidoptera > Tortricidae > Acleris > Acleris laterana. Next base: position 144,628 of record OZ014440.1, read on the forward strand.
ATATACTTAAATACATTAGAAAACATCCATGAATCAGGAACAAATATTCGCGCTCATCACACAATTATCTGCCCTTACCGGGATTCGAACCCAGGACCGCTAGCTTCGTAGGCGGGGTCACTACCCACTAGGCCAGCGTCTCGTCAAAATGCGATATCATGCGAAAGTTCGTGTTTTTATTTGTTACTCCCTCAAGCTGCAACGTCTAGACGGACAAGGATGAAATTTAGAATGGAGATAGCTTACACTCTAGATTGATACACAGGTCATTTTCAATTATAGAAAAGTCCCGAGGGAATAACGTTAATCGAAATTTATTCGGACGTAGTTGCGGCCAAAAGCTAGTGTAGCAAAATTACTTGTATTTATTTTGTGTGTCACATAACTGTGAAGTCGACTAGATAGAGATGTTTTCACCTTTGGATCTTATTACAGTGCCATAAGTTAAAAAGTGGATACACAGAATTGAAAAGGATTGAAAAACATGTATTCTACAAACACATCAACACAAGGGTATATATTAGAAAAGATACAATAACGTAAAAAAACTACTTCTTATCTCCTACCCTTTTGATTGGCCGAAATGGCCTCCACTCAGCAAAATGGTTTGCATGGGAATTTCAATCATGGTAGGGATTCCCTCAACAACGACGGTCGGACGGACGGACGAGTGAATGTCCAAGCGGCGAGTTTAAGTAGTCCCGTCAGTGCAAACTAAACATATTTTAGCGCGTGCGTGTTAATTTAGCAGTATGGTTTCTGCCGATGGATTGAACGTATAAGGCTGCTTAATTGAAAATGCTCGCGCTAAAACGTGTTTTGTTCGCTCTGACGGGACTACTTAAACTCGCCGCTGCGATTTAGCTCGTTCGTCCGCTCGTCCGTTGTTTTTTGAGAGAATAACACCCCTGGTTTTCACGTGTTACATCTCTTTGTAGTCGACTTTACACAGTAACTACGAGTTCGTAGGGTGATGGCACCAGTGTTGGACACTTTAAGCTGACAGGTACCAGTGATTGACACTTGACTCTTAGTTCAAAGATTCTACGGTCTTATATTGATTGTTGCTAAACAAATGAATAACCCTTTTATCTTCCGTTAAATAAGAGTCAAGTGTCCATTATTGATCCTTGTCTATTGCTGGTTCCATCACTCATGCATTGTGTTATTGGATTAATTTAAAATTGTAAATTACAACATTGATTAATTTAAATACCTGCAAAAGAAAAAAGAGACAATTCTGTTTAAATAAAGCCTTCGTCTCTTTGTCAGTTCAAACAGTGAAAGTTGGATTTTTTAACGTTTTTTTTTATTGAAAGGTTTATTTCCAAAACCAAGTCTCATAAACGTCAGTTGGGTTATTTAAGAATTGCCAACTTTAACGCGAGGTTGGGTGTCTTATGTTTTTTATTGACTATTTTTTAAACTAGAGAGCGCACGTTGTAATCCTGAGGTATAGAGGTACGAGTGTTGTATGTAAATCTTCGTATTTTCGATTTAACGTCATATCATTTTGGTTTGTTTTCGTTTAGAACCTGCCTCATAGTCTTTCCAAATGTGGTAAATTGGCAAGGTAATACAAAGTGTAATGCTTTAATTTAATAACTGTAAAAACGAAATAAAGGAATATTCAAATTATCACACTTTCTTTGCAGATAAGAAATTTTATCTATTTTACATAGAAGTACAACAATGTAAAGTATTTACAACTATTATATTATAATAAGACCGCACTTTATTCACACACATGATATACATCTTAGCCTGTTTGTGCAAAATGTGGTTACAGAATTAACAACTGGCTGTTAAAGTTGTTGGTAATTCTGTAGCTCTGCCTACCCCACTCTGGGATGAAGGCGTGACGGTATGTATGTATGTATGTATGTACTTTATTCACCTTACCTTAAAAATCACGATGTTCTAAAACAGAATTCAACGCCCTCTATTAGTGAAGACGCAAACCTTTTGAAAGTATTTAAAACTCACAAGCCTGTGTAACACAGTGCTGCCGCTGGAAAATAGGCAAATGCGAGGGCATTTTCTCTGCGAATCGGGACTACGGAGGGAACACTAGCAGCCTAGTACGGCTACCCGCTTAGAGATGGCGTTGTAAATAAATAACACTTACTTAACTATTTTATTTCAAATACCTTTAGTTAAATAATAATTTCAAATGCAAAAATACTACTTTCATCTTAGCTAAAATTATATAACGACGAAGTTTAAGAAAAAAGACCTAGGCGCACACGAAGTGTACTGTGACATTTTTGTGTAGGGGCCCCCAACTTTTCAATTCAAAATTTCTCTTATAGCTACAACAAACTTATATCAGTGGGGGTGCCGTCCGTTGACACAACTTGGGGACGGAACCCTTATAACATGAACACAGACACACAACTGATCAAAAAAATAATTTTTCGAGTAGGTACTTATAATGTTATTGATTTAACACATAAATAAAGTAAAAGAGCAATTTAGAACTTTACCGCTTTCAGAGGGGATATTTGGGAGAAATTATAATAATTATGATGATGACAAATGTAGGCATTATTACATTAAAGTAGAATAACCCTATCGGTGCACAAATGTTTGATCTACAAAAACAGTGTAAGTCACCCGGGCCAATCGCAGGTACCGTAAGATGTACCTAAAGTCGGTAGCTACAGCCTTCCATTAAAATAAAATCGTAAGACGATTACGAAGGCATAAAGGTAGTAATTATGTGTATGTATATTTGCGCATTAAAAATTCGAAATTCAAGAATTCAAAATATTTATTGAGTAAATAGGCCACACGAATCGCCGAAGCGCCGCAAGTAACTCCAGCAGAAAGTAATTTTTTCAATAATACTTAAAAGTACTTACATGTAATGATGGGGTAATAAAGTTATAAATAATATTTTTTTATAACTATCAAGAATAAAATGAGTACAAATGAAATCAATAAACCTTAAACTAAAAATAAAGACTATGAAAACAACACGACGAGGTCTCTACATCAAAAGCTATATCTAGAATAATTAATGAAAGTCCTTGCATTAGCACTGCTTGCAAAGATTAAACACTAGGATCAGACGCAGACTCTTCCATTTTTACTTTTATTTAGTAACTATAAGTTCCATTCTGATTAGGCCAAATCTCAACACGAATTCTTATGATTTTTGGTAATTGCTTAAATAACTTAAACAGTTAGTTATACAAAATATACATTTCTAACATGAACATTGAGCACTTTCAATCTCTTAAAATCAATCAATTTTTAAATCATTTCTGCAGCCAGGTTTCACCCGTAATTGACGTAAACCCCGTTTAAATCGGACTCGGGCCTGGAACCTAATTGACGAGCTATTTAGAGTTTCCTGGAATTCATTGAAACAGACAGGCGGTTTCGGGGGGAGGGTGTGAAGCGCGGGGGGTCAATTCGGGACAATAATTGAATTTTACCGGTTAGTGAATAGTGCAGGAACGGTCCGGCCGGTCGGGCGGCCGCTTACACCACACGACCGACACGAACCAGAGGTAAGAATAAAAAAAAACATAGACGTTAGAGGGATGCCACAAAAGTATTGCCGATGCGCTGTTATTTCAACATAGGTAGAGCGACGGAAGTGTTTCACAGCATCTAAATTTATAAATTAAATAATTTAGAACGACATGCCACATATTACACTATGTAGAACAACGCAGTGGCGACGGCGCAACGCTTGTGTCGTATCCCTCTAACAAAGTTCAATTTGGTTGTGGTTTCGGTTTTTTTACTATTTTATAAGGGTTCCGTAGTCAAACTATGAACTCTGATAGTTTCGCCATGTCCGTCTAGAGACTATTCAGACGGAGAAGATTCTTTCTAGAAAACTGTTATTTAACCACAGATAGTAAAAAATTGAAAAATACCTTCAATGGAAGCACATAGGCCGGCCAGACACGGACTGCTCGAGCAGTATCCCAGTGATCAACATACACGGACCGCTCTTGCAATCAAAGTCAACTGCAAATTGAATGCTTGATTAAAATTGGTGGTATCACATGCTTTGCTATAGCAATAGAGAAAGACAACACGTTACTAAACCAGCATTAAATTTAATTGACGTCTCTGAGTGCGGCAGTTAAAGTTGAACAAGCAAGTCATGCTTGTTCAACTAACTAGTTATCATTACCTAACTCCCATCATCAGGTTTTAATACCAAAAAACTGAAGATTATTCCAATAATCTTTTCTAATAGAGAATAACTACTAAATCGCAGCGTGTAAACTTCCTCGGGTTGTGAACTACAATGGAGAGCGCGGGGATTTGTCTTCCATTTCAGTCTTCCCGTCCCGGCGGCATCGCCAGACAAATAGCGGCCGAATCTTACGTCGGTATTGTCTGACGTTTGTTTAGTTATAATGTGCATATTTGTCCAACGTTGTTTGAGTACACTAACAGTTCTATTACGTACGTGGCGAACTAGCACTGAGTTACTTGAATAAGATATGGTACATACTTACACTGAAAAAACAAATGGGTTGATTTTACTAAGTTTTATGGTTAAAATAGGACTTACACGTGAGTTTGGTTGAGTTAACCAAGAAAAAGGTTGAAGCAACCTTTTCAATGTGTTGTTTTTACTAAGGTTAGGTATTACTTCAACGAAACTCATGGGTAGGTCCTAAAATGTAGTAAAATCATCCCATTTGGTTTTTCAGTGTACCATCAAAAAGTCTTATAAAAGGCAAGCTTTATAAAATCAACGAACTGTTTTTAGATATTTACTTGTAAACTATTCAGACACAGAACAGGAAAATCTCTTTACCACTTAACCCACAGCAACTTACAGATAAACTAACATGAATGTATACATACGTTAATAAATAAATAATATTAGGGAGAAATCTCACACAAATTGACCTAGACCCAAAATAAGCTCTAGGCTTGTGGCTATGGCTTGAGACAACGAAAAACTTACTTATGCAGATAAAATAGAAAACATCCAAGACTCAGGAATAGATACTTCCGCTCATCACACAAATATCTGCCCTTACCAGGATTTGAACGGGACCGCTAGCTTCGTAGGCAGCGTCACTACCAACTAGGCCAACGCGTCGTCTAATATACCTAAAGATTCTGGGGCAGTTGGGTAGGAAGTTGAACTCCTTTCTTCCCTTAGGCTTGTTTCCAGCAACATTAACGACCGGAGACGCCCGCGACTTTGTACTCATAAAGTTAGATTCCCTCTTCTCTCCTTGTTTCTTCCCGTTAATGGTCAATTTAAAAAAAGGCTTTCTATAGGTGCCTTAGAAATATTGCCTCCAAATTTCACGTCTAAAGGTTCAGTGGCATACTGTGCGCTATCTGTAAGTAAGACATAGGCTTACGGTTTTTAAGGTAACTATTTATTCTCATAAAAATTATACAAAACTGTTTATAAATGAGAAACTTAGTTTAGCTTAGGTACGAAATAGTTTTATGGGTCTTTTTTTATGGCATATTATTTTTGATGGTAAGTGTAAGCTGTGACCCATAGACATTCGCATTCGCGACTGCAATACAATCCTAAGACTGCAAATGCGTTGCCAACCCTGAGGACTAAGATGAAATGCCTCTATGCTAGTAATTTCACTGGTTGTCTTATCCCCAAACCGGAACACAACAATACGAACTAGTTAGTTTGTTTGTTTAGTTAGTTCGTTTGGCGGTAGGTCAATGGATAAGATGGTGGTACCGATCCGGACGGACCCTGCACAAGGTCTTACCACCCAGAATGTGTATAGGTCTTTAGGAGTTTGGTCTTAACTAGTTATTATATTCCTTAACATCGTCAACTAGTTACCATGTATATCGCCGCAATCGAACCCATTTTATGTTCTCCCCACTTTCTCCCACAATTGTGTTAAATTGAAGTATCCCTCCGTTTGTTTAACTAGATCCGCGACTAATTACATCTGAGGACTCTTTGACACTGATACGCTTGACGAAGGACGACTGTTCGCTCGACTTCATGAAATACGAGTTGGCATTTGTTTCTATTTAAAAAATTGACATTGGGGATAGTAAGAATACCTATTAAAAGCGGCACCACCACCTGATTCACACTTGACCAATTTATATACTTTTTAGTTTTTGTACAGCACCGTTACCACGTCATGTAAACGTTGTAAAAAAGGGTCATACACGATCACAAAAATATAAGTTGTCTCACCTGTGGTCAATAGCTTATGTGCATATAAGTTATGTTTTAAAAGGAATAAAGTAGACCTGACGCCGTTTATGCAGATGTGGGTTCAGTCAGAAAATTTTTCCCCTAAAAACATTAACTTCGGGTCCACAGGAAAGACGGGAACCTAAATCTGTGTATGACTCAAAAACGTTCCTTGGATGGAGATCTTGCTTTTTATTTTATCTGCCGTCATGTTATAATACATATTTCGTAAAAAAAAGTAACCGGTTGTCTTTTAAGGTGTAAAACATACAGCGCTTTTGAGGTTGGCCTAACAGAGGGACAGGTCATAGACGGACAGACAGCGTTAGCTTAGTAATATGCATCATACTGAAATGCTTCAAATAACAGAGCTAATTAAAAATAACTTAGGTTCCTAAACTTTAGTTTTGTCTCCATTCCGCAGACATCAATTGAGATAATAAGCTTATATTCAAGCGCCATAGTAATAATGTAGAGATATTTACACAGGTGTTAAGCCTTCTCTCGAGTTAGTAAACGTCAGATTCATACGAAAACGGTAATATTTCTCGATTTAGTGTCTTAACCCAGTATTAAATTTTTGATGCAAGTGGCCCTTATTTACAAACTCGCAATCAAGAACTAAAGTGCGGTTGAAATATGCTCTGTCATTATTTGTCATGTCATCATCTATAAGGCGTCTAGCAGGGTACTGGTCCCTCTCCCTCCTCCCTAGAACTACTTCGGGTATTTATCGGTAAAACAGTAGTTTCCCCAACACCGGGCGCGCCCCACGCGTTGGTGTCGAGTGGATCGATAAATAAATTTAATTAAACTGGGCGCTCTCGTGCTGTTGTCACTCGCCCCGAGAGGGCAGCACGGTCATTGGAAATAAATGACGAGCGTGTGGCAGCTCACTTGATTCCCAGGTTTGCCATTCGTTTGCGTATGTTATGATGTGGGGTTATTGTGTCTTTAAATCAGCTATATTTCTTTATAAATTATAGTGGAAAGTGAAATCTAAAGAGGAGAGCAAATTTAACGTTGCCTGACGAGTTGCTAATGACAGCATTGTTACTTTAACAAGCGTAGAAGTTTATGTTAGTTACAATAATTAACCTCTGATTATCTCGTTTGACTTTAATAATAATTAAAGCAAGTTTTGGAAGCTAAATAAAAAGATTGATTTGAATTTGAAAGACTGCCACAATTTAATGTTCGACAATGATAAATAGGCAAATGCTAAAAAGAAAGTAAAATACTCTCTTCATAAACGTTAATGTGATCGTGACACTACATATTTATAAACTGATGCTGACAGTAAGGTTGGGTTAGTATTTTAAATCCGCGAATGTGCGCCCCGCCACTCAAAGTGACGTTGCACAGTTGCTTAAATGTACAATCAGTTAAATAAGGTAGTCTAAATACGTATAAAATTCGTAAAAGAGTCGGCACGACCATACTCAATAATTACAAATTACTGTCCCGCATTTAATATAATAACTTTTTACAAGGTTGAGTTAACCGCACAGTTTTTCCTTCTGTGAACGGTTTGTTCCCTGCGCGTGCGAAGCTGACAAACGGCTCGGACGAGCTCGACAATACTCAATTATGAATTTCGCCGAGCCGAATATTAATTGGACCTCAATGGGCCTATTTTTAGCCCAATATCTGTATCTTATTAAAATGGTCGTTTTGGAGGATTACGTTACTAATAATAGCGGCGTGAAAATAGAACGACAAAAGACGTTGAGGAAAACTTAAATTTAAATTGGTTTGATGAAAAACATTCAATATTTGTGGACGGACGGTGGACGTGGTTTATGAAGGCCTGTTTAGACGTTAGGCGTTGTGTGCAGATGTGAGTGACATACGTATTGCTTTCTAAATTAACTTATAGATCGGTACCAAAATACCGGCTGAGACGATGATTACCCATTTAGAAATAAGTTTGCCTTTGTACATTAGTTTAATAAAAATATTGTAATGTTTATATTTTTGTACAATTACATGTAAAAAAGATGTGATAATGTTTATTAACAATTTCTGTACATAAATGAGTTACTTATAATACTCGTACTGCAATTACCTGCTACTTTATCTTTAACGTGAAAAAAAAGAGTTTTGCAAAAAAAGAACGAGAATGCGAGGTTTTATAACAGAGTCGCGACAGTTACAAATGAGCGCGTCACAAGGAAAGTACTCACCACACGGCATTGACGTCATCAAGTGAATAAATATTATAATATTAGAGTACTAGGTTCTGCCTGCGACTTCGTCCGCGTGGATTTCAATCGTCATTAGTACCGAACTTTAAAAAAAATCAGGATAAAAACGTGCCTGTGTGTTAGTCCAGGGTATAAGATATCTCCATCGCAGATATCAGCTAAGTCCCGTCCAGCCGTTGCAGCATGAAGGAGTAGTAATAAGTTACGGTCACATTTTATATTTTTGGACAAGCTTTTATTTGCGACTGTACTTTTTTTTGCACAATCGTCATGTACCTTGTCAAGACAATTCTAATAAGCCCTAACACAACGGGTTTATTATGTGTAATTTAGGAGTTTCTATGGCCACCCTGAGTCTCCATCATCAGTCCAGCTGGATGGTACTATATTATTGAATTTGTCATCAGATTAAATGCGTATGCAAATTTTCAGCTTCATCGGAAACCGGAAAGAGGGTCAAATTGAACTTGCAAGATTTGACCCTTACATTCATACATTGCAAGTTAAATAAAAGCTGCATTTAAAATATTAGTAGGCTACAGTGGCAACATCTGAACACGCTCTAACGCCTTTGACAATACAGTCGAGTTCATTATATTACTGAGCTCCTTTATGTCTTCCTATATTTTGATATTATTATATTTAACGGCGACTGAGCAGCATTAAGCTGGTACAGATGTAGTGCAAAATGATTTTCCTTCGGGAAAACTCGGATCTCAATCGGAATACGATGGCACCCGAACTGTTAATCAATGATTGTATTAAATGAAATGCAAATGCTGTTGTCACTTTGTCATTTGACACTAAACAAAAAACAAAACGTCACTCATTTAATACAATCATTGATTAACAGTTCGGGTGCCATCGTATTCCGATTGAGATCCGAGTTTTCCCGAAGGAAAATCATTTTGCACTACATCTGTAAGTCGTGTAACGTGGGGTCATTATCGTTGTTGAGAAAGCAGCACAATTAGGGATCCCCACAATTATTCTGCTAGTTTTTTTTAGATTCGTGTAACCTTTAGATGTTTATTCGTAACAAGTGTTTTTGTAAATAATTTAAACTCACTTGCTTGTTACTCAGTATTATTAATTAAGCTCAAATATTACAATTTAATTTTGAAATTCATATTCCTCAATTGATATAGTCTACAGTTTGAAATACAATAGATAAGCCCAAAAAAAAACTATGGTGTCCAAAAATGTATCTAAAGATAAAGTCGGAAGGTGGCAACGGAATCACACAACTGTTACTTTCACTTATTTGTCAATGTTCAGTTCAATCGTGACGTAAAAAAGATTAGGATAAAAAACCCTGTTTGACGGGAACTATAAGGAACTTTTGACTGTTTTAGACTACAGCGGTTATTATGACACTTAAAAATCATTACACAAACAATTATCCATATTGGGAGTCAAACCCAGGCCTAATAAGCTGTAGGCAGGGTACTACGTACCTACTAGCTAGTCTAAAAATATTTTATACGGTAAGAAAGTTTTGTTAATATTAGTGTCAATTACTTGTCTCTTTCTTCAAAAAGTTGGACTATTACCACTGAGGAAAAATACCAGTTTTTATGGCAAGGAGCACACGAGCACTCAGGCCACTTAATGGTAAGTGGGAACTGAGACTCATAGACATTTGAAACCTCAAGACTACAATCTCAAAACTGCAATCCTAAGACTTCAAATGCGTTGCCAACCCTGAGAACCAAGATGGAATGCCTCTATGCTAGTAATTTCACCGGTCGTCTCATCCCCACACCGGAACACAGCAATGCAAACCCTACTGCATGGCGATGGTAGCTATCCGGACGTACCCTGCACAAATTCCTACCACCACTTCCACCAGTGGTTTGTTACCAGTGAAAAGAGTAAGGGTGACAAGGTGCGAATAGACCAAAAAATTAAAATCATGTTTCTTTACATTTTCCCGCTCCTCGTCCTTGACTGTACCTCAAGCTATAAACATTTATTCCAGGCTGTCTGCTCTTAACACTTGCTTTTTAATGCGCGTAAACCCAGTAATTAGCTAACTGCAAACGAGTGTTAGTTTAAACGGTTAGTGCCGGTTAGTGCTGGGGGCAAAGAGGGGGGGGGGGGGGCAGATGGGGGGAGGGTCGTAAACGGCCCGGCTGCTTCCGGACGACGAGCGTTTTAAGATACAAGCACTAAACAGTCCTTTGTTCAAAGACAACGACTTATTTTACAGCCGGTTCGTTTTTATGAGATTCGTTGTCTTATTTAATCAAACTCTTGATTATCGTTGACTCGCTGTTAAATTTATTAGCATTTTGATAAAGAAACGTATTTGATATTTTAACTGCCAGGCCGCGGAACTTTCTAACCACATCCCAGGATAGCAGCGAATAGTACTAGAGTACCCGACAATCGGTACAGTACAGTATCAGTACAACACAAAAATCTAGTTTAATTAAACTTTCGTGACCTTCATCAGACGACAACATCAGTTCAACTTAAGGGAAGCCTACGAACACTTTGCTTTCCTAAGTATACGGATGAATGTGAGCACAAAACCGACCATCGCACCATATAATAATAATTACAAACCAGCATTGCCTATTTGAATGAGCTACTTAAAGTGCCCATAGTTCTCTGTTTTTTTGAGTCTTTATTTTACTGGGTAAAACCATATTGTTTTTGATATTATGTTATCGTATTAGCTCTTATTAGCTTGACAGTAATGGCCGACGAGATTAAAAATAATAACATAATAGAGGCCTTGACCCAATGGTTTCGGAGTGAGTTTTTTTATCTCAAGTTAATACTTTTTTTCACGTGAAACTGAATTTACGACATATCGTAAAAGCAATTTTCGTTATAACATCACCACTCTAATAACAACATATGCCATGTGATAAAAGTCGAGTGAAGAACGTCAACGATTCACTTTTTCCTTCGCACCATTAAATCCCTCAAATGTTTTATCCCCTAAGATTAATCTGTCTCTTATTTGATCACAAACTCGATCTGAACTCCGTCGAGCAGCTTCCGTCCCGCGCCCCGACTCGGTATTCCACTCATTGTCTCTTGATTATTTTTCAAAACTAATCAAGCTATGTAGTCCCCATAAAGCCCGATGATTTAAAAATCTACATAAACTAGTCTCCCCCCGGAGCCAGTGGTGTCGAGGGAGGACGGCTCTTCGGAAGTTCGGTGCTCGGCACAATACTGAGTTAACGCTGGGGGAGCGTCTATTGTCTTGTAAAATCAAGCGTCTTGATGGACTTAGTTGTTGATTCAGGCTTTCAAGTTAATATTCGTGGATTAAAACTAATTTAAATAATTATGGGATTTTCCGAATTGTTACATTTGGTATTTGGGTCACCTTATTACTTTGTTTGATGATGTTACATTTTGTTTTTCTTTTCCTTGAAAATATTCATGATGTTGGATTTGGTAATCACAAATAAAACGTGAAATATTTCTCTGCTTCTCAATAAAGTCTGGGTTTGAAATGAAAGTTTGTAAAAAGATAAAGTTTGTCAAATGATGATTTAGTAGAACATTAATGAACCAAAAAAAATTACCCTTTTAAAAAACCGATTGCAATCATTTTGCATAGTTCAGACGCGTTCATGTTTTTTTTTCACAAATTGTCATTAATGATCTATTATCAAAAAAGAAATGGTGTATCCGAAAACAAGTATTTCTTCCTACTTGCACAACACGGTTTCACCGAAGCAAATTTACCGCACCGCATCGATGCAGTTTCGGGATGCGCCGACCGGGGTAATGGCGCTAATAATGATGAATGTCGCGCCTGGCAATTAGCGCGAAATAGCGCGACCAGGGGTGTTATTCTCTCAAAAACAACGGACGGTCAAACAAATTCTGGGAAATATAATAATTTGGTACGGTCTCCATTGATCTGTATGTTCGTTTACCTTTCCTCCTGATAAAACATATCCAATTTATCAAAGCTACTAAGTTGTAGACCAACAAGTCTAAAACGGTATTGCCTCAGAGTACAATATGCCATTTGACATACGAGTACACTAGTCCTGCTGCAGAATGCCTGGTTTAATGGGTTTATTGGACCCGTGAGTGTGAGTGCTAACCCAGAGTGAAATATTAGCCTAGACCAATGCGCGAGGCATCTAAATTTATGTTTTTGGTCTCGTTATAATAGGTTTATGGTGCAAAATATCTAGGAGTAATCCTAAATAATGGACTTTATTGAGCACTAACTTTTGCTCGCGACTTTGTCTAGCCACAACACACTTCTCATTTTTTCTCCTTACCTTAGTTCAATTTCTATAGTTGGTCACAAAATAAATCGTCATTCTAACTTATACTTTTCTAACTTCAAGTAGTTGTTCGTAAAATATCAGTTGCTTGGAGTGTTTAAGTAGATAGCTCTAATCCGTTTTTTTTTTCATCTGTAAGTGACCATAGAGTTGAAACTTATTATTGTTATTATAATAACAATAATAAGTTTCAATTTGATACTTTACCAATTTCTTAGAACAAACTTAGACAGCTGGACACAAAGACATTTACGGTGCCAAATTAACAAAATATTAAAAATTTGCTGATAATAATTTACGTCCATACCTGTAAAATTCTTATTTTATACGGAGAATTTTATGAAAACGGTGGTTTTCATACATTATGCTGGTTTTTTAGTAACGTCAAATGTAAACCAAACAAAATTCAGTCAGGAATATTGGACACTTCTAAGTTATATTACTTACAATATTTGGCTTCATAAAACTCTGCGTAATTGAAACACTTGAACTCGCTGCACATGAAAAGAGTTGAGTACACACTAATAAATTCCGTACGAAATAAAACACGTGAAAAAAAAACGCCAATTTTGGAGGTAAAGGACCCAATATGTTAAAATTGATACAGGCTTTGAGCTTACAACCTGACTAGGATATCATAACCGAGTTAGCTGCGAGCGTGAAAATGAAACTCAATGTGATTAGCGAGCAGGCTGAGGTGACGCAGAGTGAGCCACAATGCGGAGGGCAATTTCACGAGTCGCTTGTCAAAGGGCTCCGATACAAACACAACCGCCGTTGTATGGGGTTATGTCTGGATTTTTGTGGAGCCTAATGAAACAGACTTCTAGTAAAAAAATCCGTATAGTTATTTTAATTAGATTTTTTATATAAAGGGTGGAAAAAACGGACACTTAATTTAGAAAAAAATAATCATTCGTTTTTGGATTTTTAAAAATCTGCATTAACCGGGAATCGAACTGGTTCAATGATAAAACAATAAAGTGGTGTTATTTTTACCCGACTGCGGCAGAAAGAGCGTAATTATTTTATGGTATTTTTTTACTTTAAAGGGTGTATGTGTAATAGATATAAATCATCAATGACCCTTTCTATTGTTTTGTCATATTCGACCGCAGTTCAATTCCCGGATAAGACAGAAAAAAAAATTCTTCCATATTTTTTTTATTATTTAATGTAGTTGGCATCTATGTGGTGTTCGTTTTTTCAACCCCGTATACTAGCGGTTACCTGCGACTACGTCTGTGTAGAACTCATTTAAAAATTACTTCTAAATTTTATGCATATTTTAATAGACAGTTATGATGTCTTTCTCAGCTTTAACCTTGAATTGTTTCAGTTTGGTTGATTGGTTAGCTAGAAAAAAAAAAACCTTATGGTATTAGGTCCACTTTATTACCTCCTTTTTTACATACATACATACATACATTAAGTTACGTCTGAGGGGTAGGCAGAGACCACGACTTTCCATTTGCTACGATCCTGACAAATCTCTTTCGCTTCTTCCACATTCATACATCAAGTCATGCACGCACGGCAGTTTCGAGTACTTAAGATTCGGCCCTGCTCCAGTATTTCTCCGACTCGTTTCGAAAAAGTACGCCTAGAGTAGCCCCTTCCGACACTTCCGCTCACTTTCGCTCTGTATATCTCTTTCGTCAATCTAAGTTAATTGAATCAAATGATAATGCTATGCTAACACAAAATGTAACAAGCTTTGATTACTTACAAATAGCTTAAGTATCGTATTGCTAACTAAATCTTTTAGTAGGTTAACAGCTGAGGTTTTTTTATTTTTAAACAGCTTGTTGTTGAACAGAGTAAGGCGGGTTAGCTGAAAATGCACGCCCTTACAAGTTGTTTTTCTCTCTGACGGGAGAACTTCAACTCGTCCGGTAATAATTGGTTTGTCGACAACCACCAATAGGTAAGGAACAATAATAATAACGGCTATTCGCCACGTGTCCGTCCTATTCGCCGCGTGTCCGTCCTATTAGCCGGCGGCAGCGAGTCCCGAAATTCGGGTTATCCGTCGGCTGCCGATCTCATTACCGTGGTGTATAATAATGCTAATGCAATATTTGCACGATAAATAGCGCATGAATATGCACGCGGTGACCATGCGTTACTGCCCACAAAATAAAAGAAAGATTAAAATGGTTTACCTTTGTTTTGTGGACAGTTATTCCATAGAACGTATCATTTCGAAGAAAATTCATTTCATCGACAGGCTTCTCCAGGCGCAGGAGTTTAAGTTTTGTAATTATCACAAGTCTAACCTAACCTCAAGTATCTAATTAAGATTTAAGATGACTTCAAAACAACACAGCTTTAGCAGAAACTAGTGCAAATCGACGAAATGATACATTTGATATTTAACATAACATTAGTGTTGACGTTATTTATATACATACATACATACATTAAATCACGCCTGTTTCCCAGAGGGGTAGGCAGAGACCACTTCTTTCCACTTGCTACGATCTTGACCTTTCACTTCTTCCACATTCATACATCGAGTCATTTATATAAGTTATCAAATATTATTTTATTCAAATCCTACTGTCCGCTCCGACTATCTGTAATTAAATAATATTCAAAATAAATATTTCGTTGGACAAAATCTAATTAATGTCTGTTTTGATGTCTTGTCCCTCTTAAAATTGTTATTATTAGAAAATAACACCCTACAGGCCTATTATGTTGGTGTTTCTTAAAAACGTGGTGAAACGTGGATTAAAACATCTGTCACTTTCTGACCAGTATGTAAGTTCGAGAGCGACGCATGCTTTACCTATCCTCCCCGATAAAGGGTCCAGTGGGCTTAGCATGGTTGCGTTTATCGTGTGAAAAAATGTGGATAAAGCATCCGTCACTTTCGTGCTTACGTAAGTATCAAAAAGATAAGAGCACAGGAAGTTTTATCCACATTTAGCCACGTGATAAACGCAATCATATTAGGCCACCTGCGGGCCTCATCCGCATCTGTCAGTCTCCTACTTATTAACGTGTCAGAAGGTGACGGATCCCTTATACAATCTTTATCACGCGATAATCGCAGCCATATTAGGGCCCCAGCTGTCTCTCCGATATCGTGGCCACCCGGCTACATAACAACACATACAATGATTGCAGCAGATCAATATGCCAGTATGACGCGCGCTGCAGCCCGCATATCTACACGCGGGTGCATATAGCATTATCATGTCATATCACACAGTTCCCTTTGAGCCGGCGGTCGGTCAAATTAGATCAGCTTTCGGCTAGAAGGCTGGAGGCTTTCATAAACAAAGGAAGCTTTTAAGTTTCATGCCTCAAGAAAAGTTAAAGAAACTTTTTATTTAAAGCTTTTTATCTCTGCATAAAATTTAAAGTTTTAATTTTTATTATACGTTATAGCCTCCTGAGGTTCCTTGTACTAATAGTAGTACAAAATACGGCCATTGGAATAAAGATCTAATGCCAAGGAATTAAATTGGAATTTCTTTTGTTTTTATGACTACTGATCAAATTATATAATTGACTTTATTTCATTCATAATAGATTCATATTCCACTGACAAATTTCGTTGTATGGTGGGCCTTAGGAGGATAGTGTCTGCACACTCTGCGCTTGTCTTTCTTGATGCTGTTTTGTTCTAATTCTTGGAAGTTTGGACCTGGGTCATTGCAGCTTCCAAACGGATAGATCGACTCAAACGCGGTATACATTTTATTTAATCAAGATGGTTTCTTTCAAGTTTTAATGAAAAGCTGACTGCTAACCATTAACCAATGTGGGTTTTTTCTTTTGAACTACCAACAATTGTACATTAATAACGATATTACTTGTATTTCCTTACTTAACTTACCTAAACGGGTTTGTTTGCAGGTAAATACGGGCAGGGGCGCTCACTCGCGCAGTCTTATTAATTAACAACGACGGCAAGGTTGGCTTTCCCTGAGCTTTTCTGTGACGCTCGGACGCTCCTGCTAGTAATTATTAAATCTTGCTGTTACTAGATTATTCTTTAAAAAGGACGGTTAATATATATTTTATATCACAGGAGTTAAATAATAATATAATAATGTCAGTTTCAGGTTAAATTACTTGTGTTTATTCAGTACAATGTTGGAAACTTCCGCCCACAAGCAGTTTAGTACAGCGGCGAGAATGCGTCTTGTTAGAGCTACTGGAGAAACCAATAGACATTCTAGAGACTTCAAGAGTCAAGTATTCCGTAAGTTTTAGAAGTGTTATGTGATTAGAAATAGTTTTATCTATTACGTTTAGTTAAGTTTAGATATGTTTAAAAAGGAGCCCAGGATTATACCTTCGCACTATACATCAACTGTTTATAAAAAAAACAAAACAAAAACGGGTGGTTTTGTTATAACCAAAGGCCTCTAGCATTTATTAAAATTTTATTGTAGATACAGTTACTGTAGCTGTCAAAATATATATTTGTTTTTTTTTTTATGTGTAGGTATATTTACTTCAAGCTCGGATATAGTTAGTTTATATTATTATATTTCGATATAATATTTGATAGCAACTGTAAATAGGTATTTTATTTGTTTATTTATTTATTATTATTATAATAACAATTATTGAACATTTTTCAGTGCAAACGCATTGACGGTGGAGGAAGCGCGGTGCAACCTGTTCCCGTACTAAAAATGGAATAACTATAGTTCGTTCGTTCAAATAGTTTGCATGCTTTGATGTGCTCCTAGAATTGGTACAAGAATAAACCCTAAGAATAAGAATAAACAAACCGTGAGAATTCTCGCCACAGCCAATATAGATCACAACGTCACGACTAAGTTAGAACAACAAAGCCTAACTTCGTGATGTCTAAAGAAAACTTTATGTGACTTCGCCTAAATGAATTAGCAAATTAGAGTACTTACTCAAGTTTGCCAAAGAAAATTACCTTAGGACGTATCACCTGCCAAATTTCGAGATTAAACTGGTAATTTTTTTATTTAATTTTCATTTAGACGCCAGATACGTCACAAAACAAGTCTAACATTATCTAAAATACTAAAATAACAAAACATTTTCAAAGGAAATAACGTAATGCGTCAACGAAACTTAACTTACCGCTTTTTCTCCGCAATGATGGTCTTGTCCGAAGCGCTGGTAGACTCACCCTTTATTACCGACGTGTAAAAGAGCCCTCATGTGGCCTATTTACTGAATAAATATTTTGAATTTTGAATTTTACTTCAGCAATATGAAAGAACACCGCAACATAGACACCAGTAGTTTGAGCACGATTTTTTTGCTTCTATCGAGTAAAAAAACGTCAACGTATTGTCTTTGTAAAAATTAGTATGGCAATTTTATTGGAACAGCGCCCCCATGTCCAGATTTCGTACAAGAGTTTCCTAGCACGAACCTTGAAGTTGACTTTTAGACTGCACCTAGCGAACGTCGAGCGTCCAGTGGCGCCCTCATTACTATTATTGTGTTTTCTAACTAACTAAGGATTTCCTTACAATTAGACGATACGTTTTTGTAGCGTAAGTAAAAACACAATTTATGGGATACTTAACAAAGTTTAATAACAATTACCCTTTGAGTAGTCAGCTTGCAAAAGGTGGGCACTTTTTTCCGTTAAGTTGATAACTCGAAGTTGAATTGTTATTTAACCCTATAAGTTATGTTTTCATTTGTAACCTACCGACCAATTTCAAGAAAATACTTTAGTTTATTAGAAAACACAATAATAGTAATGAGGGCTCTACTGTACAACCGGCGTACGCTCGGCCAGGCTTAAGTATCGTCATCTATATATCAAATTCTTCTTTGGATGACTGACCGACCGACAGATATCGAGAAACCTTAACTGCTGGAAATAGGGCTTGACATATAAAGGGAATATTCCTGAGGTACCCTAGGGGGTCAAATACATTGATATTATTTATATTTAACTTTATTTCGATACATTTTAGCTTGTTCGTTTAATAACAATACTAAGTAACAATACTGCGGCGCCCTGCAAAACTCTCTATACTATAAACCCATGTAAAGCAATAAATAAATATGAATAGGTGTGAATATGAATACAAAGAATTTTTAGGAAATAGAAAATTATTATAATTTTTTTTTTTTTTTTAGGAATTTTTAGGATTTTTAGAATTTTTATTTTTTTGGGAATTTTTTTTTAGTGGGGAATTAATTTTAAGCGTATGAAGTCGTCAAGTAGAGAAATACAGGTAAAGTTAACATAAAATAATGTATCGAAACGTGGGCGGGTCATACACAGATTTAGGTTCCCGTCTTTCCTGTGGACATACCCGAAGTTAACGTGTTTAAAGCCAAATTTTCTGGCTGAACCCACATCCGCATAAACGGCGTCACGTCTACTTTAGTCCTATCAAATAAAAACATAACTTATATGCACACAAGCACTTAACTATTGACCACAGGAGAGACCACTTTTGTTTTTACAATGTGTATGACCCGGGCCTGTTTTAAGAGTCCGTCCTAGGGATAGATTCCGTAAACGCTTAGTTCACGATTTAAAATAATAAAGGCGATTCAAAAACGTGACATTTAATTGAGATGTTCACGCCGACTTAAGCTACTACTCTGACCAGCGTCACGTGAATTTAACCAGCTTCCTGCTGGCGTAACCACATTAGCTCGTAACGAGCTGCCCTCAAAGACGGGACTCGATTACTGACTCGTCGATGCCGAGCACTGGTTAACGGAGTTACACGGAAGATGTCATGTTAGAGTGGAGGTGTCTGCATTATTTTAAATTGTCTAGAGGTTTTCAAAAATAGTTTGTGGAACTAACGACTAATTAAGAATTGTTTACATAAATTCATTACATCTTCTTTAATTATTGAGACAGTATCATATCCTGTCACAAAATGATAGAATATTTTTTACGTTATTTCTTAATGGCGACTAGAGCTTATTGTAACCGGGTTTTATACAGGGTTACTCTGGTAGGTGGTGATAGAGGAGCTAAAATGCAATAAATTTTACCCACATATGTATAGTCGGAAATCAATGGTTCTTGAGATATTGATTTATTTCAGTATTGTGTAGAAATTCCCAGAATCTTGCATTAAAAAAATTGTAAAAAAATAATTTTACAGTTATTTATCGAAATTATTTTTTATTAAAATTAAAAACTATTGTTTAATAATAACAAATATAAAACCCCAAATAAAACAAGCAAACTTATTAAAATCAACGGAAACTAATTTACTTAGTGCTTATTACTAGAAAACTTATGCTCTAGTTCAAAAAAACAATGTGACATTAAGCGTACAAATTACTAAAATAACATCTTCGTTTCATCAGCTTTCAGAATAAGTATCATGATCCATATTAAAGTCGTTATCTAATGTAAATGCATCTTAACTTATTGCTACTATCTAGTAAAATTATTAATATGGAGCACATAACAATTCTTAAGACCGTCTCAGAAAACTGAGTTAAGCATTTTTAAGTATCAATAAGTTTAAAAAAATGCCTATTATAGTAAAAGTAATTTAAACATTTTAAACACAACTAGTAAATCATACATCCTGCTCGATATGGGCCCCTCGACTTCGGTTATTGCCACTCTGGAAGTAAAACCCACTTTCATTTGTTCTGCGGTGTTTAAAATTCTTTCACGCAGCTCTTCAATTGAATTAACTGGAGTCTCGTAAACAATGTCCTTCATGTGACATGAAAATTTGATGGCGTCAGGTCGGGGCTACGAGCGGGCCACTGGATACGGCCGCCTCTCCCGATCCAGCGATATGGGTAGCTGTTATCCAACCATTGTCGCACAGATAAACGATAATGGGCTGGACAGCCATCGTGCTGAGATATTAAATGATTTCAGATTTCATCAGACACGTCAGTTTCTTAGGATGCCCCTAAAATTTTCTCAAGAATATTCTGTGGACTGATGAGTCGAGATTTGGTCGTGATGGTATCACTAATTACCATAATCTTCATTACTGGGCACTCAAATATCAGGCGAATCCTAAGAATTGCTAAGAATTGATATTTTATTAATTATAAATTCAATGCATATGACGTAGCTACACTAATTAGATGCCGTTAATTAATTGTTCGCGAACACAAATTCACTTTCCAGTGTTCGCGAAGGTAACACGATTTCGTTGGATATTTGCGTTTTACAATTTTGAACGCAATTTTATCGAAATGCTGGATTTCGCCGCGGGCAGGTCCTCGTTGATAGCAGTTTACATTCCGCCCCGGAGTTAATCGCTGACGGATAAATGTAGCTCGCGGGAAAACAGACCAATATTTGCACTTTTCAGGCTTCTACTTCATTATTTGTTAGACAGTTTACGAGTTTAAGTTTTGCTACAATTTATTTACTTGTATCATGTCACTTTGTTATACCAAACAAGGAAAGGAATATAAATACGTACAATAACGTAAGTAAAGTCATGGACTTGTACCTAAACTGGACTGAGTACTGCGATAAAAAAGAGTGACCGACAGAGAAACCAAAAAAGAAAAAGAGAAAAAAAAAAAAGAATTGCATCTCGTTTTAACTAGTGTGACCAAGTACATGAAATATATATATATGTATATACCTTTTTTACATTGACAACTTGAGTGAGGGGGACACCGTCCTCGGGTTGGTTGCTCTCGCTCGGCCTCAACCTATATCATCACATAAATTGTAACTTGGTAATACGGTTCAATTTTGATTGACTAGAAAAAGTTAGTACTCAGTCCAGTTTAGGTACAAGTCCATGAGTAAAGTAAATTTCTGGCTACAGTACTGTTTTTTTATCGCAGTGCATGCAGTAAGGCCAGCGAAATGGACGCAGGCGTCTCCGGCTGCATCCTTCGGTAACTTGGAATACGGGTGCATCCCTTTGGCTGCTCCGCTCGTCAACTAAGGATCAGTGGCTAAAGTAATAATGGCTGGCTATCTTAGGCCCTTATGAATGAATGAATGAATGATATTTATTTTCCAAAGTAAGTCACAGTATACATTGCATGTTATGTCAAAAGTACAAGAAATTACATACGTCTTGAGGTAGACGTCGAACTAGGTTCAATTAAATTAAAAGTACGATATACGATACCAGTTGAAACTGGTTTGATAACTATAAAATTAATGTACCTACAACCGAAAGGTACAGTTTGTTTTATTTAATGCTCGAGCATACTATAACTCATAAAATAATAAAATAGCAGTTAGAACCCATACTTGGAATACTAAAAATGTAAACCCACAAGGATTTGGACTATACCAAGTAATAATTAGTTCAATATTAATATTATTAACTGAGAAGCGAATACATCTACTAATTAAGAACTCATGATAATTCACACCGGATAGTTTCGATAAGACGCAAATGTTAAAAACAACACAAAAACTTATCCACCTAGTTATTAATTATGCACTGGTAATACGAGTATACTCGAACTTGAAACTGAAACGTGGACGCTCACCACATTCACGTGCATAATTAATTAAATAGCCACGGAGCGTGCCGTGTAAAGTATCTGACTTGTGGACCGCATCGCGTACCAAACGGAAAAAATCGCCACCAAAATGTCGTTGGAAAGGACGTT
Source organism: Acleris laterana (assembly GCA_963966035.1). Lineage (NCBI taxonomy): Eukaryota > Metazoa > Arthropoda > Insecta > Lepidoptera > Tortricidae > Acleris > Acleris laterana. The sequence continues at coordinate 166,842 of OZ014440.1, forward strand.
CGTGAGCGAGTCACATGTTGAAAGTGGAAACGGGAAGAACTGTTGGTTGAGTGGTAAGACGGTCGGTACACAAGGGGAATATCACAAAGGTGGCCAAGACAATGGAAGCTGTCAGTTGGCAGACTTTCCTGCCCAATGATGATGTCAGCCGGTGAAATGACTAGCATAGAGGCATTCTATCTTAGTCCTCAGGGTTGGAAACGCATTTGCAGTCTTAGGATTGCATTGCAGTCTTGTGAATGCGAATGTCTATGGGTCACAGTTTCCACTTACCATCAGGTGGCCTGTGTGCTCTTTTGTCTTATCTATGCCATAAAAAAAAAAGGATGAGGCAGGCGCAGGACCGGATAGCGTACGAGAGAAAGCCTATGGTCTGCAATGGGTCGATATGAGCAGATTAAGTATAGTATGAACTATTTAAAATCACGATTCCCACTTGAGAACTTATCCGCGATGAATGGCATTGTTATCTTTTGTTAAACGCAACCGCTAACTACCTGTACAACATGAAATGCATCAATAACAAAAAAAATAATATGAATTACAACTTTACCGTCTTGCGAATAAGGTTCAAATTGGAATAGGACACACTTCACATAGATCCTTTTGGAAATGACATATAATAAGGACCACCGGGTCGAGCATTTAGCATTTTTATAAAAATATCACCTGTAACAAACATAGACAGACATGTCTATGCTATGACAATATGAACCTTATTTTTGAAGGAATACTATTGTTATTCATACGACATCTTTTGTTATTTATGGTATTTATTTTGCACAGGTAATTAACGGTTGGGTTTACAAAGGATAACAATGCCATTGTTCGGGCAGTTAAGCTCTCAAGTGGGAATCGTGATTTTAAATAGTTCCTACTATAGATGGATGGATGGATTGATTGCGGTTTTTTCGTGATAAAACCAAAGTAACAATGATCCTATTAATTCTACTAATATTATAAATGCAAAAGTTTGTGTTACTTTGTTACTCCTTCGCGCTGCAACAGTTGGACGGATTTAGAATGCAGATACCTTATAACCTGGATTGTCACAAAGGCTTTTTTTGTCCTGGAAAAATTAAAATTTCCTGAGGAGATAACAATAATCGTAATCTACGCTGACGAAGATCTACGCGGGCAGATGCTAGTTTAAAATAATTTTGAAGCACTCACGTCAGTGTTTGTTCGATGCAAATTGATTATGCAAGCTATCGTACACTTATGCGAGCGCAATGATTAAGATATAAATGCTTACATCACACGTCACTAATGAACCGAGCAAACGGACAGTAATCCGGAATTGTGTTAATACGGACCATTTCCCAGTGCTCGTGTCACATGTCCTGCGTCAGACACCTACAATGCATGTCTCGGGCAATGCAGGCTTTTGTCGACTTTATTGATTTTCGAAATTGACTTATTTGCTTTAAAATTATTGCGGATTACTAACGAACATTATGCTTTAAACATTATGACGCGAAATCAAGGTGGTCATGTTGAACGCGTTAATTTTATTTGCGTTGGGAAGTGTGATTGCTTTATTTCGTCAAATAGTCTATTCTAATGATTTAAAAGTTTTTAAACAACGAAGTCCCGCCCCATTACTTTATTTTACGTACGGTTGTTCATTTCATTTCAACGTCCACAGTACATTGATGCAATTGCGCAAAGTAAAATTTATTTCGTGCGTCGTCGTGGATTAGAAACATAATACTATTTAAGGCAAGGGTACGGTCAATTGGTATATTATAATTTAAAAACCGAAACTGACTTTATCCGAAAGTTGTATGTTTAGACCGGTGCACCTGACGTTCCATAGTCTCTGCCTACCTTCTTGTAGGCAGAGTAGGTTTGTATATGATTAGGTATGTAAGTTATAAAAAACATTTCAATGTAAGCGATGTCTCTTTCTTAACGCATTCACTGCCGGCAACGCATGTAAGCGTTTTTCTTATATTCGCCTAAGTGCCTCGACACGACCCTTTTTAAACCTCGATATAAAAAATAAGAGTGTTTTAAGTTAACATGTGTATCTATATGTATGTATCTATGTATCTGTATATATGTGTGTTTGTGTATCTGTGTATGTGTGTTTATCTGTGGCATCTTTTCTCCCGAATGGATGGACCCATTTACTCGTAAATACATACATGCGGTTGTTTTTTTTTTATAGAAAGCTTGTTTAATCTGTATTTTAATGTAAAACCATTGGACAGTTTAAGATTTATCTCTTCATTAGGTCTAAAGGTAGTGCTTATTATTTCAAGAGTTTTTATCTGTGTACTTAATAGTAATTACAGTAAATACGCGAACTCCGTTTAAAACGGTACTTCACTTTAGGAAAAACCAGAGCTGAGATTCCAGGTGGTTACAACCATATCGTCTTTGACTTGTTATCCTATAGTCAACTTTTTCATAGCTCTTATTTACTTAGCAGTAATGGCGGCCAAGTTATAAATAATACCGTAAAGGTTTTTTTTTCTTTTTTCTTTATTTATTTATCTTAAACACAATTAAATTTTACATTGAATAGCACCGTTAAACCACAGAGAGGTCAAAGATCATATGGATGAAACTAAGTTACAAATGGGTAGCGAAAGGGAGCTACTAAGTTTTGCGTTGGTTCGGGGTCACGGTTCAAAGTGCATTCTCGTTCTGGCCGGCGATTGCTCGGCAAAAGGACAGCGGGCTGGGTCGCCGGGCGGCACGCGCCGTTATTGTGCTGCTAGGGCTGCCAACGGGGGAAACTTGTCAGTTGACAAATTGTTATGCAACAACAAATTCAAGTATTTCACATTATTCATGGGGCCAAATTTTACGTTTTTACGAGGTTAGATCACAACTAGAAGCAAACTGAAAAACAATGATTTATCATTGGTTTTTTTGCTTCGGGTTTTTGACGGATTTCAGGTCAGGGGCTTTTTATACCAATGTTTAAGGCGTTTAAGCCCATCTGGCTTCTATATAATTAACAATAATTCACTTGTCAATAAGAACTACTATTGTATAACGTGACCTAGGCCAGCTTAGGCAGATCCGATATAGCTAAGTGTTTGTGGTAGATTGTTTTAAGCTTCGCGTAGTTTGCTATTACAATGAATACAACGACTAAAATATTTTTTGTATGGTAAAAAAGCATCAGTATTTCTCCAGACTCTTGAGTTGTCATTATACCTCTCACCGTACACTTCAATGGTCTGTAAATATTTTTGACAACCCTACTGTCTTCCGAATTCGAATTCAATCTAAAACTTCCCACGTCCCGCTCATCACTTCCGCCGCTGAAAGAGACAAAGCTATCAAACATGTTCTCCTATATTTCGTAAATCACGCCTGATATTTTCGGTTTTGTTCGTGCCCGATCTTTTCGCTCGGCCAGCGTCAAATTGAAATGCGCCATTGTTCTTTTGTGTATGATCTCGTGTAAGGATTTAATTTGTTTTAGGAATGGAATGTCAATTTGTTTCTGAGTTCAAAGAAATTAAATATTTAAAAAAGGTGTCCTAATAAAATTAATAACCGCTCGTTACGCTGTTAAAATAAATATTAACATTACGGCTACTGGTCGGGCTAGTCCAACTTATTGTTTGCCGCTAAGATATCTCTTTTTTCCGTAGTCAAACTAGGAACTCTTGTAGTTGCACTATGTCCGTTTGTCTGTCTGTCGGTATATTGGTATGACACACTCACTTTTTCTTAAATACTACAAAAGAAACAATGTAAAAATACGGGTGTTTTTTTGTCCAACTTAGGATATCCTATGCAATGTTTGGATAGCTCTTACAAAACTATTATGTGCATATTGGAATCAATTTTAAGATAAACGGCTGCAAATACTGATACTGATAGTACCTTATTCGGGACAGCTGATTGATTCCAAATATTTTTCTGTATATCGTTTTCAAACACAATTTTTTATTGATGATTCAGCGCCACAGTTCTATATTGAGAAAGGGATCCAAATTAGTACCTGTACCTTCTGGTACATCTTCTTAAACCACCGTGACTATACAAGTTTAAAATAAACGAGCAATTGACTTGTCTTAACAGCATTTGTTCTAACGCATCCCTTTCAAAACCCAACTAGATAGAACACAACTATCTATTCGGGCCCCCTCGGTACACGCCGTGTATGTACGAAGCGAACGTAACGGTAAAAAGCCGCGCCATCTCGGGGGAAATTCGGGAACTATTTAATTGCGGCCTATATATGTGCTTAGAATGACTCAAGTTAGCGGCGATAGCGGATTCTCGTAAATGATTCAGATGATTTTCTTGATTGCCTTCTTTTATTTGTTTCTGAATTAATTGTCATTTTTCTGTACAATCGGATTTTTTTATGACATTTTATCTGGCATAATTTGAATGGTAAGCGGGCATTGAGGACCTATCCACATCATATGCGGCCACAGCAACGTTCCTCTCCACGGCGTTGCACAGTTGTGTTGTGGACAGGCCCTTAAGTCTAAGGAACAAGTTTAGTGTCCAATCAAAATTTGCATATACTTTGCCAACTGTGCGGATTACCTATATGGTAGTAATTTTATCGTATGATTTTATTAACTTATTTGTTTTGTAAAAGGTACTTACTTCCACATCACATCCCGTACAACGAACACTTATAGATGAATTAGCGAGAGCGTGGATTTGCATATGTAGTGGTATGGTGTGTGCATAGGCAAGAGAAAGAGAGAGAGAAACATTTAAATACTTCTCGCTCTCTCTTTCTCTTGCCAATAATAATAATAAGTCAAACATGGCGCGGCGGATAGTGGAAGCATTTTTATCTTAAATGCTTCGGGTGGTTTAGTGATCACGCTAGCAATAATAATTTATTCAGATTCTAAACACCTATTCTTTCTCCGCTATATGACTTGACTTGGAGCGCCCATACAACCAACTACATTAAAAAGCAAAGACTGGAGTTTCCTGATTCGGTGTCCCGTGCAGCTGAATAATTCAGTACCTTGCAATACGTCTGAGCTGTTAATAGCCATCGGTCCTCCGTATTCTAAGGAAACTTGAATGAGAAATATACAGTCTGATGCAAGAGTGACTGGGATAGTGATAGAGAGTCGATGGTTTTTAAAATAATTTAAACATACCTACTCGTACTTAAATCTTATTTATAATTTAAGTATTTCCTGTTTCTACGTAAGAATTAAGCAAACAATACAAAACAACATTTTTTATTACTTAATTCTTTAATTCTTTGGTCAAACTACACACATTTGATCAATATACAAAAATTATTGGAATGTATAAAACTAGCCTTTGCCCCCAACTTTACTAAAACCTTTCGTTATTGATGTTTGGCAATTTTTTTTTTTGAGACGAAATGTCCTCAATTTTGGAGACGTGTACCAATCTTATTCGTTGAGCCAGACCTCCGTATTATTAATGAGGCACCTTTAATAATTGTGTGACTCAGGCCCGCAGTCATGAAGTGACAACGCGTTGGCAACGAATGGGCCTGGTTGCGGCCTGAGGCAAATTCTTGGGCCCGTCGAGTGTCCGCAGCCCCTGAAGTTTCGTTAACGTTACGACTATCAATAACACCAACTTATTCAATTAGTGGGCTACGCAAATTCAAATTGCTGTTTTATTAATATACTAGCGACCCGCCCTCGCTTCGCTTCGGTTAATGTAAGCTGTAACACCCGTACATAAAACAGAATTTATTGTACATAAAATCCTTCCTCTTGAATCACACTATCTATTAAAAACAACTGCATCAAAATCCGTTGCGTAGTTATAAAGATCTAAGTATACTCGTACATAGGGACAGATAGCGGGAAGCGACTTTGTTTTATACTATGTAGTGATAAATCATTAAGTAATAATAGTCTCATATTATGGACTTTAGTCACACACATATACATTATATTAACGCCAATATTTCTACAAAATTTAAGTCACCAGAGGTCCTAATATGGCTTCGTTTATCGCCTGACAAAATTTGGATAAGGCATCCGTCACCTTCTGACACGTAAATAAGTACGAAGGTCGGATACTCTATCCACATTTGACACGCGATATAGATGCAGCTATAATACTAGGCCCGCAGGATGTTTATCGTGAAGTAACTTCTAGATAATAGGTATGTATTCATGCGAGTTTTTTTTTTAAGATAAAAGGATAATAGATGTTTATTCAGTAAGCGCTTCCTAAGAAGATACCACTGCTGAAAAAAGTTGCCGCAAGAAACCCAACAGTCAGTCATTTATTAACACATTACTTTATGTAAGTGATATAAAATCAAAGAAAGTAATATCATGTCTAGTTCTGCAGAAAAACACCTTAAGACAGGTCTATAGATTAACAAATTGTACCCATCAACAGTCGAAGCGGAACCTAAAAGAACAAATTATTGCAATAACGATCAATACCAATGTCTTGTGACTTCAATCAAATTTGAACACTATTTTCAGACAATTAAAATAGTATAACAGCAGCGGAAGAGCCTTAGGGCCTGTTGTTTGATTAGTTATAGTTAAACTAACTAATTGTTAAAATTCGAAAAAGGAATTGATTTGACACATTTCCTTGAAATTCCTTCAAATTTTCGAAACCGTTTTCAAATTTTAACAATTAGTTTAACTACTGATCAAACAACAGGACCTTAGTAGTTTTTTTTAACGTAGTTATTGAGTAATATGACAATCTTTAAGTAGATTTTATGCCTTATTCACTTTACTGTAATATAAATTATGGCAATGTTGTAAATCAATCAAATCAAATCACAGCAAGGTGGAGCTTTGCAAGTTCTTTAATAAGACAAGTTCGGGAACCGAGTTTTGGCCAAAACTGGTAAGTCAGTTTGACTTACTGTAAGTAGTTACTTTGTTATAAGTATAACACACGTGGGAACCATTTATTGAACTTTATTATCCATGTTATACTAAGAGATTTAAACTTCATGTCTGTAGGTCCTTAAGAAGCATCGTAACTCCCAAGTGGGTTGACCAATTAGAGCGCAGCTTTAAAAATATAATAGTTTATTTCAGATATTTATAAGCTATGTTTTATGAAAATTGATTTGGCCGTTTAAGAGTTATCAGACATATATATATATATATTTTTTTTTTTTTCAAAAAAGGTACATTCGTTATTATTATAATTACATGTTCGCCAAACTGTTATGCAGTTTGTTGGCGAATAAAACGCTCAAACTTATAGCTAACCATGCACCTGGATATAGTACCTAGGTAAAACAACTCTTATCAACTACCCAATTAAATAAATACAAAAAAAGATTTATATTTTAACAGGCACTTTGTCAACCTCTTTTTGAGGGACATGATATCGGAAGTAATCTATTTATTTCAGAGCAGAATTGATGACTCAATTTTATTTTTTATTTTTTTATTAATTGCTTACAAATAAGTTACAATCAGAAATAATGCAAATATCATGATATAAATATTATGAATCTAAACTATAAGTCTAAACTATGTGTGCACAAAATGAATAAAGTGTATGCAAATGTTTGGTAGTTAGTGGTATTAGTTTTCCACCTGAAGTCAAGAAGTAAAAGGAATCCAAGAGTGTAATGGACTGACATCAATCCTTTATCACAAAGAAAAGGACTTACTTACATGCACTCGCTGTAATCATTTGAACAATCGAATAAAATTTACTTACATTGTGCGACTAACATGAAGTTTAATAGCTGCCGAATTACATCAAATGCACAAAACGGCCACAGCCAGCCAATAATCCCCTTTGCAGCGAAGCAGGATTAGCGATATAAATATATGCGTTACAGATCTGCATTCTGATTGGTCGGCGCTGCGCCGGACGGGTCGGTCATGCGCGGGATTAAAGGAAAATAGATGATTTAACATACCCTTTGTTTTTGTTCGAGTTCGGCAGGTTTGTTTTTAAAGTGGAAAGTAAAAATAAAACTTAGTTTGTGATGCGAAATATTTAAAAGATAGGAAACTTAAAAATTATCATTTTTTAGCGCTTAGTCAAATAGACAATATCAATAAAATAACCTAGGCCCAAACTAAGCTCTAGACTTATACTGGCAATGACATAAATACTTATAATAGATAAACATAATGTTACCTACCCCCGCGTATATTACAATAATACTTTTAATAGAGAACACGCATACTTACTAACATTGAAAACGTTTGATCTCTAAAGCATACTAGCAATTTTATTACAAATGATAAATACGTATATTTTTACCTTCAGAAAAATATAAACTTTTTTAAACATTTTTTTTTTTGGATTCAATAACGATTTTTTAGAATATACAGGGTGTTCGGCACATGGACCGTCAATTTTTTTTGGGATATTGTTGGGGTTATTTGTTATCTTTTCGCCCTTGGACTTAGGGTCATAAGGGTCACGGTTTTGGAGATATGATTTGTTAAATGTTTTTTCTCAAATTTTCCGAAATTCCTTCTTTAAACGTTCGTAACTTTTTTATTAATGCGTGTTACAGAAAAATATGTTGTATTTAAAACTTGTTAATACATGTTAGTTCAAATACTAATAGTCTTTATTCTAATTGATAGTCTCAAAGGGACGTACGAGGTTTTTTATTTCACAAATTTACTGTTTGTGTGAAAAAAATCCAACTTCAAAATTCAATTATTAAAAACCTAAATACAATTTTGGGGTTAATTTTATTTTAAAAACTTCTCTAGCTAATTACCTTTCTAACGATGTGCTACAAATTAATAAAACGTAAACGGGAATATCCACATTTTCAAAGAAAAGTTAGAGAGCACCTAGATAACTCGTTACTTAACTGGTGGATAGGCAGAAGCGGCCCGATTTCTTGGCCCGCAAGGCCGCAAGATCTCCAGACCTAGCGCCTTATTTGTTAAATAAAACTTCGCTTCAGTACTTGTAAAGTATTGAAAAGAAGTTTTATTAAATAAATACTTGAGAAATTGCGTAGGCACTTCCGTTACATAAACTAGTTCTTTTGCCCGTCCCCAGACAAAAGTCTAAGGGCGCTAGGTCTAGAGATCTTGCGGGCCAAGATATCGGGACACTTCTGCCTATCCACGAGTTAGGAAACGAGTTATCTAGGTGCTCTCGAACTTTTTTTTGAAAATGTGGATATTCTCGTTTACTTTTTATTAATGTATAGCACATCGTTAGCAAGGTAATTAGCTAGAGAAGTTTTTAAAATAAAATGAACCCCAAAATTGTATTTAGGTTATTAATAACAATTACTAATATTGCAATAAAGCACTTGCTTAATCAAAACTGTAACGGTTGATTACGCTTCAGTCTCGATTGCGAGCATTCATATTCCGCCCGTGCCCTACTCAAATAAGTTATCTTGCTATTTCATTCATTCACACCCAGAACGATAAAGCTTACTGCGGATCGGGCTCGCCTAGTAAGGATTCGGTAGGTTATTCTTTTAGTACTGTTTTACTAAGATATTTAATTGTTCCGATTGAAAAAGCCTTGTGAAATATTTGCAGACGATTATTTTTGATAGTTTTACTCTCGACGAGGCACTGACACTTAATCTTCTTCATCTTTTTCTAAGCGTGTTGACGGAGACGTCGAAATATGAGCTGACCAGTATTCTGCCACGCGAAGGTCTTTCTGCTTGCAGGTGTCGGGGCACGCGGAGCAGTACAGGAGATGCGCCATGGACTGTGCCGCAACTGCAGTAGACTGACACTGATCGAATTCACGAGAAAAACAATATACTCGTAGAAATATGATTTCGAGGTTTTTCTGTATGATACAAGGTACATAAAGAAGTATTTTTGGGTTGTGACATGACAAATCAAATTTGATACACTAAACTTACTACTATAGTATACTAATGTTGTTATTATTGTGTTGTATTGTTACTATATGAAATAGTTGCTTAAAATTATACCATAATGTCATACATTAACATAACGTTAGCTCATATAAGAGAAGTCGTAAAGTAAACTATTTAACAGTTAAGAAGCCATGGACAGATTGATAGACAGGCGGACGGCGACGGTACCGTTCTGTACCAGTTCTGTAGAACCCTATAATAAATGGCGCGATCTACTGCGTTATGTAGTTTTCGATTAATGCTTCCAACAAAGAGCCGTTGCACTTCACAGCGTAAAGTTATCGCTTCATTTACCGAAAAGCAATTTGGACTTAACGCGTTTGATTTAAAACTGTTCCAGTTTTGTGTATTCGCAGCGTAAATCATTGTATTGTTATTGTCAGAAGCGGTAAATGAAAAATAACTGTAGAGTTTATAGTGTATTTTGAGAATGCCGTTAAATATTAAATGCTGACGGCGGGCAGAAAATGAAAAAAGTTTATGTTTTGAATTGTGTCAGTCGTTCTGATTTATTTTGAAAATGGACACGAACTTGATTTATTGGTAGGTTATAGAATTGATTAAATTTCACACAGAATCAAGCGTTTGCACGATGTGAGATCGATACGCGGGCATCGTGGTTTATCAAAATTAATTAACTTGGCTTAGAAAGTTTTAAGTTTATTTCAACTGACTACTGTGATAGGTGTAGGTAAGTACAAAAACGTATGCGATTTTAATGAATTCTCGGAAATCCTTGTGTCAGAGACGACCTGTTTTTCACAGGAAAAGTAGAGAATTTTTGATCTTTTTGTAATTAGACTCCTTCCTGGAAAACCCGATGGTATAATGACGATGGAACGAGGAGGGAAATAAATTGGTTGTTATTATTGAGATAATCTTATACCTATAAAGGCATGTGTGTATCATGTAGCTATGAATAAATTATGATGAATGATTGTAGCGATATTTTTATTGATTCAATTAAGATAAAACCAGTAATTATTTTTACCGCTTTCAAATTAATAGGATGATTAAGTTTCGTTATAAACACGTGTATGTAAGTAATTTGTAGCGTTATTGCAACAAACGAATCAGTTTATTTAATATTCATGAAATGTAATGGTTTAAAATAGGCGCCACAAATTGGCGATTAAAGTACACGACCACAGCGCGGTTGCTGCGTGATTTGGCAACCGGGGCAAACTGGGCAACCGGGGCAAACCGGGCAACCCGTGTGAATCAACACGCAACCCCATCCCGATCATGATCCGGCTGTTATAAATACCCGGGTAGTGCTACATTTATTTAATCAATCGTAATGAAACGGATATAAATAAATAACTAAGCCGATTATTGATATCCGTGCAAGCTTTTTGGCCAAATGTATCGTTTCCCACCCTTTTCATTTGCTAACCCTTTTTTTCTGCAAGTAACTGTAAATATTTCTGGATTTATTTCAGTACCACCGTGTAGAACCTTACAGGTTAGGTTAGGCAGTTTTTATAAAAATACTGAAACATTTACGGTAACAGAAAAAAAGCGGGTTGGTAAATAAAACGGTTGGGAAACGATACATTTTGCAAATCATTATTTCGCCCATAAAAAGGTAACCCGTTATTTAAGTTTTTTTTTTAAATAGTGATAGTAAAGCTAATATAATCTAAAACGTATTTCTGTTCACATTTGTCTACTATATAATAATAGAACCGCTTTAAAATACGCCAAGTACAACTTTACACTGGTTTCACTATAAAACCGACCGACACACAATTTCAAGTTAGTCTGCAGTACAAAGACGCAATAACCTGGTGTTCCCGGTTATACCCGGGGTAATACCGGGCCGGTAATCCGCGGGCGCTTTGATTGAAGCCCGCCGCCGGATTACGCTCAAACTTGTAGCTATTCATGTGTGTCGAGTCGATCCGGCAACTTGTGCAACCTGGGGGCTGCCATGACACACTCAAGCAGTTCATTTTACGCTGAGAGAAAAGACAAAACTGTATAATTACTATAGCTCTATCCCCCTTTCTCAACCTAAACTGAACTGCTTTAGTATGTTATGGTAAACCTCCTGCTCGCAGTGCCAGCTGCTTTTAAAGATGTAGAAGCTCTTAATTTAATTACAGTAAAACGTTTCTTGAATTCAAGTTTGTAATAAGTAGATGTAATTTGTTGTGATAAACGTCTTGTATCTTGTGTCTATAAGATGTTTTAATCGTTATTTATTGTATATTTTACAACTATTTATCTCATTTTACCGTCATAGTAATAAATGTAAATATAGCATAACCTTAAGGATTTTAACATCATGTATCGATATGTCTTTAAATTTCACCATTTTATAAAGACGGTCTGCTGCGAGTGCTGACATCAATCGCAGCTGAAAAGTCCCGAGAGGCAGCGATCAGTCCGCCCGCTCGCCGACCGGCGGTTGTCACGATTCCACGACCTCTTTACGATCAACTATCGTAGTGTATTGTGGAGATCGTCGAGGTGACAGCTACAAGGGGGTGTGTCAATTGGTATCTTGTAGTTGTTCATGACAAAATAACATGAAGATTTTCTTTAATAATGGCAATATTATTATTCATCTTTGTGATGTTATGAATGGTCATTGACTCGTTTAGGGTGTTGGTGTTTTTTGTCTCATAGGCAAAGGAAAATCAATGAAGCTATAGGTTTGGTAACCGACGGGGTGGGGAAATGGCCGATTGAAAAATTACCGGCTTTTATTTTTGTTTTATTTTATTTCCTGATTATTATGCTCTAAATTAACAAATTAGTGAATTGATTGTGAAATCGTGGGAGACTGCTATTAATAAAGAAATAAAAATAATACTAAATAAGTACTAGGCCTGGCAATACGCGTAAACTATAGTAGCTAAAAGATGGAATACTATATTCCTACTTAACATTCAACATTTACTTTATCTTTAACTCTTTCTTATAATTAATAAACTTCAAGTACTATTATATAGAAAATACAATTCGTGAACAATAAAGATATTTCTAATTGCATTTGTTCTTTACAAGTTTCGCGTAAGCACAATTTTATTTTGATTCAGGAATTCGTTCAAAATATGGTATCGGTTAAATAAATTGAACTGTCATTTCCAGAAAAAACCGAAGCGCGGTAACTTTTGTTGATATTGAATTACAAATATTCTCTGTAATAAAGTATTTCAAACAAATATAAAACTTTATTATTATTATTAGCATTCTTCGGAGGGCAACTGATTATCTTGAATCAAAAGAAGCTATCCTTGGTTTAAAAAATTGCATTAGACTGACTATTTTTTTTTTATCAATGTAGTTAGTCGAACCGTACAAAATTATTTTTATTTTGGTTTAAAATATTCCTTAATGGATCCTTATTTAATTCAGAGGTCAACTTAAAAACCTTCTATAAAGGTAATTCAATATTCAATGGGTACGTAAATAAACCAAAGGATTCTTAAAAACGCATTCGGCTGATAAAAAACTGATTTTTACCTCCCATGCACAGCTGAGTTCAAATTATAATAATAAGACCAAAGTTATAAACCTAAATCCAATATAATAACAAACCTCTGTTCTTGAATGTACTTTTATCTAGTGTTCAAAAAATAAGACCTAAGCTTAAGTTGTAAATTCACATCTTAAGCAATTATTTTGGGTCCAATTACACAAAAGTGATCGTTGGCTTATCCCTACTTTAATAACCTCTTCTTATTATCAATATGTAAACTAAATTACAATTATAACCGCGCAGAAAGCTCTCGGGTGCAAATTAGCATAACAAAAGCTCGCATGACCCGCAGAACATGAATAGTAAATTAGTAGTCGGTAGCTGTGTACACTATGTACAGTATTGTACAGCACACGTGTGTAGGGTGAGTGGAGCACGACATGACAAGGCACAGTTGTGTGCAAATGATCTTGCAGCAATTTTAAATGCACAGTAAGTAAACTACTTCTTTTCCGAATTATTTTAAAATATAGTTGCAAAGCTATCTTTTCAAAAAAGATGGGGCGGGGCTTAGAATACCTAAACCTATAAAACCCAAGGTTAAATGAAAAAAAAATAATTGTAAGAGACATTTTTACTTTTAATTCTTCTATGATGACGTAGAAGACATTAGGGCAATCCAAGACTGTGAATTGAATTCCATCTAATGCGATCGCCACTCTGCCTAGTAGCAAGCTTCTTTTAAATATTTTTCGTAAAACCAGGTATTTATTAAAGCAGCACATTATAGCAGTTGGTCATTCAGCCTAGTTGGGTCAAAAATACCTGAGAATCAAGAAACTCAACCCGCCGCCGCCTGTGAACTTATACTAAACAAATAGCTAGCCTTATAACAATCATTATAAATTAACAACCTCAGCAACTGAAACTTATTTGAAACTGCTAGCTTTTTAATCGTAGTTAAACTAACTACCCAGTTAACTTTTAATAAACTCAACAGCAAAGCTTTCAGCAAATAAACGGCGATTGTAAAGTCCGGCGGCGGCTCGAGCGCCTGGAAGAGTAAAGTCGCGAGATTTTCCCGCGGTATCTACAGCCGGCAGGCGCTATCAAACGGGACATAGATTAAAGTATTAATAGACTATGATCGTCTCATTTAAATGAGCCTAGCTTTTATTGTTGCTACTTCGTCCGCGTATAAGTGGTTGTATTTTATACACCGCTCGACGTTCTATATTTAAAATTTGACGTAAAATCCATTTTAATTAGTTTTGTATACAACTACATACAAGAGGGAAGCCCCTCTTGTATGTAGTTGTATACAAAAGTTGTATACTTTAGTTTTTACCTGTAACGTTGGTGATTTATGGGATAAAAAGTCCCTTTGTCTATGGTCCGTTTCCGGGTCAGAAACTATCTTCTTACCAATTAAAGATGGACCAAACTTAACACACACTCGCATTTATAATATAATTAAACGGAACGGGGATAATTTAACTAGTAACGATGCCGTTTATTTGCCATACATTTATTTTTTTACGAATCTCGTATACTGTAAAATTGCACATTATGCGTTCAAGGTATTTGGATAAAACAGGAAAACACTGAGGTTTTGACCTCACGACCATATATTCCTCAACTTTAAAATGTAATTTTGCGGCACGAACATTTGTTGAACCCACTTTTAATTTATCCCCTAAATTGAGAAAAAATAATGTCTATGTTTTCCAATTGTGACCTACTCACACTTTTGGCGTTTCAAAAGATATTAATCTAATTACAAAAATAATCTATTTTCAATGTTAATTTCCATAAAAAACATCAAGATTACAAACTACAAGATTCAAGGATGTGTCGCGTCTACGGGGCCTTTTACTCTCTGCCGTGTAAAGGTACGCGGCGATACTTTCTCTCTCCTAAACTGTTTGCGGATAGTTTTGTTTCCCCCGGGACTTCGACGAGAGGTTTATTATTAAAGGATTGTTCTTTCTGTACTGCTTTTTGTTCAATTTAGCGCGTTAAGATGATACATTGATACCTCGACTTTTTTTTTCAGTTTAAGATAACTTAATGTTTAAATTGTAAATTTTAATCTTTGTTAATATCCTGTGATAAAATGTCTTTAAAGTAAAATAAGAGAAAATAAGCTTATAAAATAGATACAAAGTAATCTGTCATCTACTTACTAGTATCTAACAATAATATTCAATACCCAAAGCAAAGTCAATTATAAACTTATAGATTAAGTTAAGGAATTCATTCAATTTTAGTATCGTAACTCAAATAATTCAAATATTCGTCAATAAAACAATCCAGGGCTACCCTAATGTCATGAATAATGAGCCCACAATAGACAACACAAAGGGGCGTAGCCACAAAACGCCACTCACAATTAACACCTGACAACCCTACAAAACAACAGATAATAAAATACTGTTAAAAACATCCAACGAGTTTTTTACAAGCTGACGTTTGTCGAATTAAAGTTTTGTTTTAATTTAATCTGTGGCGCGCGGTTCGCGGCATTCGCGCCGCGGTCGTCTACGCGAGCGGACTACGCCGGTGCTACGCCGTAGCCCGTAGCGCTCCGATCGGGAACTTTTGTGATAGTTTGTGACTGTGCCTAAAGTGATGGTTTCTTTTGCCGGTTGAAGTGGAGCAAACAAGTAAGTAACATATTCAATATATTTTTGGCTACCTTAATAATAATAAAATTGAGAATGATCAATGAAAAATTTAATACGAAGAATACTAACAAATTAATTTAAAGTTTGATTATTTATTATTTTAAATTAAACTATTAGACACCAAAAAAATAATATTTTTTGCATCTTTATTTTTTTATCTCGCCTCTTAGTCTTAATTAATTGAAATGTTATAATCATTAAAATCATTTTTTTCTTTTGTAATTATTGCTAGGTACACATAAAAAAAATGTGTTATGCATCGCAAACACAAAAGCTTTTATGTTAGACAATTGGTAAAAATACCAAAGAGAGCCGTCAACCTAAGAACAAAACAATAGCGAAACTTCTCAAACTAGGTAAACTTAAACAAACAAATTGGGTTAACTCTCGATTGTTTTTGTTTCCTTAATTTCAAGTTAGTCAAAACAAAAAGATACAAAGCGTGTTGTTTTAAAAAATAATTTGAAAAGTATTTTTTTTACATCGGTAAAAATGACGCTTCCTTTTGTTACATTTTGAACCCCCTGACTTCCGACAGGGCCTTCATTTCCCTTTGTTTAAGCTGATCTTTCTTACATCCTTATGATAATGTTATTGTTACATAGTCACAGCTCTTACTATATACATGATGACTGGCGATTAGAGCTATTCCTTGAAAAAGATTACACTCGATCTAAGTTCCTCATTGTGATATTACATTAAGTAGGGTAAAGTCACCACTCTGGTCAGCTAGAGACCTGTAGTCGGGCTCTTTCTATATTGTGTACGAGTGGGAAGAGTATGGAAGGTATATTTCCCACTCTACGCACTCATAGAAGGTCGATTAATGGTCTCTGGTTGAACATTGGTGAATTTACCCAACTACTATTATAGTTATCGAGATGATCTCGGTACCATAACGTAAATACCACTTCAAAAGCAATAATTATGGTTTTACGATGCTGAATATTATAGCCAATATGGTGAATAATCCTACTTTGTCGAATAAGCGTATATTTATCAAACCACTTTTTTTTAATTTTTCTTAAAACGATGTTCGGGTTTGTACTTCCATCTCGCTTTCATACGCTCGTCTAGCTAGATAACTTTATCTAAACCCTAAATACTATTTTAGAACTTCTTGCATTTTAAATATCTTTGATGTGCACTGTCAAATGACAAGTATGACAATAACAATGTCAGTCACAATGACAAGATTCTTAGCATGCTCAACATTTTTATTGAGTGCCTGTACAGACATACGTTTATTCTGTCAACTTACGATAGAATACAATAGTGTAAGTGTGTGTCTGTCTATGGCACCGTAGATCTTAAACGGGTGAGCCAATTTGGATACGGTTTTTTTATTTGAAAGCAGATTTTTGGCGTTTTTTTTAACATTCCTCTTTTTATTTATTCGTTATTAACCCCTTTTTATTCATTTCATGTCTTTAAAGAGACATTGCTACAGTCATATTGTTAATTTGGAAAAGTTTAAAAACCGTGAAATTAAAAATTACATTAAAAATTTAAATATTCCCCGACTTAAAACAGTCTGTAACAAAAGCCTTTAAAAAAAAAAACCTTTACTGTGCTACTACTACTACTATGCCACCATTACTATCAAGTAAATACAGACTATTAAAACATTCACAATACGATAACAGGTCTAAAACGATATGGTTTTTACCGAGTTGGATGGAGGCTCTGATTGGATACCTAGCTGGGCATTTGAATCAAATGAAGTCGGTTTTGGTCACAGTTAAACGTAACGCTCCTGCTTGCTGCGTTTGTCGTTGTACCTAACATTAAATAATTTAAACGGTTGCGGAAACAAAACTTCTAACTTGCGATAGGTTAACACGTATGCAACACTCTATATGGGAAGAAAGGACTTTCGGACAAATTATAAGTTGGGATATCATCAAATGTTAAAATGGATAACTTGTTGTAGCGTATCAAATGTCAAATGTATCGTAGGGTAAGCAGAAAATAGATAAGTGTGCAAAGTTTTGTGGACAAACAATGTTGGGATAAGCTCAAACGGTAAATTGAAAAAATTATGAAAGCTCTTGGATGAAACCAAACAATTCAAAATGTTTTCGGACAACTGAAATCCGGACAAAAGTTTTTAGCGGCTTCCAATATACTCCTATTGACGTTTGTGTTCTTGCAGCGGCGGCGCCTGCGGCCATGGCGCGTGCGCGCGCGCTGCCCGCGTGTCTGCTGCTCGCTCTCGCCGGTAAGCGCCCTCTGTGTTTTGAAATTGGTGTTATTTTATCAACAAACTTGTCATTAGTTATATCGTAAAATAATATAAACTATGTAGATGACGGTTTTAGCGAGAGCTCCAATAAAGTAACGTCTAAAAACAGTATTCGTAATAAAATACGTTTGCACGGTAATATTAATGTCGTCGTTATATCACAGCTGTAGCCTTATTTTTTAATTTAGTCAGCCTGACGCCGACAGCGCCATGTTTCGAATGCGCGTGACGTCATCACATGATTAAAATAGACATTTTAAATCCCTGCGAGGTTTACGTTTTATGGTAAAAACTTATTACATAAATCTATTTAAAAAATCTGTAGTATTTTTTTAGCATTGCAAAATATTGAAAGTACAGGAAAAACTGTAGAATCGTTATTCTAAGTTAGCATTGCAACTTGCCTTTTGAGGCGTTTTATATCTATATATGTATTCTTTTTTATACATTTTCAACTACCAAACGAGCAAGTACACACATTATTTTATTATACCTAAACCAGGTTCTGCCCGCGGCTTCGTTAACGTAAATTTGGATTATCCTTATTCCCTCGGTAACTTTTAAATTTTCCGGGATGAAAAGCAACCTATATGTTAAGCCAGGGTATAAACTTCCTCCATTTCAATCCATCTAGACGTCGCAGCGTGAAGGAGTAACAAAGTAACAGAGAAACTTTCACATTTATAATATTAGTAGGTTATCAGTAGGATTACCTAAAAGTCACATTGTGAATCGACTTTTTACTTAGCGTAATATTTCGTGTCTTTCCTCTCTACTTGTGGCATTGATATTGCAAAACAACACGCTCAAATCGAACGCGTATAAGCGTTGTGAATCAACTTTACTCCCTATTTTTTGACAAGTTTCACAAAATTACACTTTTTTAGAAAAACTATATATTTTTTTACGACATGCCCTACATATTAATTTAATTAGACAAGTAGGCTAACATTTGAATTTATTTAATTTAAATCAATACAGTTTTAAACAATAAAATAGCCTAGTTGGTAACGCAGGGGACGATGTTGTCCCTAGGTTTTGTATGAAAAAAGTGCATTTTTCCCCTGATTTACCCGGTTTTTTCGATGATTAAACAATATTTGAGGTGTTTAACGCGTGGGGTCCATAAATTTGATGGTCTGATTTTAATATTCTTACATCATTTTTAATCATAAGTCACCAGGAAAGTTTTAATACCGCAAAAGAAAAGGAGTACTTTAAAAGTTGATTCAACCGTATACATATATTATTGTCTAGGGGACACCGTTGATGTGGGAAAGCATATCAAACTTTTATTTGGTTGTCCTGTGTTTTTTTTTCCTCTCCTCTCTTCCCCCCCCCCCCCCCTTGTCTCTCTCGTAATATTTTTGACATGTTTTCCTGCTGAACTACGTATGCTATTTGATATTATATTTAATTTAATATTTATTGCTTTATATAATGCTAGATTAAGTACTACCATTGTAACATGTTTAAAAAATGACTGACTGCTGAGTTTCTTGCGGCGTTTCTTCTCGGCAGTGGTCTCCTCTTGGGAAGCGCTGGTAGATTCATGACGTGTAAAAGTGCCCGTGCGGCGACTTACTGAATAAATATCTTTTATCTTTTTTTTTTTATCTTTTTATTATTCGTATTGGTATTTGTTCCGACTTCTTCATTATTTAACTAAGTGTGCCCTTTTTAAACAAGGTCAAAGAGACAAGGGCCTCTTTGTCTTAGGGCATTAAGGATGTAGTGGTCGCCCGAGGTATCAAAAATTCCATTACTAGTAAAAAGCTAGTGTTGGAATGCATAATGCAGAGCGGACGTGACCGCGGCCTGCGCGCGAGCCACAAGCGGGAGCGACGATAACGAAGCAACCAGTACGTCAAAGACCAAAATGTTACGCGGCAAAAACCATATTAAAATTGTCTTTGACCTGTTTTTCTATTGTCAACGTTTCGAAAGCTCTTATTTAATTTTCAGGTCAAACGTGATAATAATATGGCTTTTACCGCCTAGAATAGAGGGCAAGGTCTTATTACTTTTCAGTTGTTTTTCGCTTTCACATTCGCATTCGTACTAAAATGTGACATCAAAATTGTAAAATTGTGATTTTTTGCCAATATTAAAGTTGACATGTTAGTGTAGTTTACTAATATATGCAATAAGGAACCTTACTAACTATTCTACGGGGAAAACTGATATAAATAATTTCAAATTTGAATTTGTAATTTTCTCACCGTTTTTCTTTATTTGTGTTTCTTAGAAACATTATTTATTTAATTAGAAAGAACGTTAAAAAACAACAAAATACTTGACTCTAATTTGCGTATGTTTGCCGCGATAGTTTATTTTTGATATAAAATTCTTTACTTCAAAGAGGAATGAATAAACATTACTTTAATTTATTTATTTATGGCATAAAAATTATATTGAGGGATATTATTTTATTGAAAAAGATTCAATTTCAACATCGAATGAATAACTCTATTGGTAAAACGATGACAGTTGAGAGATTGAGGCCATTTCATAATAAACTAAATTCAGTTTATATCCTACGTGCTCTTGAAAATGAAGTACCCATTTACATGAAATTATCATACTTAAACCTCCATTTTGTAATGATAATAGAATGAAAATACCCTCTGAAAACTTTTTTATCATAATCGTTAAAACCTGTTGGAGGTAAATAAAAAAAACCAAGATTTTATAGGGACTTATTTTAACAGGCACGCTTTCAAGCATTCAATAAAATATTAGCTTTATCCATAACAGCTTTGTCTTCGTAGTTTTATGACGCCAAAATATTTTGTCAATTATTTTGCGTAGTATGTGTGGTGTAAATCTGATTTATAGAATAAGGAATGAAAAAGTCAGAGAGAAATGCGGAATAAAAGAAGATGTAGTGACTAAGATTGAAAAAGGCATGCTTCGATGGTTCGGTCATTTGGAAAGGATGGATGAAAGAATATTGACGAAAGAGATATACCTACAGATCGAAAGTGAGTGGAAAGGTCAAAAGGGGCCGCCCTAGGCGTACTTTTTTGAATCAAATCGGAGAAATACTAGAAAAGGGCCGAATCTTAAGTACCTGAAACCGACGTGCGTGCATGACTCGATGTATGAAGGTGGAAGAAGCGAAAGAAATTTGTTAAGATCGTAGCAAGTGGTAAGAAGTGGTTTCTGCCTACCCCTCTGGGAAACAGGCGTGATTTAATGTATGTATGTACTATTCACAAGTTTAAAACGTAAATTTTTATCTTAGAGTTTTTAAGTATATTACTTATTTTCTTAAGGGGAAATCAAGGATGAACATAGATGTTTATGTGTTTTTTATTACTTGTCTGCTGCAATAAAAAATATTTTAGTTACTTTTCATAAGTACGATTAATAAATTACTCGGAAATGATTGTACCTGGACACAGACGTCAGTGTCATACCAGAGAACTTTTCCACTCCACTGTTTTTGTGACCGGCTACGAGTATTGCAACACAGTCAAAACATTAAGAAAATTTGGTAGAAATCTGTAGTTATATAAGTTTTTTTAAATGAAGTACGTATTGGTATGTACATTTTTAGATACAATTATTGATCTTTCTCTTAGATTTTGGTATTATCTTTTACCTTATCGTTTGTCCAAAACCGCTGTAAGATTATAACTTGATGTTAGCCATCAAAATTTTAAATTGTCCTAGGAAGAGTGTGTTCTAAGCGATAAGAAGTTCTGCGGAATGAGTGCCGTACAACCGGATTGTACTCTACTTTATAAGCAGTGTGCTTCCGACTGATAAGGCTTTTTAAAATGTATGCGGAAGACCCGTAAATATAGTTTTAAAACTAATGTTCTAATAACAAGGTGTAATCGTAGAATTACGCTTGATTTAATATTAAATACATTATTAACAATTAGTAAATATTAAATTTTCTGAAATTTCGGTAAACCTTTTTTTTGGTGATTTTGTACACCAAACGTTACCTGTTGATTACTTTTAATTAGGAATAATTATTTTTACAAATAACACTCCTTTGAATATAAATTATGTACAAAAGCAAACTTATCCCTTTAACGGATCTCTCCCAGTTAACCTTGTAATGAGGGCAATGCACGAGGATGGCAAAAAACAAGTTAAAGCTATAAAATATTAGGAATATCATATTATTGTCAGTGACGATGACTGTACCTAATAAGACTTTAACTTCAGTACCTCTTTCGTAAAGCGCTGTTATACAGAAACTAATAATAAACTTTTCACAACCGTACCCTTTTACCTGTGTTACTCCAACTCCGTAACTCTAACATAGTAAAGTGCAATTACGAACTCTCATCTAGACTCCAATAGACTTGAAAACCACTAACACATGTAATTCCAACGGGTAAATAATTTCCAATAAGTTCAGAGAGCTTCAGCATAAATCATCATATCATCCCGTTGCAATATCAAAGCCCCGCGGCCCCCCTCCCCCGCCTACCCGTCCCGCAGACCAGGATACGCAGACCCCTCTGGCTCCACCAATAACCCATTTGAAACGTCCTACCAACAGACCAAGACACATTGGCTCTTCATACGTAACACAGTCTCCTTTTAATTACATGCATCATACCGCCCGAGTGCAGTTTTAAAAAGGATTCTGAGGTTTGAGTTTTAAATGTGGTTTTTTCTTTGTTTTGGTCTGGGCTTAAAAAGTTTTGCGGAGGATCTTTTGCATGTAAATGGGGACGAGTATTTGTGCTTTTAAAGTAAGTAGTTTTGGTGATGAACCCGAGTTTGGAGCTTCGTAAGAGAAGTTGGTACGTATAACTCAATTACTTAGGACTTGTTTGTGCATACGAGATCAGTACCGAAGTATGAGTGGTTTGTCATTTGTGGTAACTTTACTGGTTGATTCTTGATTTCAGTTTAATTAACTATAATTATTGTTATATTGAACCGTTTGATATTTTTTTGAAGTATTAAATGATGAACAAAAACGTGAGAAATGCTACTGTAGCTATCACACAAGTGCATTGTGTGTGTGTGTGTGTGTATGAGTAACGAATTAGTAAAAGGGTTTGGGTAAAAGACAAGTGTTGTCGTTTGTAAAAGTCATTCATTTTCAAGATGAGCGGCGATTAGTAAAAGTGGTAAATTATGATAGAATAATTCAAAATAAACTCGGAGCCGAGATATTTAATATTCTTACCTAGGCGTCCTTTTAGTACCAAAATCTGAACACTTCAATCTTAAATATCTCGACTCCGATATTATTAAACGCCGTAAATTAAATACATCTATGTGTATTTCGAGGTCCTCTAAATAACTATGTAAAGATCATCCGTGGCCGCTGAAAAAAAAAAGTCAATATTCTTCAAACAAATTTACCTAATGCTCTTTTGGTCTCAATCGTTGTTAAAACTTTTGAAAATATAATAAAACTATCTTCAACCCCCGACTTCGGCCGCATTGACCACCCCACGAGTACATTATTTTACAAAGTGATAAGGAAAACTTACTGACACGCTAATATTCAGATTAATAATATTTGTGTGATTTGTCTAAACTTACTTGTTTGCTTTCATTGTTAATAATAATTAATTTTATGTATGTAGTTGAGCTTAGTTTGGGACTAGGTCAATTGGTGTGACATTGTCAACTGATATTTATTTATTTATTTATTTATTTTTTATAAATTGTACGCAATAATAATATTAACTTAAGACCTTTTGTATACAACATGATCACAATAAACGTTTTGATTTGATTTGGTTTGATTATCAAATAATACACGGATTGACCAAGTCCTAATTTAAGCTCAAGTCTTGAACTATACCTAGGTACATGAAAACGAAAGAACATACTTAAAAAGAGAAATACAAAGCAAATATAAAAGACTTATGAACAAAACTCGTGTTCATAACACAAATATTTGCTCTCCCTCGTATAGGTATTGGCGTCTAACTTGACTACGGGTTGCTACCAGCAAATAAACAAACAATTAGTTGAGGCTGATTGATAATTCTCAATGTATCAAGGTTGTCTGCCATCTTGCTTAATATCTGCAATATTTTTGTACAGTCAACAGCATAAATAAGTGATCATTTATGTACCTTGTCACTCTAATGTCGTGTTTGAAATGTTATACAAAATTGTGATACGGTTGAAAGCGACAACGTACATAAATGATCACTTATTTATGCTGTTGACTGTACAGTCAACCTTAATCGAATAAATTATGTTATAGGTTATCTCTATTCTAGGCGGTAAAGTCCAAATCGTATCTGAGGGGCTATTGCCTAACGCACTCGCAATCGCAATCGTTTTCATTTTGAAAATCGAAGGCTTGTCTGCATACAATTCCGAGCTTGCAATACTTATAATAAGAAATATTCTCATATTGACTTATTCGGACTTAAGTATCATCAATTTGTTTCTGCAATTAAGAAGGTAAACGAATAATTTGTAAACTTTAAAGTATATTGGTACTATTTCTTTCACTATTGGATTACTAATTTACTTTTCTAATTTATATCTCACAATTCAAAATTTAGTTTTAAGTTGTAGTATTAGTTTATTTATGTTTTCTACTTAATTATATTTACTCATTACCTATAATAATGTTAACTCTTTGAGCAAAATAAATGTATTAAAACTATTTTGGCTAATGAATTAAGAACATTTGTTAATTTAGTTGTAATATATGTGCTGTATGTTTCCCTGTACAATAAAAAAAAAAAAAAAAAAAAAAAATTGTTCCGCTTTGAAGTCGATTGCGATTGCGAGTGGGATAGGGAATAGGCCATGAATGGAATTGTTTTTAACTGGGCCGCCATTATTGTCAAGTAAAGAGCTATCAAAACTTGGATAATACGATAGCAGGTCAAAAACTATTTGGTTATTACCGTGTTAAACAGAGGCCAATCTTAGAGCAGCAGAACACCTTATTTGATGGACTGACTTGTTACTATCATCGCTGATAGTACAAAATCGCGTAACTATCAAATCCAATAAAGAGCAAAATGCACTTACTGTTTTTCTAAGTAAAGTGCATTTTGCTGGAGGGGGGGGTCGATCTTCCAAAACCAAAACTTCTAACCCGTTAACTTGTTTTTACATTAAATGTGTATTATAGGTACCGTAAGTAAAGATCCTCCTTGCCAACCCTGAAAGACAGATTGCTTCAAAACAATAAATATTAGAATCAATAAGTTTACAACATAACTCAGAATATGTCAAAGCCAGTCCCTACATCATCACCCTTGAAGCGCCGCCACAATCGGCGAGGGCTTGAGTTCATACAGGATACAATCCAGGGCTCTCGAGTCGGCTCGTCAGCCCTCGACGTCGAGCGCCGCCTTTGATGTGCGGGTCCTATTTAATTACAGCGATTTAGTATAATACACGTTTGGATTCATATCGTATTTATGATGTTAGATTTTGCTCAACTCCGTTTGCGGAGATTTCATTTAATCGTACAACCAGCTGCGCAGGAGTTTCAGATTGAATAACGTGAAAGTTACTCTATTTCAAAGAACTTAAGGGCGTGTGTAGTTATTTCTGATCAACTTTAAACGTTCCGACCGCATGTAATTTTTGACCGCACGCATGAAAAACAGGAATTTTGTTGCAAAAATGATTGAAAAATTCCAATTTAAAATCCAAAAGAAAATCTCCCGTATAGTATAGTAGATAACTTCCCACCAAACATATTTCGTATACGCGCCAATATTTGTATAATAACATCCGCTTCGTTACACCCGGGTGAAGAAAACTTCGTATTTCTCTTTGTTGAGGTCTGCCCACTGCCCACCCTGCCCCACGCCCGTATTAAACGCTTCAGTTGACCCATCATGGCCGCCACACGTCCGACAAATATTTGCCTGTTGGGCCAACATCGCTTATTGACTTAATCTCGACCCTAAAGTTGGCCACATACAGCGGTTTTCGCTTCAACACAGGCTGAAGCGTTAATTCAAAGTTTAGTTGGAACCGATATTATTTGCGAACTATGCTCCAATTATTTTGGGACGGAATGTAAACAAAAAGTGGGACGAATTTGTTTGTGTAATGAGCGAATACTTGACCCTTCCAGGGTGACGAAACCGATCGGTACCTTTTTCACTGATATCGGGTTGAATCTTGCCTTTCTGTAGGTATATTAATAGAGTCCCGTAGGGCTACCTTACGGGTACGAAACCCTAAAGTATGTAATTGTAAAGAAGACATAAAAAGCATGTTAATGCACTATCTATGAGCGACGTAAACTTATTTGTACCCACTTTATTCGAATTTGCCGTAAGAAGCCTCTTACGAAGGAGAGCTGACAAAGTAGCATTTTTTACGTTTTTCTTGATAACTAAAATAATGTTGAGTGACATTCTCAAATAGTTTGTTTTATGTGCCTTGTTCCATCATTTTTATATTAAGGCATAACAATAAAAAAAAATGGGTAAAGCATGATATTAAAGGAAATGAGCAGGAATGATGACATAATATTGCATTTCACTCATTAATTTCCGTGAAATGGTTCTAGACTTGACTTTGACGGCTATTAAAAAAGTAGACACCATCGACAAACTCACTTCAAAACAGCGCGGATAATAGTAGATGTTTCAGTCCTATTGCTTGTAACGTAACCATTAACCACTGAGTTATGCAATGTAACTGACCGGTGAACAATGTTTGCATCGGTACATACGAGTAGGGTGCAGTGTTGCATAAGATTGCTAAGAGACCGGGAGACAGGGGTTCCGCTAGAGGGACCGTAATAAAGGACTCGAACATTCCTATTGTACTGGCGGTTACCAAGACATGTCTAAGCCGTTCAGTTGAGGACGACTGTAAGGGATGGTGCTATCGCAGTTATATGGCCCCGTCTCTTTTACTCACTGCTTAACAACATCATAGTATCCCCCCTAAGGTAAGTTATTATAAAATCAGTAAATAAAGTGAACGTTTGTTAATGGCAAATACAATTCACATTATTTAGCAGAAAATAAACAGCAAAACCAGTTCAAAATTATCCTTGTTCTCATTTAACGACTTCCAACATACGTATAAATATTTGTTCACAGAGCCCACAAGTGTAATGGTAACACTTTACTTAGATACTGTTTGTCTAATAAATATACTCGTATTTGTTGCATATCTTTCATTCAGTATGGTAAATGTAAGAGATGTATTATATCTGCATAAATATCTGCGAGATATAAACAATATCTGCTATGACATAAACAATTGAAGTGCCTCCATAAAACATTTACACAACATACACCTCTCACAGGTATCTGAAACGCGCCCTATTGTTCGTGTTCATAAATTGTTTTATACCGAATAATTTTAAAAATAATAAAATTCCACAATTTTCCACATTTCCAGCCCACGCACGGTCCACATCGTGCACATTACATTGTGCGGCGGTTATAATTCAGAATGAAATTAAAGTATCACGAAAAACAATTCATAGAACTCGTTTACACGTAATTCGTTAAAACAACACTTGTACTGCTCTATTCAATAATTTTGCGGCAATAATCCCACTTAGCTGGCCCCACGTGCACATTCCCCACGTATACGTGAGCATGGCCACTAAATGTAAACCCGAATTTCCTCTGCAGCGCCCGGTCGAGCTACCCACGTGGGTATAAATTCACGTAAATACTTCACACAGATAGTACACGCATAAAATGACGTCAGTGACACACACCCAGCCTAAATCCACGTGGCTCACGTGTAGCGTGTGCGTGCGTGCCATGCGTCGTAGTGTAGTCCCGGCTTAACAGCGTGGAACACACGCACAGAGCGCGGTAATGAATCACCGGCCACGTGGCTCTGACACTCGCCCGTTCTGCCAGCTGCCAACTTATTGATCGAACGGGCTTGCGCTTGTATTGCCAGTTAAGTATTATGATAAATTGATTGAGGTTTGATTGACGAAGTGTTTTGGTATAGTATTTGACAAGGAGAGCGTATTTCAAGGTTTTAATGAGAATTTAACATCAATTAGTGAAATTATAGGAAGAATTTTAAATACGATACAAAAAAACCGGCCAAGTGCGAGTCGGACTCACGCATAATAGGCTCCGTACCATTATCGAGCAAAAAACAATAAAAAATCACTATTGAATATTTATTCTATTCAATTTTTAGTGTTGTTATTGCGGCAACAGTAATACATAATCTGCGAAAATTTCAACTATCTAGCTATCTGTATCATGAGATACAGCCTGGTGACAGACAGACAGGCAGACGGACAGAGGAGTCTTAGTAATAAGGTCCTGTTTTTACCCTTTGGTCTTTACCCTTTAAAAAACAGCTTGAAAAAGCAACGCAATATGATGAACCAAAATATTATAATACGGCGGGCCTAGTATGGTTGGCGTTTATCGCGTGTCAAAATATGGATAAAGCATCCGTCACTCTCGTACTTATATACGTGTCAGATTTGTCAGAAAGTGACGGATGTTTTATCCACAATTTGGATCACGATAAACGCAGCCACGCAGCCCCCTGGTTGATGTATGTTGTAACAGGTGTTTAAAAGTAATTAGCTCAGAAGTCAAAATGCTTAAATACTTTTAAACTGTACCGATGTATAAAACATAGAATACCGTAACATTAAGTTTGTTTATTTTAACTTATGGTCGGCAACTTCATGCATCCCACGTTACGACAAGCCATTAAAACTTTCTCCCTAGTATCTGGCGGTGCATCTTAATTGCTCTCACGATGCATCTATATTATCTTTATCTTCGCCTAACAGTATATCCTTATGAACGTCTACCCTCATCCATGGTTGTAAGTTACATTTTAACCACATGTAACTTACAACTTTAAATTCTTAGTAACAAAATTGAGTGTTGCATTTTTAAACATGTTACATTACACCTTCCGAAACTCAAATTGAAAGTAAACTAGGAACAAACTAGGTGAGCGGAAATAAACATCGTTGTATATCATGTGTGTAGTAACCATTGTTGAAACTTGACGCCACGCCAACAATTTATGTGTTACTAAGAAAATGTGAGCGTCTCTGCCAAAATATAGCAACAGGTTGTCGTTTTTTCGTCAGATGTTTAAAAAAGTTCAAAATGTCTACAAGCTACGCCCAGATAAGCGACTTTTCATAATAAGGGCATAAACTACTTCGACCCATACTAACAGATATTCTGACTTATGGTTATGCTCCGAAAGGACGATAAACATTGAGGCAAGGGAAGGATAAAAGGGATATCACAATA
The DNA here is from genome assembly GCA_963966035.1 of Acleris laterana. Classification (NCBI taxonomy): domain Eukaryota; kingdom Metazoa; phylum Arthropoda; class Insecta; order Lepidoptera; family Tortricidae; genus Acleris; species Acleris laterana. The sequence goes on from OZ014440.1 coordinate 196,216, forward strand.
CACGAATCTGAATCTTTTAAACGGTTTTCAAAAGTATAATCATCTCTGTATAAGTGTAAAGTTAAATTATCCTGCAGATTTGAATGCTTTGCTTTGTGTTTGATGCATTTATTTTTCATCGAGACAAACTAATCTGTGGTTTAACGGTGCAATTTTAATGATTTGTAAATGTTAGTTTGATTTACTTTATAAATAAATAACTTAAAACCCCTAATACCAAATAACAGTTGTCAGTTAAAAAAAAAAATTTTGTGATCAATATTCGTTTCTGTTTAAAATTTCCTGTATCTTTTGTACTGAAGTGATAAATGTGTTACTGTAATGGCAGTTATGGCAATCTGTCAAAAACGTTTACGCGACAAGGTACCATCAAGGACTTCAAATGTTGATGCACCATAGAACCTTGTTACAATGACAGCGTCAAGTGACGAGATAGAAATTACATGTAAAATTATCATTGGTTTTTTTGCGATAAGGTTCTATAATGTTTAATCAATTAAAGTCCATAACAGTACCAAAGTGAGCAGCAACTTTAGCTGACTGTACCTTGGCAGGGTTTCCCCGGTCACTGCCACCATCTTATCCTTTATCTAACGTCAAGCAGCAATGTTTGCATTATTGATTCCGGTGTAGGGATAAAATAACCCGTGAAAATGTTTAACATTCTACATTGCTTCTGAGTATGGCAATGCTTTGCAGTCTTGACTTTGTAGGCATTTGTTTGATGCACGCCTTAAAAAAAAAACTTTAATAGCATCCATGTTGTGAAGTGATTAATTAACCAAAATACCATCCACAGATTTTGTTTCATATTAAGTAGTAGAATATGTTTTATCTGAGCAAACGACTAAGCTTTTAGTAGCACGAGCTGTCTACCGGCTTCTACATGATTAAGTTCGATCGTAAACAAACCGTACGTGAGCTATGTGAGCTATTAAGCGCCAATTTTGCCTAGCAGCGCTTCCTGGTAAGCATTTAAGCTCATTTGATGCTTAAAGTCAGCAAGGAAGCTCGCTGGGGCAATATTATGCTTACACCAAAATTATGTACGCGAACAGCTTCGATTGGAAAAACAAGTTTTACTTAAGGAAGCGTAGCGTTATTATTATGATTTAATTAATCTACATTATCTACAAAACCACTTTGTTTAGGATGGTAAATCATACAGTTTTCTGTAATAGAATTATTTTTTGAATTAGAATTCTTAGTTCGTATTGGTAACATGGGACAAAATATTTCAAAGTAAAAACACATATGCAGGGTGGAATGTTGAGATGGGTTAGTTAGGACAGCTACTGAAACCCAGACCGCAAACTTTTTTTGTTCTACAAACTGGATGGTATATAACAATACAATTTCACAATTCAAAGCTTAAAATTGCGCTAAATATTTTTACATCGTGAAATAGTAGACACAGCATGCATTAAACATAATTTTCAACAGTAGTTGGAACGCTAGGAACTAGTGAATTAGTCTAAATAAAATGTAAATAAAATAATAAAATAATGTAAAAGCTAAACAAAAATTAAAACAAAAATCAAAATCAAAATAAATTTTTGCTTCACTTGTGTTATTTAAATTTTGGTTAAGGCTAAAGAACAGCTATAAATGTCACACATAACTTTAAACCAGGCCCCTATACCACAAAACTTTACAAGCCTACAATTTAACAAATTTGTCAACTTTTTGTATGGAGATCCGTACAAATTTGTCAAATTGTACGCTTGTAAAGTTTTGTGGGATAGGGGCCAGTACTTTTTATGTGACATTGATGAACGATAATAGGTTTAACCTTAATTTGATTAATAAAAAATTAAGTCTGAGAGAAAAACGTCAATTTTGGCAAAAACAAACTGATTTCAATGATCCTCTTTATACCAAGAATCAATGGCACTAAACAAGTCACATTTCGAAAGTTATCATGCAATGCTATTTATTTCCGTATCCTCGAAATTGTTATTATAGTCTTGCAATGTAAAAAAAAAACATTATATTATGAAAGCGCGATTAGTTTGGGATTGGAATAGCTGTCAATTCATATGCACTTTGTCGTGAGTATGATTTTTTTTTCGTGATTTCATATTTGGTCCCACAGTGAAACACAGAGGTGATCATTTTGATTCACGAATTAGATTACACCCTGTATGGTAAAACTGCCACGCTTAATCAATTTCTAATCGTGGCTAGAATTTGACCCACAAATGAATTTTCGGATAATTACACCCTCGCCCTCTACTATAGAATGAGCGACCGATGAACAAACACTTTCGAATTAGAAACATTTGTTTGATCAAGTTATACAATGGCCCCTTAATAGTTTATAATTCAATCACAGCCGAAGCGATAAGGATTAATTATGTATTCCGTGGCGTGCCGTGCCTGCTAATTCGGGACTTAGCGTGGCGGGTTTACACCGGATTACCACCGGGTTCTTAGACGCGCGGGCCAACTTGGGTCCGGTTATGATGCTCGCGGATCAGAGTTGAACCTTATCTTGTTTCATACAGATAGTGTCCTGTCAGAAACACTTTGTTTCTTGCGTAGGTTCACGTTCCTGTCTGATAGTGACTGAATCCTGGATTCATTTTACGATGGCGTGTTCCACGCATGAAACCTTTCTCCAATTTATTTATCTATTTATTTATTTATTGATACTCGTAGGTACACGAACAGTGTTCGCACAAGTACGTGTTAGTCTGTGGTGTTAGTAGGAATACAATTGTGCTTATTCTACTAGTAACACTGAGCGTATATAGCACTCATTAGAATAATAAAACGAATATTTAATGAGTTGTGAGATAAAATGTATAAATCTATGAAACACTAGTACCTATGTACATTTTTTTTGCACAAATTCTACTATTTAAAAATAATCTAAATCAAAATATTTATTCAGTAAATTGGCCACATACGGGCTCTTTTACACGTCGGTAATGAGTGAATCTACCAGCGCTTCGGACAAGACCATCATTGCGGAGAAGAAGCGCCGCAAGAAACTCCAGCAGGAGGTAATTTTTTCAAATATAAATACAATAATACTTAAAAGTAAGGTACATTACAAGGTAATAATGTAACATTACATATGAAAGGTCAGATACATTAAACTACAAATAATGACTAGGAGAACAACACGACTAGGTCTCTAATGCAAAAGTTTGTTCTTACTTCAATACTATACAGGTTCATTGAAGACGTCGATGTCATTTATTTACAGGATGTTGTAACAAAGAGACAAATTAACAACGGAGAATTTACCAAGAGAGATACAGCAACTATTATGCATTGACGGACTTTTGAAATACAAGTAAATAAATAAATACAAGTAACAGGCTTTTGTGAAACGGACCTGGTGGTCGCTATACAGCGTGTAACAAAACCCGCCAACCACAAAACGTTCCTGATGCAAAGGGAAAAATATTGAATTTCAATAATACTTTTTTTATTTTTTGTAAAGGATCGTTTGCGTGATGCATAAAAAGCAATATTTTTATATTTACAAAGTTTCGATACGCTGAAATCTAAAGCCAGTATAAAGTTGACTTTTGTTTGGTTTACGTTCTATGTTTGTCACACTTATTTTGTACTGCTTGGGTCTGGTTTTAGCCCTCGCTTAGATCTTAAAAAGATTTTTTATTGGTTTTGCATTGGTATGGCTTATTAATTTATGGTTTAAGTCACGTCAAAGTTTCCCAAAAGGTCTTTAAATAATTTAAATATCCAGGGACAAACATTAACCTAGTCTCAAAATAACTACGCTAAATTTAATTTACTGTGGGTACTAGGCAACTATAACCATATTTATATAGAGAAGTACATACATAAAATATACAGAACACATAAAAAATCCAGAAAATTACTTTCTTTTATCGCCAAAATATTTGAGTTGTGAATAAAAGCTAGTTGAGAATAAAACAGCAAAATAATGGCTAAACCATAAAAAAGAAATTGGACGGCGCGACTACTTACCGACTAATCCCCGCTTACAGCCCCCTAACACTTTTTATTGTGTGTTCACTGAGCTGTCTTTACGAAACGCGGATAAAATTATCTTGTACTAGCGGTTTCCCGCGAATCAGTTCGCGTAGAAAAATAAAACAGCCTGTGTTTACCAGGAATAATGTAGAATTGAAGGGTGCGGCTCCACTGAGGCGGAGATGAGCGGAGCGGAGCGGAGCTGTGCCAATATTAACCAATAGAAGGCGCATGCGGTCACGTCGAGCGCGCCTTGCGCACGTTAGTTTAGATTCTATTGGTTAATATTGGCACAGCTCCGCTCCGCTCCGCTCATCTCCGCCTCAGTGGAGCCGCAGCCTAATGGTGAAAAATTTTTTCAAATTGGTCCGGTAGTTTTGGAGCCTATTCAATACAAACAAACAATGTAATCTACCCTCTTTGTAATATCATCTTGTAAGTATTAACTCCCACTACTAAACAAAACATTCCGGTAAACATATTTGATATTAAACAAAAGCATTGCTAGGCGTGTATTTTTAATATACAAAGAAAAGAAAAATACATTTATTTACTACAGACACAAGACACAGAAAAAAGTAAAAACAGTAAAAACAGAAACAGAAGTAAGACAGTGTGTCCTCGCGGCAGTGAATCGGACACTGGCTCAGCATAATGCTGAGGTGTACATACATATATTTTTAATAAAAAATATCTGGAAGTTATAACATTTTGATAGTTAAAAACTCAATCACGCTTTATGTACCAACTTGTTTGAAAAAAAAACAACATTTAAACTTCTATAAATGCGCTTTAATCCTTACAAATAGTACGTCACCGACTCGAAAAGCTTGAAATATGGCACAATCCCGAACCAAAACCAGAAGCTTCACCTAAATTTTACTGGGACGTATAGGATTTAAAAATGGATGTGCGGGTCGCGCGGGGCGCGTCGCGACAAACGAGAGCATTATGTGGCCCATTATGGAGCCCTATCGCTCCCTTGATCTTCGCGAGGCTCCACTAATAGTCTAGGAAGGTAGGATTACTAGAATCGTTAGCACATGTTAATGTTAAAGGGTCTTGCGACACTTTTGTTATCGTGAGTTTGGATCGGGCTTGGAATTTTAGAAGTGCAATCTGAAAGTAGGTTCGATATTCTTATTTTAAATGCTGGTGAGTGTTTTTTGTTGTCTTCACGACTCAATCAATTAAGGGTAAAGAGATTTTTATTATACTACATACATACATAAGCTCACGCCTTTATTCCCAGAGTGGGTTAGGCAGAGCTACAGAATTACTAACAGCTCTAAAAACTTGTTAATAATTCTGTAACCACATTTTGCACAATTACAAAAAATTATTAAATATTATTATACTCATTTGTTTTATTTCTATTGTTTGATTTTAGTGTTATACTTGTAGTGTTTTTTGTGATTCGTCCATTCATAAGTAAATATTTTTAAATGAAAATTAAACGCAATCCAAGTTTTGTGGTTTTTTTTTGGTAAATTCAACATTATTTATGTTATACGAGTGCATCAAATAAATTACTACTACTTGAAACACATTTTCCTATTATTATGATATCTATTGAAAGGAATCTTAAACGAACTTTATTCAAACCGCGTCTTGTAAGAAACATAGCATTATAACCACTTACACCGTTTTTCACATGACATACTCCTACCTGAGCCCTATCACCATAATCTTCAGCTTCCAACAAATCATCATTATTTTAAAATGACGTAAAAACCATAATTCCATACAGAAAATTCATTTCAATCTGCCGAAAAATAGAGTAGTAAGCTCTCGTTGAGTTGACGACGTATTACATTTCTACCTTGAAGTATGCGGGAGCAGTTTGGGAAAGGTTGTAGGGCTGCTACGTGACGTCCGTTTCAACACTTCGCGAGAGTTAATGGGCAGAATTTTTCAGAAAAAGGTTTTGGAACAAAAATATTCTGCCAGTGAACTTTTCTCTTTCGTATGACAAGAAAAAAGCAAGAGAGTACACACCACCACCACCGTGGCGAGTAAGATCTAAGACCCATAATAAACCATTCTCAAGAATTTAAACTCAAGACTGCAATTCTAAGACTGCAGAGGCGTTGCCAATCCTGAGGACTAAGTTGAAATTTATTAATATCTGAAAGCATGCAATTAAAAGCAGGATCTTAATATCAAGCTGTATGAAAATAGATACATTACTGCGGTGCTATGTTCCCGAGGTGTTTTTCTGTTATAAACGGCTCCTTAGTGATCGGAGATCCAGCGTGCGAGCTCACTTGGCAGTAGAGTTATCTAATTCAAAATGCAATGCCGTGTAATAATTCTTCCATCTAGATGAAAAATGACTTCCTTAAGGGTAGCTATTCTCAAAGTGTCACCCACGGAGAGCCCTGGGGCCTGTAACCGAAATTTTATCGGGCTATGTTTGGTGCTCTCAAATTATCTAACTTGAAATTAAGTTATGATTTTTCGTGGTTCCGTCACTAAAACAGTTGAGAACTACTGATTTAGAGAATGACATGACTAAAATGCTTAATATTCTGCGCCAGCACCAACCACATCTCGAATGCATCTATTTCTTCACCCACAGTATGAATTAGGTAACATACTCAGTGCAGAAACAGGTACTGGATAGACTAGTTGGTATTTTCTACTTTTCCATTTCTCAGGCAGTCGTGTAAAAACAGTACTCATAGGAGACTCAAACTTACTTCGTAAATCCTGAAATACAGTAGTTAATGTGTTGTTACCATGTTATTTTGACAATTCTAAAAACTAATGTTACAGGTACAGTCAGCTTAGGTCCAAAGTCAATCTGATATTCTACAACAATAAGGTTGAGTTTCCTAAAAGGTACAAATGACTTGACGTCTCTCATGACATTGACGACTTCAAGCATATTTTTGAAATGGGTCCCAAATTAACGCTCGTGACCGTACTTAGATAAATACTCAAAACTAGGTAAAGCTCAAATTGTTTTCCGCAATAGGGCAGATGCTATGAATTTCTCACAAAAATTGGCGACCAATACCGATGACTAATGGTAAGCGAAAATCTAGGAAACTGCTACACCCATAAGATGCGACCACGGACAGCTCTCAACGCGGACTGAAGCCTTTTTTATGGGAGTTATTGTATTGTGATGGGCTGAAATCGGAACACAGAGATAATAGGAACGTCTTAGAGCTAACTTGATGATGGTGTAGGTAGGTGGCCACAGGGTCTCTTATACATATTTAACGCTTGGACTTGTTAGTTTTGAATTGTTCAGCAAATGATGAATTACAAAATAGTACATTATTGCCTAGGCAGTGAAGCAGGCAATTGCGGGCCGAGGATTGGTTTAAAAAATACGAGGCCCGCAATTGCCGTACCTGCCGAGGCATATATAGCGCTTTTCTCAAAAATCGCAAGAAAAAAATTGTGTAGGAGTAAAGTAAACAAGCAAGCTTCACATAACAAAAAACTATTACTCTTTACCGCCTTTATGTTTATGACAAGGAGAAACGCAAGCTTTTTTTTAATACTACTCAAGCTATTCGAGACACAGATAAAAAAGTTATGTTCTGAACAAAATTTGGATGTATAAGACTTGTGGCCTCATTTTATTAATGGCCTGTTTTCACTTTTTAAAAAGTTAGATACTAGATAGTAATGAAATTTGTATGCAACATTGCGTGCTTGTGTAGCGAGCACGCAATGTTTTTTTTTTTAATTTGAGATCTGTCAGTCAACTATGTACTTCGCATCCCAATATATAGATAGTAATGTCAACTTTTCCTGTCATTTTTGAGAAAAAATACTTGTTTGTTGTTTACTGAGAATAGTTATTGTTAAGTTGAATCAAACCGGTAATGGGGGTACCTACCGCGGTCTCTAGCCACGGCCGAACAGCTGGGCGTGAGCGGAATAAGCCGGGCTCACACTGAGTTAGATAAATGGTTTCTATAGATATCAATTTCGTCTAGCATTTACATAAATCTTGTTCTTTGATGTTTGTTTTTGAATGTTAAATCGTGTTATGGACGTAAAGCTGGGTTCTTTGTCTCTGATTACTTTCATTTTGTTTTCTCTTAAAAGATTAGATTACTTAAAGAATTAGGCGATGAAACGTTTTTGTTTAGGAAAAACTTGTGACAAAAAAAACAAAATGCATTAGCAATTCTTATAGGTCGTTTGAGAAAAACTGCGATGAATAGAAGGAAAAATTCAATGTCATGTATGATTGTGTGGATGCCATCGATTTAAACGTAGTTCGAAATTCAAACCGAATAGCTCTTTGTATCTCACAGATAGGCCGTTTGGATACACGTCGACCCTTAAGGATGTGTTGTGCAATTACCCTTTTACACGCGCAGCTGTTCAAATGTGCAGGTTTCGTCACGATGTTTTTCATTTAACGTAAGAGCATCGGGTAATGTACTTTAGATAGAAAATCTCATTGGTACATGGTGACCGCGAGGCTCCCTTATCTTATCTTGTCTTATTTAGTGGGTCCTTACGGATACACTTCGACCCTATAGCTTTGGGATCTTCTTTTATGTAAGTACTTTTAGCGCTTTTTCCAATGCCGCCTTCACCCCTTTCAGAAAGAGGATAGTGGAGTGCAATGGCAGTGCCTTGAAATCGTTTGGTTATGGGTAGCCATAACCGAGGATTTTCATTCTTACGCCGGCGAGGGCATCACATTCACGCCATAAGTTTGTGTTTCATTGTTTCCACCTCTGTGTTGTCATAAAGGCCCATCTTGGCTAGGAGATGTTTAACCCCAAAGTGCCCAGTAAACACTCCGGTAATGTACTATCGGAGTTGTCTTCTGCTGAGTTTAAAGTTATTTGGTCCAGCTATACGATTACAAGTCAACTCCCTAAGCCATCTAGGCCATCGACGGTCTTTAATAACTCATATTATTATTATATAGTAATTACCCTTAAAAAAATATGTTTTTTTAACGACGCTCCAGTTAAGTCCTGATTCTTTTCATCTCTCCGTCATATCTTCTGAGATAACTACTCATACTCATACTCATAAAACAGTAAAAAAGAAGCTATTCACTTATTTGTCTAAACTATTAAATAAATGGCGCTCTGGTGTGAGAAGAAAGGTGCCTGTTAAAAGACCTCGCTCAAAGTTCGGTTAAGTTTCTTCATAATGCTAAAAGAAAGAATAGAATTTCCAAAGAGCTTTGTTCAAATCTGGCTCCAGTGCCTTAATCCCAAACAATTCGCTAACTCATATATAACACACTGCTGCCACTAAACTTAATCGCTAACTATTTAAACTGAACGGGCACAAACTTACGTTACTCGCTTGTCGCTCAGTGTGTCTCTTTCGTTGCAAACTTGTTAAAGAGAGATGAAACAAGTAGCTAGTAAGTTCTGTTAACCGTCAAACCCGAGCCCCAATACCGGCGGGGTAGAGTGCAAATGCAAACTGCGGGTAATCTAGCTCAGGGGCCGTCAAACTATACTGCGAACTTCCATCGGGCGCAGGCGATAAGCGGGAGCGGGAGCGGGAAATAAGATTTCTCATTTGTTTATCATTGACAAACAAGAGTTTAATGTTTTGAATTAGTTCAATGTGTGATTATTGGGTCTGTCTATTTGTGCATGTATATCTCTTAGTGTCTTTATGTCTCCATGTATCTGTATGTCTTGGTCTGAGGCATGTAGCTCCTTAATGGATGGAGCGATAGGTTTTTGTTTAAAAGTTTGTGTCATACCAATTGCTTGGGTTAGTTTGAAGTTTAATGTTATTTTATTTTACGTAACACCTGGCCATAATGTGAGTTTTATCGCACGCTGCGCGCACGGTAAAACTCGCATTGTGGCCAGGTGAAGACGTAAAATTGTGTACTCATCACGGGCAGTAAAAAAGAAAGCCCTCTATCGCATATTTACAACCCTCGCCTACGGCTCGGGTCTCAAATACCTGCGATTTCGGGCTTTCTTTCTTTTACAGCCCTTGTTAAGTAATGTACTATTAACAACGCGACTGCTCGTGTGCTGGGCGGTTGTCCTACATAGAGGATCGATTTTGGCTGCTTTTTTAGAAAGTCACAGATGGTAAAAAAAAAAACTTCTATGATTGTTTCTGCTCGGTAACCTACATTAAACATGTTTGACGTGATGATAGGAGTAACTAATAATATCAAGTGGATAAAGGACCAACACAGCTTTAGCAAAAATGATCATAATGAGTATGCTTGTAGTTAACACGAATAAGAATAAGAAACCAGCGAACAAACTAACAAATCCATATTCATCAAATAACAAAATAAAAAATGCTTACAATACAACACAAAGATAACAACAATATTATATAAGTATCTAAAGCTTACTTGATAGGAATGTTTACACCTTTAAAAAGTGTAGAATAGCCATAATCTACCATTATTGACTATCGCCTGGACGTAACATTGAGTTCCTCAGTCATAAGATATATTCTGCTTTATTGCTATACGACCCCGAAGTCATCCGGTTCCTACCCAGCCTAGCCCAACATGGCGTACCCTCTACCCTCTCGATCGCTCTTCGGGGAGGCATCATCGTTACACATAATTTCCATTGTGAGCCTTCAGCCATTGACCCAGCGATAGATCCCCCGGGATCGAAGCAGGAGGATTACGAGTTGGAATATAATTCGAAGAGCTTATGCATATGGATGTGTTCCGGTCCATGTAGAATTTGGGATAGTTTTTGGGATACCAGGAGATATCATTGTTTGATTAACAAAATATAAAAGAAACAACATCTATGTATGTAATATTAATAATGGTAACCACTTTATTACATTTAGTATGTTTTGCAACTTTTTTTGAAAACTATTTGGGAATGCAGTGTACGTTAGAAAATAATATTTCAATAAAAGAGAATCAATCAAGGAGGTATGTCAAGTAAAAGGTACAATATTTGAAGGTCAATCATTGCTTTAATGATTCTTAAACCAGTTTTTTTTGTGAAGTCCCCAACCCGCGCGATGAGCTCCTATAGCCAGCGTTATGGTCGTTCATTAAAAAAATAGATAGATAACTATTTACTGTTGATCACGGATAACTATACCTAAGTATATTGGTAACGGTAGAATGAAGGTAGGTTAGCAACCATAACGTTAGCTAATGTATGCTTCGATGGTTTAGTTATTTGGAAAGGATGGATGAAAGAAGATTGATGAAAGAGATATTCAGAGCGAAAGTGAGTGGAAGGCTTGGAAGAGGGCGCCGTAAGCGTACTTCTTCGAAAATAATCGGAGAAATACTGGAAAAGGGCCGAAACCGACGTGCGTGCATGACTTGATGTATGAATGTGGAAGAAGCGAAAGAAATTTGTCAGGATCGTAGCAGGTGGAAAGAAGTGGTCTCTGCCTACCCCTCTGGGAAACAGGCGTGGCTTAATGTTTGTATGTACGTTGGCTAATACAATTACTCTACAACGCGGGTGCGTATTGAGTTCTAGAGTAATTCACGCGCGTGCGTTTTTCGGGTGGTAGGACCTTGCGCAGGGTCCGTCCGGATCGCTACCACCATCTTATCCATTAATCTACCGCCAAACAGCAGTGTTCGCATTGTTGTGTTCCGGTTTGGGGGTAAGACAGCCGGTGAAATGACTAGAATAGAGGCATTCCATCTTAGTCCTCAGGGTTGGCAACGCATTTCCAGTCTTAGTATTGCTTTGCAGTTTTGTGAATGCGAATGTCTATGGGTCACAGTTTCCACTTACCATCAGGTGGACTGTGTGCTCGTTTGTCATACCTATGCCATAAAAAAAACCGGCCTGACCTTGTGTTGTATTAAATTATTAAATCTGCGGTTGTTATATTTCACTTAATTAACTATCAAACTTTATCTTAACCGTATTGGTTTAAACTAAAGAAGTTACAGTACGACGGTTTCAAGTTCGATCTCAGAGGCAGTATCACCGAAATGTCCTAGTTTGTTTACGTTTGCGAGTGTACAGGCGTGTTTGTGTACACGTCGCGCGTAATGACGCCGTTTGTTATGGTTTCATCATGGGGACAGCCGCCTGCAGCCTGCACATGCAATTTGGCACGTATTTTTACTACGGGGTGCAAGGCGGCCTATTTTATTGTTGGTGGATGTTATGTTATTGCATGTGATTATTTACGGCCAGTGGTTAGTAGTTAATGGCTAGTTTTTTTTAAGTTCGTTGTTTTTTTTTTGGTTCTTTGTTTCCAATATTTTGGTTTCAACAGATTTGGTAAAAAATTGGAATTTACATAGGGTCCAAAAAACAATACTGTGAATCAATATTTCAATCACACGTGTTAATTTGTTTGATATTATGTGATTTAATGTATATAATGTGAGTTTTTATACACTCAGGGTATTCGTGAAATAAAACTGTATGAGTTGCTCTGAAATGAGAACGGTTTTTCATTATTTATTTATACTTCAATTTAAGCATACTTGACAAATCTTATGGGCTAAAATTACAAAAATATCTTACCTGAAATGAGAAACAACATTAAAGCTATTATTCCACTTGTTCTTCTAATCCTATCTTAGGTAACTATTACTATTTCTCCTCACATTACTTCCATTTTTTATAACGGCAAAAACTTTTCTCTGTCGACTGTCACTTGTTATAGCGCTGCCACAGATCAGTGCAAATCGACACAGAGAGGTTATAAATGAAGTAAAACAGACTTCATTTACATCTCCCCCCCCAATTTGTGTTTTTTTTTTTTTTTTTTTTTTTTTTTTTTTTTTTTTTTTTTTTTTTTTTTTTTGCTCTGTATGTATGCATGTATGTATTAATCAATAAACCATTTAAAAGTTTAGATACATTTCAGAGTGACAGCGCTGAGGGGGATTTGATTCCATTGCCATCGAAATAAATCTCAGCGGAGATTGGTTCGCCGGTCACCAAATCTACTGCGCTTTTTGCAAATAAAACGGGATAAAACATTATTCAATCGGTCATAAATTCGTAGTTCCTTACTCTGAACGGCTCACTTGCTTTTTCCAGTCGTAGCTCAGTGCGTCTCTTTTGAAATAAAATAGCTAGAAAGAGAAGCACGGAGATAACTTTCACAGGTATGTTAATGGTTCATCCGTGATACATGTGTATCAACTGGAGAATCGTAAGTAAATATTATTACTATCGTGTGCATCGTAGAGGCTTCGGCAAACAGGCACCCGCCGTCTGACGCTGACTTGGTTCGACAGAAAACTCGATTGAAATCTGTTTATCTTTGTCAAACAAGCGTTTATCAAAGATATTGTGACTTTTTAAATCGATTTGTTATTACTTAGTCTAAGAGGCTTCATCGTGTCTTCTTAAATTATGTCTGTTTAGAACACTACCTGGAGATGAATAGTCATTCTTTTTTGCTATGTAAGAACTTATGATTCAGTTCAGCATTTCAATCGTCCAGACCGACGTCAATTTATGTGGACGCTAAGCGTTGCGTCGCAGAACAAAACGTCAGTTTTCTACCAGAATTATTGTGCCATCTACATAAGTCAGAAGAAACTTTGACAAAAAAAATGAAACCAAAAGCATGTAGGTACCTAATAAATCAGATTTTTTGTGGTATTTAATAGAAACACCTTAGTGCCTTGCAAAACAAAACTGAACAGGTACTTTTCGTTCCTCAAATTTTGGTCAATCCTTTAGGAGATTATAGAGAAAGTGATCATTAACATCAACAACTACGGTCAACAACTTTATTTTCTGAGCTTAGAACCCTGCCGCAGAAACATTGCGATTTATTTTAACGCAATTTCCTCCCCGTGACTTGACGCTGCTGTTATGACAGGGTTCTAAAGTAGCTTTATAATTAACGCTGTAGACTTTACAGAATTCAACAATAATACAATTAAAAATTAAAAATAAAGGTATTTAAATTAAAATAAAACTAAGCTATTAAAATATTAAAGATATAAATAATAATCACCACTATAAAAAGAACACCCCCTCTAACAGGACCGCTCGTGGCATGGTCCCTATGACACTGGCTGCATTACCTCTCTGGATGGCTAGCTAGCTATAGTAGCTTTATAATTAACGCTGTTGACGGTATGTTTATAAGTAATTTTGTAATTAAGTAAAGTTAGAAACAAAATGAACCGAGTCGTAAGTCGTCAAAAATCCCTCGACATCGCAGCTTATCAGAGCCTCGGGGCTCAAAGCTGGATGACGTTAAACGGAATGGCGCATCAAAGGGCCGCCCCCGCATGGCTGGCTCGTGCATCAACTCGTCCGCTTTGTTCGGACGGTTTTAATTTGCTCATGTGGTTATAACTTTTAGAGGAAGCCAAAGTGAGATTATAACCCACATGGTTTGCGTTTGCCGTGACTTACTTTAAACTGGTTTTAGGAAAGGTAATTAAAGTTGAAAGTTAGTTTTATAATATGCTTTGAGTTTGTTCTTAATTAAACAAAAGAAACGACTTTGATGAGGGCTGGAAGTTTCAGTCTAACCTAATGTATTAATAGTATGTAATGTGTTAGGAATACTCATTGGGGAACAAATAACTATGACGTCTTACAATCACGAGTTGACACTCTAAGGGTCGTATTATTAAACTAATCTAAACTCTAATGCTCGTCTCGAGATGTGTCAAAAATAACAGTGTTATATGGTTTGACGTTTACTTTGACGTATCTTGTGACGCGCATCTCACCAAAGATGAGTGTATAAATACAGGCCTAAGTCAAATAGGCTACCGCTTCAGTATCTTTTGATAAATTAAATGCATAACAGGACGATGACAAATACACAGTCCTATGATTACGCACTGGATCTATAGTAATAGTCAAAGCAAATGACTACGCGTTGCTTACGGCTCAACGAGTTCTTAGGCCCGTATTAATAAACTCATCTTGGCTGAGAGGCCCGTCTCAAGATACGTCAAAGTAAACGTCAAATCATAGAACACTGTCATTTTTGACACATCTCGAGACGAGCATTCGAGTTGAGATTCGTTTATTAATACGGCCCCTAGTGGTCGTGCCCCCATCACCGACTCTCATTTGTTTCAAAGGTTGCATGAATAGCGCACCTTAATATATTTCAGGTGGCTAACTTCAGCAATAAGGAAGTTGTTTATCACAAAAAAAGGTTTTCATTAATCTCAAGAAGTTCCCGGCTCGCAGCCTCGTTTCGAACATTATTAATTCACCGAATTTAATTAAAGCAATAAGGGTCGAATCGGCCCGACGCAGTGATAAATTCGGCCGTTATGTTTTGAAAAATACGAGTTCTACTAATGAGAACTAGCACGTGGCCTCATCGGCATGCGGCGCGCGCGGCGCTGATTCCAGGAGAAATATTTTTTGCCAATTTATTGCGCGTTTTATTTATTCAGTGCGTAATAGCCCAATCGGGAGAGATTCGAGACTCACCAACCAATGAGCTTCGGAATTTATTTCCCCATAAAATTTTCCTTTACCTCATAACACAAGCGTTTTAGAACACCTTTTTGAAGTGTTTGCGCTTCAGAATAAAGAAATTGAATTGTTATACGTGCCGATCACGAAAATTCCTGTCTTTTAAAATAGGAACCTTTTAACGTAAATGGTACAAAAGATTTTTGTAAAATAATAAACGGGAGCAGTCGCGGATATTTTGTACAATTATTATCGCAATATACACGCGCGATATATTAATCTAAGTGGACTCGCAGTGTCACAGCACGCTATAAAAGCAATTAGTGACCCACCGTTAGTACCTAGGCTATGTGGGCCAATGGGCTATTTGGCACTACTCCAACACAGACAAGGGTGGAGCGCTCCGTCCTGCTCGCTCGTGGTTGAGGGAAATATCCTAGGAATCTCTCATTTTGTTTCGAATTTCGACGTCACTTTTTCGTGTTTTAATGTCGAATATCGTGAATAGGGATTATGCATGGATACACGGAGTTTGACAAAAGTTATTGAATTGCAACCGTGCAATCTCGCATAAAATTATTATGTTCCTGTATTCCACTTGACGGGGTATTCAGAGCTGTATGTAAGTGTGCGGTAGTTGGAATGATTGATGGCAACACAAATGGCTGCCTGTTTCAAGCGGGTGAACATTTTACTATCCTTTGTTTAAGCTAGAAAACAGGCGGTATTTGTTTTTTTTGTAGACACTTAAATAAAGAAGTTTTTACCGAAATTTCACCAAAACCTTACTGGGATTCCAACCCAGGACCGCTAACTTCGTTCGTAAGGTCAATACCATTGTAACCGCGTTGTTAATATTATAGTTATAAACTCCGTTTATACAAATTGATACAAAATAAGTATGGTTGTGGCGGCTTATAACTAATTTCGAAAATATTTTTATTACATATTTCATAGTTTTTTCTAGCTTTCCATTTCCAAAGATGAAGTTTTGATTTAAATGACGTGGCTTTTATTTTGGCTGTAACATATTTTGCTTTATATTGTAATTATATTGTATCAATGACAGCTCTAACTGTTTAGTGAATAAGAGCTACATGACGTGAACAGTACGATTAAGATATCAAAGCAAGATCGGCTACACAAATGTGGAATGATAAGTCCAACGGGCTTCTATACGTATCATAATCATGATATTGTTGACGTTTAAGAAGCCCTTACTGTCAAGCGAATAAAACCGTCATCAAATTATGTGTACGGCGTGGAAGTATTGTGGGCTATAAACAAAGAGGAACAGAGGCCCTCGGGTCTTGTTATACCATGGCTTTACTCTTATTGTTATTGTATTGTTGTTGTTTAGTAGTAATAAACAATGATCGTGTTTTTTCTAGCATTTTGGTTGTCTAGTTGTGGTTGTCAGTAGTGCCCAATATTAAATTGTTCGAACCAAGAATCTAATCCATCCATCCATCCATTAACCTACCGCCAAACAGCAGTGTTCGCATTGTTGTGTTCCGGTTTGGGGATAAGACAGCCGGTGAAATGACTAGCATAGAGGCATTCCATCTTAGTCCTCAGGGTTGGCAACGCATTTGCAGTCTTAGGATTGTATTGCAGTCCTGTGAATGCGAATGTCTATGGGTCACAGTTTCCACTTACCATCAGGTGGCCTGTGTGCTCGTTTGTCTTCTCTATGACATAAAAAAAAATATATATAATAAAATGGAAAATTAAATTATAATGGCGTTTTAAACACATCGGAAACAGAAAATATTCTCAGAACATGTAAAGCCCAACCAAATATGCATAATGAAATGAAAGTTCAATTTACTTTACGAGAAAATGTAACACAGTTGCAATAAATGTTGCTGTTCTTCGACAGGGCAATCAAAATTACCAACATAAAACATCAGCATAGCCTCCGAAAATTTTGAGGAACTTTGGGTTACAGTAGGTACTTAGCTAATAAATGTTATACACAATTATACTAACTGATTAAATAAAAAAAAGTGCTAGATTTTCAACGTCACCCCAATATTAGATACATAATTTTAAACGTCAATCATATTATACACGACGACAACCTTACCCTAGGTCGCTGTCGTGTGTCATTTGAAGTGTAGTAAGTACTGTTAGGCGTTGGGCTTGCAACCTGTCACTAATATACACTGGTAAACATCTTAGACTATTTGTGCAAAATGTGGTTACAGAATTATCAACAAGTTTTTATTGTTGTAGGTAATTCTGTAACTCTGCCTACCTCACCACGGGATTACAGGCGTGAAGGTTATATTGTACGTGGTAATACTTGACTTTGACTGACTTTGTGCATAGTCCTTCCGATTGCTACAAATATAATTATCCTTTAACTCTGCACCAGCGTTCATATTGTATCATTCCGTGTTAGTTCTCTAGGTTGGCAACGCACATGCAGTTTTAGGTCCGTATTAATAAACTCATCTTGGCTGAGATGCGCGTCACAAGATACGTCAAAGTAAACGTCAAACCATAGAACACTGTCATTTTTGACACATCTCAAGACGAGCATTGAGATTAGTTTGCCATCTTGAGATTGAGCTTGTGAGAATGGTATCATATCCCTTTTACCATTAGGTGGCCTGTACGCTCTTTCGCCATGATTAATGATAGTTCTAAGCATCTGGATAGTAAAGGCACCTGAGTTATAAGTGACACGATTGCAAGAGGCGTAAAACTAAACTAAAATGAGGTCCCTGTCGGATAAACGCATTGTCGACATCCGGCTGGATTCATTTTCATTGTTTGCCGACGAGCAGCCAGGCTTCGAGAATGATATTTGTCTGGCAAATATGTCGCGGCGGAAAAATGAAAGTTTGCACTGTTTGCTTTGCGACATAAATATCACGGTAAACCTTGTCAATCTCATGTTAATATGAGTGGTTATGGCTACTTACATACATACATAAACTCACGCCTTTATTCCCAAAGTGGGTAGACAGAGTTACAGAATTTTCAACAACTCTTAAGCTAGTGGAAATTATTACATAATTTATAAATTATGTCCTACTAATATTATAAATGCGAAAAGTTATGTCTGTCAGTTTGTTACTCCTTCACGTTGCAACGGTTTGACGAAATTGGATGAAATTGAATGGAGATGCTTATATACTGGATTAAAAGTTAAAGTTCCTGAAAGTAAACGAAGCGGACGAAGTCGCGGGCAGACGCTAGTTATTATATATTTCTTCTCAAGATCATTTCGATGTTATCTTCGGCGTCTAGTTCTAGTCAGCTTGTGTAACTCAGAGTCCAGTTTCAGAAGAGCCCTAGACTTCGGTGGAGTCCGCGAAAAGATTCAAAATGAATAATGTAGGTTCCAGTCCGGCGTAGAAATGGTGTTGGCGCAGTACACAGAGCGGCGGCAGTAAGTTTATTTACTCGCACCAGTATTTACCTACCCAAAGCAAACTTTAGAAAGATCTCAGCGGGCCTAATATGGCTGCGACTATATCGCATGTCAACTGTGGATAAAACATGCGTTACTTTTTGACACGTGTACTTATTTACCTGTCAGAAGGTGACGGATGCCTTATCCAAAATGTATCACTTGATAAACGCAACCATATTAGCCCCCAGGGCCTCTATTCTCGGACTACTTCACCTCGCCGCGCGATTTCGCTCGTTCGTCTGACTGTCCATTGTTTTTGTGAGAATAACACCCCTGGATTGAATAATATCCCTGGCGATTAGATGATTCTTATGCATCAGTTTCCACCGCTCGCCACTTACCTCCGCCGCAAGCAATCGTCGCCGCGCAAACTCGTGCTAAGGCCGTAATAAATCAAACATGATTTACTATAAATTGATGTAAAAATGGCCTTCGTACTACTTTTAAAATATTGACTGTTGAAGCCAGCAAGGGCGAGCACGTAGCTTCCAATAATTGTCTCTACCGGGAAGAAATAATAAGAATTTAGAAGCCTTCCAACGACCCCGAATTGCTTCCGAGATGTTCCTCCGGCTGATGGGGACTTAGTCAGCGGGCATCGAGAAATAATTACTTGTCGTTGCTTTAGAAGTGTTTGTAAATCATTTTGTTACTAAAATTGAAAAGGAATTAGTTTTAAGGTTGACTTTAAAACGAAAAAAAACTGTTTTTGTTTTTGTATTTAAAACACAAAAAGTTTCGTTTCATCTCAATAAAACTTTAAAATCGGCAGGACAGAATAAATATCATCGTAATCGAAGAATTAAAATAAAACAAATACTTTAACCTTGTTTTAACTATGTTGTGGCATAAAAGGATTGTTTTAACGATGATGTTCCAATAATTGCTACCATAATCCGATTGCCGTGTGGTTGCCGGCAGAATAGAATAGAATAGTACCACTCCATACCTTCCTGTGGAAGTCGTAAGAGACGACTAAGGGATTAAAGGCTTGTAGTATTTTTAGGCGATGGGCTTGCAACCTGTCACTAATATACACATGATATACATCTTAGCCTGTATGTGCAAAATGTGGTTACAGAATTAACAACTGGCTGTTAAAGTTGTTGGTAATTCTGTAGCTCTGCCTACCCCACTCTGGGATGAAGGCGTGACGGTATGTATGTATGTAATCCGATTTATAAACTCCTACCCTATTATTTAAACATGTAAATGCACAAGCTTTATTAAAGCTATTTCAGTTAATGTATTCACCCAAAACTGACGTACCTGACTACCTGTATACGTGTAGACTGGCGTATCTTGGCGTTCCATGGTCTCTGTCTAACTCCATTCGAAGACAGGCGTGAGGGTATATATGTATTCGTTGTCACCCATCAACAAGCTAAAGCCACTCATTTTGACTAAAATTGGATTACCGTGTGTGTTATGAATGAAAGACTAATATTTTTCTGGTTTCGTTTCCAATAGTATATTATATAATACCTTCTCTAAAAGTTAAAACATGCGCTTGCATCTGTTTCCGCTCGGTATTTCACAACAATCAACTTGACTATGGACAACATTAGCCGTCCGCCACTCACACCGTCGCGTCGCATTACGTGAACGACCTTTAATCTCCTTACCAAGGTCCTGTTTCGACAGTAATGGCGGCCCGGCCGAATCCAATTTACTGCCGAGGCGTTGTCGCAAATTTGCTCCAACTAGCTCGCGGTTTGTAAGGCTCTGGAAATTTGTAGTACATTTTATCGGGTAAGAAGAGTGAAAAGTCGAAGTCATTGTTGCGGAGTTTTTTACAGGATTCAGGTGTTTTCTGGTATTTGGTCTTTGTTTATGCTTTGTACTAAATACTCAATGAGAAATAGAAAAATAGAAGTTAAATCTAGCATGAAACTTGCAGTTATGGGAAAAAGGTTTGAAAAATGATAATAAAGAAACTAGAACTTTAATGAAAAACCACAAATCTTTAAAATGTTTCATTTCGGTAGTATTAAAAAGAAAACTCGTACATTTAAAATTTCATAAAATTCTATAGCCCTCGTGCATTTTAATGTGTGCGATTCAGACTCCTATTGTGTATCCCATTTGTAAACAAAGAAATGTAATTCCGAGCAGCACTCACCATCGCTTAAAACTCCACGGAAATAAAGTAAAACCTCAACAATGTGGCTGCATTTTGATGAAGCCCGCATCCTATGTGTTCACTCTCTCTGACGCAGCTATGGCGCGTTTGTCACGCAAGACGCATCACTGGCGTGTTACTGTGCGGTTTGAGTGACAGCCGTGCGGCGGAATATATTTTTTGCACCACAGCGAAAAAATGTGTATATTTAATGTTTTGTAACTTCTTTTAACTCCATGGACACACGGGCACATCGATCATGGAACAGGGGTTAGGATTAGGAAGATTCTTCAGGACTTCATTCAGTTTTAATTGATGGAGATGAAGCATACATTTTATTAGTTACTAGCTGTTGACCGTGACTTTATCCACGTAGAAGTCGGTTCAATATTGCTATGAATTTGAACTTGAAGTCTTAAACAAGTTTAGGCAAGTATTTATTACAAAACGGCTTCAGTAAAAACGGTTTAATTAACAAAAAAAAAACTAATTGTCAAAATAATGTGTTTTTATTTAAAATAAGAGTAATTTATCAAAGTTAAACTTCCGTTTTTTAAAATAATGCGGCAAGTTAAGTGGAAAATTGCTCCCATAATCGTATGCAAGAGAATTATTCCATTGAAATTGTACCCCCTAACCGCTCTCTCCTGTGCCTGGTACCGCACAGTTGCTAGAGTGCCCGCGCCCGCTGACACGCGAGCGCTACATTCTCGCGAGCATGCACGTGCCCGACTGTTAGCGATTTTTGAACAACACTGCGCTCTCAAAGTTCAAGTGTTTATTGAGTTATCAATGAAAGTGTCCTCGAGGTAGGATGTCGATGTTCGTTGTTTTTGATATACTTAGTATGTTTTTAAGTTTGTTGACATCCATATTTTTGACATTAAATATTAATTTGCTGGCGATGAAAAAACATAACGACGCAATTTAATAACGTATGATAATTATTGAATATAGTTTCAATTTATCAGTAGTAGCTGTAGGGCTTTTATTTAGGGTGACCAAGTGGATTCAAACCCACGGGACACCATCCCTTTTTTTATTTCCTCGGGCTGTCTTTGGGCTGTCAAACAATACCTGAACCTAATTTCTATAAGCACTTTATATTGTTGTATAATGTTTGTTTTGAAAAAAAAAACATTTTCGTATTTTGAATATAAGTAAGAAAATAGGGATAAAATTATCGAACCTTAAGGTGGGTTTCCACCAGAGATACAAGGTAAGACGGGAACTTAGTTAACATTTAAGAAAATCAATTCCCTTCTCGGGCATCCTCGTTGGGTTTATGAATATGAATTAAAATTCTCGCGCTGCCTCTTCTCGCCCCACAGCGCCTTAAGCGTATTAGATTTGTTACTAGCAGGTAGCTGCCGCTAACATTTTGACCCAGCCTTATATTAAAATACTTTAAAACGTAGCTAGCATAGTTTCTACTTTTAAATACCTATAGTTCCGCCGCCCACTCGGCGTGGCCTTAGGGCGGAATTCGGCGCGGACGCGGGGCGGGCGCGGGTCGAGCGCGGGTCGGGTGCGGAATGGGTGCGGAATGTTGGCAGTTTTGGACGTGTATGCGACATAGGTAATATATTATTTTCTAGAATGTTAGCGCTATGATACTAAGACGATGTTGTTACTATGTTTGCAAAATAGATCTATTTTTCCACATTTTCTGGCATATTAGAACGTCTACATAGACCGGTAACGATGCCCTAGGCTAGGGCACTATAGAATGCAAATATATTTATAGGTAGTTTTTATTATTTCTTAATAGCGATATTTTACTTTATGATTCTTGCTAGGTATGCTCTATTGATTAAAAAAAAAAAATTGTTACCAATAAAATAATTCTGTACTGTAAAACGGGGCGAGTTCTGAAGACTGAAATTATTTCCAATATACCTAACGTTATTCTCCGTTTAATACTTGTTCTTTTTTGTAACAAGTTATGACTTTTTTCCGATTGTGTCTCTCTACTATCCCCCCTTAACCCCTACTCACCCCGTTTTACGGTACCTTGTTTAGTTAAGAATATTAGAGTAACCATCGCCACGTAGTTAAATCGTTGTCCGGCTCCAATCGCTGATAGAATCTCCGGCATTTGCATCCGGCCGGATTACCCGGCGCTCCCGACTAAGCTCCGGTGTAAAAACGCGTCCGTTACGGTTTGATCGACAAAACTATGCCGGGATTCATTTATATTTTAAAAATGATTTTTGTTACGTCGAGGCCCTGACTGTATCAAAACTAGGTTATGAAAATATTGTTTGGGGAATCTTTTTGAAATACGAGTTGTGCTGTACTGCAACGAACAACTGTGTTTTAAACGACTCAGTTAAGCTATTTTGTAGTGACCTGCCATACGAAGCTGAACGGTCCCAGATTCGATTCCCCGTCAGGGCAAACTTTTGTGTGATGAACGCGAGTACCTATTTGTTTTTGAGC
The DNA here is from genome assembly GCA_963966035.1 of Acleris laterana. NCBI lineage: Eukaryota > Metazoa > Arthropoda > Insecta > Lepidoptera > Tortricidae > Acleris > Acleris laterana. Next base: position 219,524 of record OZ014440.1, read on the forward strand.
CTTGAGTATTTTCAATGTAAATAAGTATTAAATTCTATGTATAATTAAGTTTACTGTTGCCTAGTACTCATAGTAAAAGCCTAGAGCTTAGTTTAGGACTAATAGGTCAATTTATGTGAGATTGTCTCTGTATTATTCGGTAAGATTTATTTATTTTAACTAGAGATGCGCCGAATATTCGTTTCGTATTCGGTATTCGGCGTATTCGGCATTTTTTTCACTATTTGTATTATTGTCTTATTGTTGAATATATTCGGTTCGAGTATTTCTATTTTCTTGGCTACACGACACGGTATTGAACTAAAAAACTAAACTTCTTGTGCAACATTTGTTATATTATAACTATTGTAAATCACAGAAATCCTAAAAAGAATGTGTTGAATAAAGCTAATAAAATAAAGCAATCGTGCGATGATGTTTTGAAGCATAGTGACAGCGCAGTGTGCGCGGGTGGTGGGCGGTGAGGTACGGCTCGCTCGTCATCTAGCCAGCAGCGACACGTAGCGTACATGTTAGATCCTGTTTAAGCCTCTAAACGATGAATTTGTAAACCGAATAATTCGGCCGAATATCCGGTTCGGTAAAGGTTAAACCGAATAGTATTCGGTATTCGGCTATTCAGTGAAACCACTATTCGGCGCAACTATAGATTCACCTATAGATTCCTAGTAAGAACAAAATTATTTGTACGATGAGTGCAAATATTTGTAAGAGCACTTACCTTGAACTCATTAGCCTAGCACCTCGACCAATGTGTACAAGGTCTTCTACGCTCTGAGATGCCATCCTCTTAAAAATGCGGTCGGTCGAACGAACGAGTGGATGTCGCAGCGGCGAGTTTAAGTACTCCCGTCAGAGTGAACATAATATACATTTTAGCGCGTGCGTTCTCAATTAGTCAGCCTTATACGTTGGATCTCATCGACAGGGGTGCGTCTACTCACATACCTTTTTAAGTCCTATTATCGGAAGTCCGAAAATGTTTGTCATACCATTTTACATCATAATGATCACTCTTCATACTCTTCATAATTTTTTTTTGTACTAACGATCGGAACTCATAATCATCTGAATTCATAACGCCAATATTAATGAAGCCGTACACTTTTCACCATTTCTTAAATATCTTAAGTGTAATAAGGTTAGGTTAGATTTATAAAAAATCTCAAAAAGTAACGATTCCTAAAAAAAATGCATTCATAATGCATTACGATAGTTATGACTTAAAAAGTATGAAGATAAAAGTATGAGGAAAAAAATTATGAAGAGTGATTATTATGAATACAAATCGGTAAGAAATCAAAAAATAGGAATAAGAATTTTATGTGAGTTAATATGGACCCCATCCACAGAAGTCATGCGGCCAAATTGAAAATACTATCAGACCATTGGAACCTTGACCCACCATAGTTGAACTGTGTCACAGAGACGTTATGATTCAAGTCATAAGAAGTGTCAAACCAAATTGTTTTATAATGTCACTGTGACACCGTTCTATGGTGGGTCAGGGTTCCATTGGGCTGATAGTACATGCGCTAAAAAGTAAAACACATTTTAGTTCGCTCTGACGGGACTACTTAAACTCGCCGCTACGACATTCACTCGTTCGTTCGACTGACCGCGTTTTTGAGAGAATCACACCCCAGATAGTCATGTCATTGTGTCACACTCTGCTAATCTATCCAGTATACCTACATCTTAAATTGTCCTAACATAACTTCACTTTTATTATTATATTAAGCATGCATCCATTTCTTGGGGTCATCCAAAAAGAGGTACAATACACAGTGCCGTGGATCACGCTGCGGCATTATGCTGATCTTTGCCCTGTTGGATACAGTTTGGCATTTGATCGTTATTGCGTTGTTTGTTATCCTGTTTTATTTTATATTTATCCAAATGTGTGTTATATACATTTTTTTCCGTTGCTGTATAACATTCAAAAGTTTCAATGAAAGGACTATCATGTATTTATTTGCAGACACTCAGTCAGACGTGTATAATGTTAATGATTTAATGAAATAAGAAGCCTTTTAATGCAAATTTATATTTTCTTAAAATTAAATAAAACACGGAACATTAACAACTTTCTTAATCTTATCACTGAAAACGTAATTAGGTTCCAAATTATTATCGGATTCAATCCGAGTTATATCTATAACGATAACCCGGCAGAATCGCAATCCCCTAGCTCCCCAAACCCCCCTTTGTCCGATAAGAACCATTGTTACATTTTTAATCGCGCCAGATTATACCAGGCTCAGTCTATCCGCACACATTCGGGCTTGTTCTACCTTATAAAAAAGGCATATCTATGGTAAAATTCCTGTTGTATAAGCGACTCTGTTATAACGGTGGAGGGTTCATTTTTTTTAACCATCAGCGGTACTCGCACCTTTTTGGCGTAGGAAAGGAAAAGTTATGAGCTTCGATTCGAATGAAATGGTGACGGAATGAGAGTTGCTGAGTAGGCTTTCATTGATGGTTAGATAAGGTTTTAGTATGTTTCGGTGAGAGATGGAAACTGGGACGCCCAAGGTTAGGACTTTGAAAATTAGAGATTATTCGATTGGTGACTACATTATGTTTTAAACTCTTACCCCCTTACGTATAAACGTGGAATAAACTTGGAATAGTTTATGCCATGCTTTGTCACTTTCTGTCAGATGCAAATGTCACAATTACAGATAAGGAGAAAGCATGGCATAAACTATTTCAAGCTTATTACTCGTTTATAAGTAAGGGGGTAAATAAAAGTACGCTTGAAGCCGTCAATGTCATTCGAGATACCAAATCATTTGTGACATACAGAAAACTCAACCGTATTGTTGTAGAATATCAGATTGACAATGGATCTAAGGTGGGTTCCAAATTTGAGTTCTTTTGAGTGACTGTACACCAAAACTTCTCTATATTTCGATTATTTCAATATCATTGCTGTACCCGAAGTTTTGAGTTATGTTAACGCTACAATAGCACAACAGCACCACGACCTCTGTTGTTTAATTTCCGAATTAAAACGGGGCGCAGCGCGGGCCGCGGCCGCCATATTGTGTTCTTCGGCGCAATCGGATTAGAACCCGCAACCAGAGCAGGCGCCGCAGACACGCCATCCTTTCAACCACTGCTCATGGGAAGCAAGTTCCACGAGGGCTGTGAATGTTTATGGTCGTTGTTCTTGACATTGATTTCGTTAAATGTAAAATAATTTTGATAATGTTGGTCAAGATTACTTTTTTGTAGTTTTTTTTATTTATTAAATTTAGAAGTTAATTTTGTTTTAAATTTAACGGCTTCATTCCAAGAGTGGGGTAAGCAGAGCTACAGAATACGGAGCTACAAAACAAAGACCCCAAAAAAATATGTTGATAATTCTGTAACCATATTTTGCACAATTAGGCTAAGATATTTACCAGTGTATTAGTGACTTGTTGCAAGACCATCGCCTAACAGTACTACGAGCCTTTATTTCCTTAGTCACCTCTAACCATATCCCAGGGAAGACATGGAGAACTATTCTATCCAGGCCGGTATCATTATGTTTACGTGTATCACTTTAAATTTCGTCTTTATTTATTCGTATTCATCGATAATTACAGAACTAACGTTACGAATCGATTCAATCGAGTTGGTTTTCTTAACTGACTTTTTACTGACATCTACCAGGTTTTTACATTAACTTTTAAATAATTCTCATAAACTTTTACATAGCACAGTTTTAAACTATTAAAAGTTTTCTTCTCATAACTTGAAAGCTTATCATCAATTTCACTTAAGAGCTACCACTTGTGGCGGTTTAAGCTTTTGAAAAACTTCATATTATTAGTTAAAGACTTAGGTATAATTAGATATATTATCACACTATATTATTACCTACTATACATTATTAGTAAGTTGGTGTGCTAATAATTAGCACACCAACTTACTTAAAATATTTTACCAAAAGCCTTCCTATACTTACACACACCTCTATAATTCATTTGCGGAGTTGTATCGTTTGCGTGTGGTAGGACCTTGTGCAGGGTCCGTTCGGATCGCTACCACCATCTTATCCATTAACCTACCGCCAAACAGCAGTGTTCGCATTGTAGTGTTCCGGTTTGGGGATAAGACAGTCTGTGAAATGACTAGCATAGAGGCATTCCATCTTAGTCCTCAGGGTTGGCAACGCATTTGCAGTCTTATGATTGCATTGCAGTCTTGTGAATGCGAATGTCTATGGGTCACAGTTTCCACTTACCATCAGGTAGCCTGTGTGCTCGTTTGTCTTCTCTATGCCCTAAAGAAGAAATAAAAAAATGCCTTTGCACATTTGCCACCATCTTCGCTCTCCTCCGCAGCTAGCCTTATTTCAGGTTCGCCGTTGACATAAACGCCATTATACACATCATCATCACCATCATCATCATAATCGTCATCATCATCGTCATTATTATCATCGTCTTGTTGGTCTTTTTCTTGTGAAGATTTTTACCTTAATGTATTTGGTGAACGTAATTCAGAATTTGGTTTTCTGTCATGCTGAGAAATAAATACAACATTTACATGATGTTGTCCATTGTATTGTATAAATACTATTTTGTTAATTTTGCTTTAATTTTCTCAACTTAAATCATTTTAAGTTTTAATAGTCCTAAATTATCAGTAGGTAAGTACTTTGATTTGGAGTATCTACCTAATGTTAGATTCGATTTCGATCTTACCCCTTATGTTAATAATCAGTCACTGTCTATAGGTATGTTATAATGTGTATGTAAAAACTTTATATTAGAAACAGGAAAATAACAAAAAAGACAGAAACACAAAAATGATATTTTGCGTGTGAACGAGTCACAATTTTAAATAATGTAGTCCTACCGAAAACCAAGTACGAAATTGCCCCTCTATCCATCTTACTCTTTGCCGCCCGTCAGATTTGACGTAATCAAATAACGGGCGCCAAGATTAGTCAGTGTTTATAATTTTAATTAGTTCGCGCTCGGCTGTTGGCTTCGACTCCGGGCGGCGCCATTCGGACAAAACGGAGGCGCTTGTTTAAATGAATTATTTCAGTACTAATTTTAACTGTCGCTTCTGTGGTTCGATTGTTATTTCAAAAGTCTTTGAAATTTATCTTGAATTTTCGCTTTGAATAAAACTACAAAAAGAATACATCACATACATTTTTAGATAAGTGACTGTCAAAAATGTCCTCATCTACTCGTCAAGACGATTCTAACAAGCCCTTTTATTGCGTGTAATTTATTGTCATCAGAACTAAAAGCGTATGCATATTTTCAGCTTCATCGGAAACCGGGAAGTGGGTCAAATTTAACTAGTCAGATTTGACCCTTACATACATACATACATAAATACATTGCAAGTAAAATAAAAGCTTGTAAAAAGAAAAGAGTAACTTTAAGTCCCTGAGAAAGACATATTACTTTTTACAGCCGTTTTTTTATTAGTATAATGATGAGTGAGTTTCACATGTACTAAGCCACAGGCTTATGTTTAACTATTGCTTTACTAAATTAAAACCACTCCCACTTTAATACGTTACTGCTACAGGGTGTGTTTTAATCAACCAATCTGATAATTACCCCCTCAAAGTTCTTTTACCCCAAATTTGTATACGTTTCCTTAAAAATAAGCCGACTTAAGACAAAAGGCACTTTTATTTCAAAGCTAACACTTGAAAATAAAATGTAAGTTCATTTTGACTTAAGCTAGTATATTATTAAGCGTGTACAAATACTTAACTATGTACCTACTCGTATTACCTTTGGCCTGTCATACTGTTATTTAACGGGCAAATTAGTTAAAGTGTTTTATCAAGACCAAGGTTCTATGAGACGGATATTGCTATAGCAAGTAATGAACACTAGCAAGTATGTTTGCGCGGCTAGTAATTACAGGCCGAGTGGCCAAACGAGCCGATTACGCCAATTACGGCGTCACTAACTTCCTATCACTAGCCCGCTCTTACCAGTTATTAGAGGTGCAAGTAAAAAGAGTAAAGCTATCATTTACGTTCAAGCTCTACAGAATTTAAATTAAATGCCATATAGTTTGCGGCTTAATTTGTAGTTGTAAATTATTTACTTTTTTCTTTCAAATTACAGTTTGATTTGTATGTAAAAGGTCTGTTTTTTTTAGTATTACATTTAATTCCTTTTTCATCTCATTTATCTATATTTTTTAGTACTTTTCAGTCAGTTTCAAGCATTTTAATACTGGTTTCAGCCTAATCGAGCTCTCCGAGAGTCATATTCACCATAAGTATAATAATACAAAGTAATATAATACGTACTTGCACATACAAATTTACTAATAATGGGTAGGTACTTTATAGGTAGATAGTTATTCGAGGCGGTAAAAAACATATTGTATTTCACATTGTTATGGTATTGTTTTAACCCGGTTGCCATTACTATCATGTAAGTCAGAGCTATCACAACGATAACAATACGATAACAGGTGATAGACAATAATATGTTTTTTACCTAGGCTCTGACGCAGTTCACAAGCGCTTTAAAAGTAAATATTTCGTTATTTACGAATCGCTTACATCTTGCCCCATAGCCACCAACAGTTATTAGATATTTGAGCAAACGGTTATGGCGATAGTGCGCAGTTAAAACAGCGGCAGATGCAGCTGCCAGCCGGCTAACCGCAGTTATTGCACATTATCTTAGCTCACGTTATAACATGACCATAACAGTTAAATTATAATAACATTGAGGTGCACGTTAGATGACGTTCAGATGAAGAAATAAACGACAGTGACTCAGAGTCAGTTAATAACGATCAATAAGATGGCTTCGCAATTTAACCGGCTATTAACCGTTTTTGTATAAAAATAACCGGTTAAAACCAGTTATTTGCATTCCTCATTTGGGTTGTACAGTCGATAAATTTCATCCTAAAACCATTACGAAAAAGTAACTTTTAAAACTAAATCCTTGCAGTTTCATTACAATTTGATTAATCACGTTGCTTTGATCTCAACGACGATAAGAATTGTAATGACTCTATCTCAGCTCCTCAGAGATGTCCAACCTTCCTAATAAAAAAATGGTTTAAGAGGAACCACGTTTTACACTGCCTTTGTTTTTTTGACCTCATATTGGTTATCGTGTATTATACTTTTTAAATACCGTTTTATTTTTAATTGAATGTATTTACGTATAATTATATGATTTACAACTAAATCTAACATATTTTTATTGATTTCAGGTAAGACAAACGAGTACACAGACCAGCTGATATGGTAATTGAGAGTACATTTTGAAAACTCAAGACTGCAATCGTAAGACTGCAAATAATTATGTATGTTGCTCACTTTGGGGTTTAACAAGGAATGCCTCAATACTAGTCAATTTCCCAGTTGTAATATCCCGACACCAAAACACAAAGCGAACACTGCTGCTTTACTGTGTGTCAAGAATGGGTTGGGATACTTGGGATAGTGCTGCGTACTGGCCATACACAAGTTTCTAACACCACTAAACGGTTAATAAGAACTGGGGGGTTATTATGACATAGCTTTGCAGTTCATTTTACGGTGAGTGTAAAGGACGGAGCTATAATAGCAGTTGCATAATACTGTCCTTTCTTTTCAGCGTAAAATGAATTTCACAGATAGGTCATAATAACCTTACCCCACTGTATAAATTTGGATCAATAACAAACTTTATCCAAGCAGATTAGTACATATTTATGGCTAAGAGTGGCTACTCTTAGGTTCTCTGAAATAGATAAAAGCTTTTAGTCTAAGGCCGTCAAAAGTTACGGCGAGTTGGAAAAACTTTAAAGCTTGTAATTTTTATCATTTCCTACTAAACCCACTTTACTTAGCTTTCAACGGGCTTGAAACTTCGCAGTCTGCAGTGTTGTAGTTTAACTTAGCTCTGCGGCGTTGTAGCCGACATTATGCAGATTAGCGGCGACTTCCATTATAAATCACTTTGAACGTCTCCACTTGAAATAATTATGGCTGCTCTTAATCAAAAAAGCCGGCTCCGTTTTTTTAATAACATAACTTTTTAATTTATGCACCGAGAGAATTTTGAATGCGGTCCCTTTTTCCAATGCGAGACATGTTTACTGTAATTTTATTCAATAAAATAAACTCTGCGAGTATCTTGTTTAACATCAATCTGTGGGATAATTTATATTACAGATTTTAATAATAAAATAACTAGAATAATCATTTTTAGTTCAATTAGAACCTTTAAACGACAACACAATTCATTTAGCATTGTAACTGACTTGTAAAGTCGTGTTACGACACAATTTGTTTTCTATTTAAAATGGTGTAACTGAATTACCTAGCGCCTAAAACCCATTGCACAAAAACCTGGCCGCCTCGGTCCCCTGTCCTGTACCCACCGAGTCCCCTGTGCAGTATAAACAAGCCGGTACTCGTTAATGCAGTTTCGCGGCAATATCGCTTTCCGGCCGTAAGGCGGTTATCGGAAGTTTGACGCTGTCATATTCAACCCACCTAACTCAAAAAAGCGTATGAGCCATTTAATAGCCAAAAGATCTTAAACCTTATGATTATATTAATGAAGTCGTTTTTGCGTTAGCACGTAAGCTACCGATATGAACAAGTTTTTGAGAAGAGCGTCGACCGTGGGAGCGTGCATATTGAAAATTGTCTGGCGCATTCTCGCGCAATTCAGTTACAGTTTATGTCGTAAAATGGTCTTGTAAAAGTCTGAAACGTCTCCCAGTTACATGAGTTACATGAAATGTATTGGAGAAAACAATATGTCTTATCTGCAGAGAACACCGACGGATGTGTCGATAGTTTTGTTTTCTTCTAAGAATGTTTCTTACTATTTTTATGATCTATAATACTTTTATCTGTATTCACAATGGTGTCCCCTTGTTTTACAGACTGAAAAATTACAGAATTTTGTTTCACAGAAAATGTTTCATATACTATTTGGTCCTTGTATTTTTGCTTCGTATATATTTTTTTTTTTAACTATTTACTTGAAAGAAACAAATTCGACAGAAAATCAATTCAATGAATTTTGTAATTTTATTTTTTCATTACACATACTTATCAAACAATATAATTATTTTTCAACGAATATTGTTTGGTCAGTGCATTTTTTAGAAGGTTGGGTTATAAGATAAATACTATATTATGATATAAATATGAGTGAGCGAGCGAGCGAAGCGAGCGAGCAAGACCTCTCTGGGCAGAACCGACTTGAATAGGTTAGGTTAGAAGGCTATGGCGGGAGCGAAGCGAAGCAAGCTCCCGCCTTAGCCTTCGAGGTTATTTTTTTTATATCCCTTGAATAAGCTATGCGATACCATTTGACTGCAAAATAAAATCGTATGCTTTTTTTCAAACGTTTCATTTCACACACCTTCACAAACTGCACCCTACTCTATAAAATGATTTTATTGTTATTAAGTTATATTTTAAATAAATAATATGAGAACAAAGAATATTTAATTTGCTATTCTATGATATGAAAAAAGAAACATTGAATTTTATTTAAAATAAAAAACGATGATATAAAAGTCTTCAAAGTAATTATTCTACATATTGATTATTCTATGAAATGATAATACGAGAAAAAATTTATATGAAATGAAATTCTAAACAACTTCAGTCTGTAAAATAACGTACAACCATTCACAATATACAGTGACTTAGCAGCTTAGGTTCAGAACCAAGTGGTATAGGTCTTCTGCGACGTCAAAATATTATTGATTTAGGAATTATCATTAAAAATGGCATAATTAAATCTTTATCAAAATCCTTAAACTATAAATATTATAATTCTAAATACGTTTCAGATGTATAGGTAGTAATAAAACATACGAGATCACTTATCCGATAAAATAAGTCTTGCGTGGTTTTTCATATTATGATGGTAAAAGTAAGTGGACTCTGAAACAAAAATAGATTTTCAATCTCAAGATTTGAATCTTACGATGGCAATATCATACCTTAGAGACTTAAATGAAATGCTAGTTATTTTACTGGTTCTTTTCACCGGAAAATAACAATGCGAACACTGTCTGGCGCCAGTTGAAAGAGTAAGATGGAGGTAGCAACCCGGCCGGATCCTTCACAAGGCCCTTCTGCCTCTAACCACCACTTTTTTACTCGGCTTAGTTTCATTGGTCGATACCCCGCACGCTTGTAGCAATCCATTGACGGGTGTTTTTAACATTTTTGAGTTGAGAGTTATTGCAGCAAACCAATGTATCACAAAAAGCACGTGGACTGTCGCGCAATGAATTTGAGCCTTTATGCTTATGCACTACTAGCCTATATGCTATTCCAGACCTTAATCTATCTCTCTGCCAAATTTCATCCAGCTTTTGCAGCTGTTCTGGCGTAATCGACTATAGTTTAAACTTTTTTAACTGAGCTTATCCACTTAAAAGTACAAAGCCAATTTAATTGTCTAGTTATTCACAAATTAGGCAAACGAGCTCGCAGTTAATGCAGATAATAACCCCCTTTAAAGGTTAAGATAGATTATCGACTCTAATTCTTTAGACGACTACAAAATACAGTAATAGAATAATGGCAAGTATTTTTTTTTGTGATTTTACAACCGCCCGACTAAGATTGTATAGATACAATGACCAATGTATTCACAGGTAAGTGGAAGAGCTTAGTTCAAAAAGTTAAAACTATAAAAAGCATCCAAACTTTCGTATTTATAGCATTAGTAACTTTTACTATACACGCCCGAGTTTTTGACGTAGATAGAGTTTTCAATTTCACAACATAAGGGGCTTCTAACATTTTCCATCCAGCAACTATAGGCATCTTGCAAATAAGAAAGATAGCACAAGTTGCTGGCCACAAGTTGCAGCAAAACATGGCCTGTTTAAAAGCCCCTTCAGTCAAACTGTATGGGCGCACATGACAGCAACAATATTCATTACCCACCCGTTACTTACCAACTTGCGAAGGCCTCGCGTCAGTCTCAATTTAATCTGCCTCTGGGCTCAAACTGCCGTTTCATAAACTCGGCATTATATTAAAAAGCCATCTCTTCCAACAACTTTCAACAATGTAATGAAATAAAATGAAAGCTTCTAAATCCTACTCTACTGCTCTAAAAACTACTTAGTTACGTTATAAGAAGTGCAATAACATATAGTTTACGTAACACCTGGCCATAATGTGAGTTTTATCGCACGCTGCGCGCACGGTAAAACTCGCATTGTGGCCAGGTGAAGACGTAAAATTGTGTACTCATCACGGGCAGTAAAAAAGAAAGCCCGAAATCGCAGGTATTTGAGACCCGAGCCGTAGGCGAGGGTTGTAAATATGCGAAAAAGTTAAAACTATAAAAAGCATCCAAACTTTCGTATTTATAGCATTAGTAACTTTTACTATACACGCCCGAGTTTTTGACGTAGATAGAGTTTTCAATTTCACAACATAAGGGGCTTCTAACATTTTCCATCCAGCAACTATAGGCATCTTGCAAATAAGAAAGATAGCACAAGTTGCTGGCCACAAGTTGCAGCAAAACATGGCCTGTTTAAAAGCCCCTTCAGTCAAACTGTATGGGCGCACATGACAGCAACAATATTCATTACCCACCCGTTACTTACCAACTTGCGAAGGCCTCGCGTCAGTCTCAATTTAATCTGCCTCTGGGCTCAAACTGCCGTTTCATAAACTCGGCATTATATTAAAAAGCCATCTCTTCCAACAACTTTCAACAATGTAATGAAATAAAATGAAAGCTTCTAAATCCTACTCTACTGCTCTAAAAACTACTTAGTTACGTTATAAGAAGTGCAATAACATATAGTTTACGTAACACCTGGCCATAATGTGAGTTTTATCGCACGCTGCGCGCACGGTAAAACTCGCATTGTGGCCAGGTGAAGACGTAAAATTGTGTACTCATCACGGGCAGTAAAAAAGAAAGCCCTCTATCGCATATTTACAACCCTCGCCTACGGCTCGGGTCTCAAATACCTGCGATTTCGGGCTTTCTTTCTTTTACAGCCCTTGTTAAGTAATGTACTATTAAAGAGAAAATTATTTTTCACACCACCTGCTCGACAATGCCAAATTACATATCATGCAAACCTTACGCAAACCAAATCATTAAAGCCCTTGGCTTTAGCCGGGGTGTAATGTTGTACTGAATCTCATTATAACCCGCTGGGTTGTAATATTTTCACTTTTCATAGTTCTTATTACAATGGCCTTAAAGTCTAATTTCGTAATAAAAGATCAACTAATACTCGAAGGCCGGGCGCGGCGCCGCCGCCACCGCCGCGTCCAACCTAATTTGAAAATCGAACATTTTCTAAAATCGAGCTGGCCACGGCAAGCTGAATGGAACACATTTGAAATTAAACAAAAGCCGAGAGTATTGTAAGACGCTGCAATATAGTACATTGTGTATTAAGGGTGGTAAAGAAAGAATTACAAACGAGAGTCTGTTAGAAGCCCGAAGCCGTAGGCTGAGGGCTTTAATGACTCGAGCTTTGTATTTCCTTTACCACCCGTGTAACATACAATGTTTTTCATCACAATTGCGAGGAAATGAAATAAAATCAGACAAAAGATCATATTTTTAACTTATTAGCGGCAGACTACATCATTGTCTGTGACTTACCACAGATAATGTCAAACGTGTTCGGAGTCCGATTCTAGTGACATATGAGATCAATAGTTTATTATGCGAGATTTTTAGGAAATAGTATTCAACTGACATTTCATCTCGAATGAAACTTCATATCGAATGGCACAAGAATTGGGGTCCTGACGTATTGTGATAGTTTGAGTCCACGTATAACATTTAAAAAAAAAGCTATTACGCACTTAAGTAACGTAATGGTAAAAAAAAGGCCCGCGGGTATTATTTTGGATTTACGGTCGATTTTTCTAGCATGTTAGGACACTATTTACGAGCAAGTGTGATGAAAAAATACATTGGTGATAACAGCAAAGTTTTAAATAAATATATCAAAATTGAAGAAAACATCAAATATCAATTTTCACTTTTAATTTTAATTTACTATAATAAAACGCTGTTTTTAGTAGACTCGCTTTTTTATTGTCTCGCAAAAGGTGAGAAAAGTAGAGTACACTCCTCGGGGATAAAGCTGTTTTCGTCTTGGGCGCGCTTGAACCCCTCACTGCGCTCAGGACTCTTCTTAATTCCCTCGCTTCGCTCGGGAATTAACTCGTAACACCCTCGCTGCGCTCGGGAGTTAAATCTGGAGTCCTTCGTTACGTTCAGGATTCAATATCGCGCCCGTGACATAAAACTATGCTTTATCCCCTCGGTGTATAATCTACTATTAAGTATTTGTGACGTAGGCATAAATAAGTTATAATATAAATATAGCTAGCCCTCTCGTGCTGCTGCGCCCTCGCAGGGTGTCACATGTACGCCTATTCCTGTTTGTTCCACCCTGAATTGTAATGTGATATGCAATAAATTATTGAATTGAATTGAATAATAAGAGTGAAATGTGTTTAATTTTTTCACTAACTTAGCTTTCTTATTACTATCCTCGTAAAAAAAATGTCTCAGTATTTGACTGTAACTTTATCTGCATATAACTCTTTGCTAGTTAAGCGTACGTTCACGAAATAATATATATAATTATTAAGTTCGAAATCTTCCACTTGTCATTTTCTTAAGGCACAATCAAAATGATTGTAAAACAAATCAAAGGATACCTTGCCAGGAAACAAATAAGTACAATACAGTATGTAAACTTACTAAAACCATTTATTTGAACCCGAGCATGTCTAGGCGATAGATAAGGTTGGGGTATATAAATTATTGAAATCTTAGCACTTTTTCAAATTTAAATAAAGAATGCACTGAATGCAAGTTCAATAATCTGTTACGATGAAAACATTACATACGGGTCTTATAATGGGCACTGAACAACGATGTAAACATAACACTTGGGATGATACTTTTAGGGTTAACCGACTTTGACTTAACTCAACTAGCCTAGCAACTGGTTGAAAGAGATGGTTTTAGTAAGTTTACATACTGTATACATACCAGGGATAAAAATGCTTAAATCCATATTTTCTTACATTAAAATACCCAAAGACATGTCAACTGCAAGGGGACAGCGTAGTTGGTTTGCAGTTTTAATGCAGTTACCTAAACTGCACCAGAACTGCCATCAAACTGCCAGTTTGCAGCTGGGTTTCAGTTCAAATGCCGTCCGTCTGTACCGGCCCTTACTCGTTCACACCTAAACTTGTACAGTCACTCACTCAAACACTTTTGTTCATGTTCACTTTTAGGGTCCCGTAGTCAAACTACGAACCCTTATGGTTTCGCCATGTCCGTCCGTCCGTCCGCAGACTAACTCAGAGACCCTTAGAGCTAGAAAGCTGTAATTTGGCATGTATATGTACATATTAGTCACGCCAACAAAGTAATAACATAAAACATTGAAAAAAAAATGTTTTTAGTGTACCTCCCCTACACGTATCGTGGGGACGTTTTTTTCTCGTCTATATCATAGTGTGGGTGTCTTTGGATAGGTATTTCAAAAATAATGCGGGTTTGCGACAACAGCTTTTCGATTAAGGGATCCGTTTATGAAATATTAAGCTTTAAAGCGCTAATTTTTGTAAGTGTTAGTAGTTTTTTGAGATAGTTTTTTGTGTTTATCGTAACGGCTTCGGACTTTACACTAAGCATGGTCCGACATGCTCTTGCCCGTGTTTTATTCCCTGGCATGTATTATTATACTTAATACTCAAGCTTAGATAAAAATAATAATATTGATCAACAAGACTGTAATGTAAGCTGACAACTTTATTACCACTCAAAGATTGAGCTTGAGGAGAGGAGGGCTGCCTTCACACACTTTTACTAGTAGGAAAACTGGCACTCGGGCACCGGTTTCAACGGATACGCCAAAGTTGATATAAAATTATAAATTAGATTATTGGAACTCCGAAAATGTCTATAACTTTACAACCTAATGATCACTCTTCATACTCTTCCTTTCTTATTTTAATACTAATGATCGGAACTTATAATCATCTGAACTTATAACGCCAATATTCATGGAACCGTACACTTTTCTGATTTTTTTTAAATATCTTATCTGTAGCCTCCTGACACCTGGCGTCCTTTATAAAGTGCTAAATGAACCGTGCTGTAAAGGCTGAATGTTTTTGAACTTCTTATATCGACAACGGCCGACCGGCCTATACATAGTATCAATTCCCGAGTGTTTGTTTTTTCCCGCTAAAAAAGTATTGGACGCGGGATTTGTTGCAGCCAATCAAATTTAAGCAATGGCGATAGTTTGTCCTTAGAGCTCGACAGCAATATTATACCTAGTGGCTCCCATTATTGCGACGCGTCCTCAAGAGTAAACAACGATGGCGGCACGTGGTCGACGCGGTAAGTAAAACTTCATTTTTTTTTCTTAATATCACTTGTTTTTATGTAGGTTATTTATGAAATTGCAAAAAAGTAAATTTTCTTTCGATATCGTGTGCTTTCGTGGAGGCTGTGTGCTATCACCCACGCTGTTCCTTCTGCATATCAATGACATGCTGCAAGTCTGCGGCATTCACTGTTATGCGGATGATAGCACAGGCGATACCTTCTACACCGGCCGCGCCAATATTTCTCGGGACAACGTCGTCGAGAGCCGAAACAAACTTGTGTCTGAAATTGAGACTTCTCTAAAAAAAGTTTCAGAATGGGGTCGACTTAATTTAGTCCGTTTTAACCCCACAAAGACTCAAGTTTGCGCGTTCACCGCTAAGAAGTTGGCGTTCGATGCATCACCTCGTTTTGAGAGCACTCCCCTCACTGCCTCAGCCAGTATCGAAATCCTTGGTGTCAACATTTCGAGTGATGTCCAGTTCCGCGGTCATTTAGAGGGTAAGGCCAAATTGGCCTCGAAGAAGCTCGGTGTGCTCAACAGATCGAGACAGTATTTCACTCCGGCCCACCGCCTGCAGCTGTACAAGGCGCAGGTACGGCCACATATGGAATACTGCTCTCATCTGTGGGCTGGGGCTCCCCAATACCAGCTTCTCCCTCTGGACCGCATCCAGCGGAGAGCCACTCGAATTGTCGGCTGCCAGCGTACTTCTGACCGGCTTGACTCCTTGGCGCTGCGTAGAGATGTAGCCTCACTCTGCATTCTCTATCGCTTGTACAACGGGGAGTGCTCCGAGGAGCTGTTCGGATTAATTCCTGCCGCATCCTTCCGCCTTCGTCCTACGCGACAGAAATTCCACCACCATCATTTAGATGGCTGGCAGTCCACAACTGTGCGTTTCACACGGAATTTCCTGCCTCGCACAACTAAACTGTGGAATGGTCTGTCGCCTGCGGTATTTCCGGACCGTTACGACCTTCAAACCTTCAAGAAAAGAGCGTACTCTCATTTGAAAGGCCGGCAACGCACCTGTGACTCCTCTGGTGCTGCAGGTGTCTATGGGTGACGGTAATCGCTTTCCATCAGGCGATCCGTCTGCTCGTTTGCCTTCCTAAACCATAAAAAAAAAAAAAAAAAAAAAAATGAAAATACAGTAAATAAACCGTCGTAAATATATTAAACCTATAGGAAGGTACTTCGTTCGCTACTTATGTTTTAAGTTTGTGTAATTGTTCTTACGTAAATCACTTTCGGCGTTAGTACGAGTACTAAGTAGTGATTATACCTACATATTATTTTCAGCGTTACAAGATCGCGATATTACGGAATTATTAAATAACTCCGAATTTGAAGAATCATAAGTGAGGACGAAGATTACACTGCGTCTACATCTTTGATCAATGGATCCCGATCTTTGGCAGATGAAAATTCGAGCGACAGTTCCGACAGCGATGATAGCGAAGATGGAGGTAATTTAGCAACAGGTCATGGGCATGGGTTACACGTGGCCTCATCAGGAGTGGTCGTCGAGGTCGGAGCAGAGGACGCACTCGCTCTGGGGTTCGTACTCGTGGTGGCTCTCGTAGTCAAGGTCCGAGGCGTCCACAAGATGCGGCTTTGTGGCATCGTGATAAATTCGACGTTGATTTGCCAGGTCCGTCCGCACCATCTTACTTGCCATCCTTTCAGGATCCATAAAATATCAACGAGTATGTGGAAGAATACTTAGATGACGAGTTGTACCAATTAATCGTAGAAAAGTCTAACCAGACAGCAATAGAAAAATCTGGTAAGCCTCTTAGATTATCCTATGAGGAATGCAAAACATATGTGGGTATAACTTTACTTATGTCATGCATCAACTTCCCGCATATAAGGATGTACTGGAATCGTAAATACGCTATTCCCATGATAACTGAAGCCATGTCTCGTGACAGATTCATACAACTACGGAACTCATTGAAGCTAGTATTTGATATCGATGTTGTTGGATTGTTTTGAGTTTTGTTAAAATACATATAATTATGTAGATTTGATTTAAGTTTTATTTCATGAAAAATATGAATAAAAAGATTTTTTATTGTGTAGTCTTGTGCCTACATTTTGTTATATTAACAATATAAATAAATATGATTATGGTCAGTACTTCATTTGTTGAAATTTCATTAAAATACATTAAAAAATTAAATAATTTGTTTAATTTCCATACAATACCTAATTATGCCATAAAGACCGAAAGTCCTTTATAAAGGACAAAAAATACCTTAACCTAAGTGTGTACGTTATCTTTGTCAAATAACGATAAAAAACATTTGTTCCAGTGAAAATTCAGGCGACATCTAAGTAGTTTACGTATTATTCAACTGGCAAGGTCTCGGCCTTTACAACAAAAAACTTTTAATGCTTTGTAAAGTACATTCGGTCGTAGTGACAAGTGGTCTCAATAAATGCTTAGGTGTCAGGAGGGTAGTTAAAATTATGTTAGGTTAGGTTAGATTTATAAAAATGTAAAAAAGGTACTAACAGTTTTTTGAAAAAATGCATTATTTATGAGTTGGGATAACTTAAAAAAGTATTAACAAAAAAGTAAGAGCAAAATTTTTCGGAGTAATGATGAGTATAGTCACAAATCGTTATTTGTATAAAAATACGAAAGGCCAATTTTATATGAGCCGATATGGACCCGCGGGCCTAGTTATTGCCTAATGCACTCGCAATCGCAAGAAACTTCAAAGCGGAGCAATTGTTTTAATTTTGTATGCAGACAAGGCTTCGAATTTCAAAATTAAAACAATTGCGAATGTGAGTGCGTTAGACAAAAAGCCCTCTGGTTTAAACACTTAACAACTGTCTTTCTTAACTTAGTGGAAACATGTCATATAAATCGTGTTAGCTAAATAACAATAGCTTAATAAATTTAAAACAGCCACAGGAAGGCACATAGCTCTCACCCGCCTGTCGAGAGACTGATGAGTCCGAACACGTGCCATTACACGACCGAGTGCCTTAATTGCACCGGCTTATTGCACTTCCTGAACTTAGTGCTTTAGTGGGCACGAGTGGGGGGCGTGAAGGGGGGTCTGTTGTTCCAAGAGGGTAGGGTCTTTTGAAATGATGATGCAGCTATTAATGGTGGCTATTATGAATACACGTGTTCAAGTTTGTGATTCAAGGGCCGAATAGGTTGCATTAAAGTCTTAAAGCGGGATTTCGCAAGTAATTTCTATTTTGTTGTTTGCCTATTTCTTTATTTTGTAAATTATTCAATCAATAAAAAATGGACGATTAAATAATGGTTATTTCAATCAAAATTCACATCTATATTATATGAACTTTGAATAGAACTTTCTTTTTAATTTTTCATTCTATTTGTATGACGTTGGAGTTGAAAAGTTGTAAAGGTCTTTCTTGGTTCCCTATGCACCGTCACTGTGTTGCCGTGTACACAACATTTTAATCCAGAAAACAAATAATTATGTTACAGATATTAAACGTTTCAAAAGACCAATAATTAGCACCAACTAACTTATCCAGCGTTTGTTTTACAAAACTTTACAACTAAACAAATTTCCAATACTAGTTAGTATCATGAACAAAGTCATAACGTCTAATGAAATCAACAGTTAATTCCCACCGTAAAAGTAGCCCACAACCGGCGTTCCCGGCCGGCGGGCAACGCCGCCAATTCCAATTGAAAAAGTTGAAAACCTCAGCCTTTGCGGCCGTTTCACGCGATTGCTTCTAAGCGGTTTTTGAGCACATAAACTGGGCAATTTTCTGGAAGAGAACGGAGAGGCAGGGAAGAGAGCAGGAGTGCCGGCGCCTCTCATTACTCGTTTGCCGTAATTGCTTCCCGCTCGCTGCCCCCATGTATTACCGTGTTATATTTCTCGGGTAACACAATGACGGGATGTCTAAATAATGAGCATGGTTGGAAATTTTAAAAATCCTGCCGTGCTTGTGTATTTGCCTTTCGCTATTTGAAAGGTTTATGCATAAAGCTGTTAGTGATTTACGTAAATCGATAAAATGTATAGGATTGACGTAAGCTGATGACAGGTCGCTTCAAACGCTTATGTCAACTCCATACATTTTGAATCAATAGAAAAAAAAAACTCAAGCGCGAGCGTTTGCATTTTGGATACGCCTACAGAGGCTTTTGTCAAGATGCACTACGCTCGCGCTTGAGTTTTTCTATTTGTTTAGTTTTTAAACCAATCGCGCCACTGGTAGATGACGTGTTACGAAACGTCACGTGACGCTGACCGAAAAGTGACGCGATTGGTTTAAAAATGAAACGAATAGAAACGTTAGTTAGCGTACTGGGTAGTTATTCTCTGAACAACGACGGTCAGTCCGAACAAAACAGATTTTAGCGCGTGCATTTTCAATTTAGCAGCATGATTTCTGTTTTGCTCGTTCGTCCGCCCGTCCACTGTTTTTGAGAGAATAACACCCCTGCATTTTGGCAAGGGCTTCAAATATCCGCTCCCATTATTTTTGGTTTCATGTTTTCTATTGCTAAATATGTACATACAATTATCTATAATTTGTTACTTTTACGAGTGTACTATTGATGTTATATCACAAATATGCCCATTTATCTCGTATTATCAGTCCGTCTACCTGTGACCACCACCAACTAAGTTTAAAACTTAAATAAAAATAAATATTATCAGTATAATCATTATCTCGAAACTTTTATCCATACCCAAATAACTCTTATTATTCATTCATTCATTCATAAGATCACGCCTGTTTTCTAGAGAGGTAGGCATATGCAGAGACCACTTCTTTCCACCTACTACGATCCTCATCAATAGACGGCCTTACAGAAATTGTCCGTGTCCCAAATTTAACTCTACAAGCAAGTTTGAACTAAGGGTACAAAGGCAACGATACATTTACAAATACCTTCACAAGGAAATAATTGCTTTAATATACTTACAGAAAACATCCAAATTACAAATAGTAATAAATAATAGCTTATGAATGACACAAGTATTTGCCGTTACCGGTAATCGAACCCGGAATTACCAACTAGTTTAATAACAAAGGTTAATATTTTATAACGTTGCCCAAGTTAAATTAATCCTTCTGTTAATCACACATGATCGAGCATCCATTGGATCCGCGGTTTTGTTGTTTGGACTATTAATGCGATTTGCTAATTGGTAATTAAATGTTGATGAGTTTTGTTAAAATTGATAGACGAGTTTTGTGTCAGGTTCGGATAATTTAACTGTACAAAACATGGCGCGGGCAGTATTAAGCAGTTTGCAACTTCATTCTTCTGTTTTAGTGTTGGCGTATTGAAACATTCTCTTCCTGTTAATGTTGTATGTACGTATGTAAACTCTTTATTGCACAATAAAATAAAAAACAATTACAAGTAAATTCGTACATAAACTTAAGATTGACATGTACAAAGGCGAACTTATCCCTTTAAGGGATCTCTTCCAGTTAACCTGACCATGATTGAGGAAACTGTACGAGGATAGGCAAGATTACAAGGATGTGCACAAAATGTGCTCTTCTTTACAAAGAACCTGTTATGTCCTTACCCTAAAAGCCAAAGATATCAAAATGAAAGAAAAAGAAAGAAAGATACATTCTTTCACTACACACATGACACACAGAAAAAAAAGTAATAACAGAAAAATCAATAATAACAGTAGTGAGTGTGTCTTCGCGGCAGTGAACCGGACACTGGCTCAGCATAATGCTGAGGTGTTAAACACCTGCAGCGCTGATTTTCAGCCAGCTCCGTATATCACAATTTACTTACAAAATTCAGCAACGATTAGTATAAAAATCTCAAGTTGCTTTTGAATAATTGGGTAGAATAGGGTACAAGAACCTTAAAAATCATCAGTTTTTTCGGCTTAAGTGCGAAATCTTCATTAGGAATTTTAATGTTTTTTTTTTTAATTTATTCGTAAGAACACCAAAAAGCTTTACCTTTAGTCGGCCTCTGCCTTTACTTTGTATTTGTGAGAAGAGGGTGAAATATATTTTTTCCACTCTTCGCACTTGGTCACTTTACCCTATACATCATTCATCATTCCTGATGTTTTTGAGTAAATTGTGCTCTAAAATATATTAACGTGTGATATTGGACATGTAAATAATAATATTATTCATATTATCAGTCTATCTGTATACCCATTTTTCATGTTAAGAAAATCTCTTTTAACCAATTTTAAAATTGTACCTAATTAAATTTCCGCCTAGCTTCCCTTCCTGTCATAAGTACCTGAACTGAAAGTAATTAATTATACATCTCCAACCCTTTTTTGCTTCAAAAATCAAAAGGAACCCAAATTAAATTTCTACCCTGCAATAAAGGATGTAAGAGTAAGAAACACAGTGGCATCCCGGTCCCAGCTGTCATCAATGATGCAGGGGTCGCGGACCGGTGGCGCGGCGTTCATCAATTTTGCAGGAGCACCGGCCACAATTCCCTCTGTGCCTAGGTTTGGCGACCTCTGGCGTGGTTGACACAATAGGCTTTGTGGCCGATGAAATGGGCCGCTGTTTGTGCGTAGTTCTGAGGGTGGTACGGCGATAATATTGCTGCAGAGTGTACCTTACTAGTTGTACGACTACATTGTAGTATATTGCCGTTGACCTACTTGCTTAGTAACAGTAGTTTGCTATGAATAACAACTTTGGTATGATTTGGCACAAAAATACATAAGAAGTTGCATTACGAACATTCTCAAAAATTTATATCGGGCCAAAAAAAATATTGTCCTTTATGTAGACCAAAGTCCTTATTTTTTGGTTATTGGTGGCTATTTGATATTATATTTAATTTAATATTTATAGCTTTATATAATGCTAGACTAAGAAGTATCATTGTAATATTAAATATGGTTAAAAACGACTGACTGCTGAGTTTCTTGCGGCGTTTCTTCTCGGCAGTGGTCTCCTCTTGGGAAGCGCTGGTAGATTCTTGACGTGTAAAAGTGCCCGTGCGGCTTACTTACTGAATAAAAATCTTTTATCTTGTTATCTTTTTTTTTTGGTAAGTAACGTGAGCTTAACATAGTATATTGCACTCAGATATTATCTGAGTGCAAAAAACTGTTGTTTTACTTTAGCTCCATAACTATTAGACCAATTCATATATTTTATTAGTATATCATAATCATTATTCTTGGAAAACGTGCAATTGCGTAACGTTCTACTTATGTCATACAATAAAGTTTATTTTTTATTTATTTTACTATTTATAAATTATAACAATCATTTTTGCATGTTTACCAGCTAAAAAAACGTTAGCCAAAAGCAAAATCTCTGTACCGAAACATGCCAAATGAAACACTCCAAAAAACTACACATAAATACTAACTACGGGGCGTGTTCACGTCTAGTTCACCGCATTACTCTAGAGCCGAATGTCCAGCGCACGACGACGCTACAATTATGTAGCTGTGTACAAGTAGCACCTACGACATTGTTAGCGCTATGTGTTACATAGGAGGGTACAGAGCCGCTGCTCGTTAGGCAGCCTCAATGAAACATGATGCTGTATAAAAACAGAAAGGTTTGCGAGGTCGCATCTGAAAATCAAAGGAAGCCATTATTTGAAGTAATTTAGAACACGTATAAACAACTATATTAGAACAAAAAAAGTGGAAGTTCTACAATCCTCGATCACATAACAATTGCAAACTCAAAATTCACTATACAATCAACTTAATAAAGTATTAGATGAAAACCCCCGATATAATGTGTCAGAGCTGAATATCTATTAAATGGCCAAACCGATTTTCATGAAGCCGCAGCTAAAAACCGCAGCTAAAAAACCTGCTTTCAAATGAAAAAACCACATCCATATCGGTTCAGCCGTTTCAATTCAAACATACACACAGATACACACACACATAGCGGTGAAACTTATAACACCCCTCTCTTTGCGTTGGGTTTAAAAATGTCTTTTAAGATAGGCGTTCTATGACATGAATAAGTTTTACTGCTATACTCGTAGTAATCGTACCCCACTAACTTTTTAATAATTTTTTGATATTGTGTTGTTAATGTTATTTGCCCATGGATATTTACAATTTTTAGATCCAATAACCACTAAATAGGTACGTTACATTTTAGTAGTCCCCATCAGTTAGATACTTTTTTACGGAATGTTTTTACGCGTAAGAAATTCTGATTAATATACGGGTGTGACATAAACTCGCATATTAAACCGAAGCAAAGCGAGGGCGGGTAGCTAGTTTGTAATATTCACGAGTTAATTTGAACGTCGCATCACCGGTAATATCAAACAGTAGCGATGAGTGTAGCCCGATCCTCGAATTCTCTTACGCGATGCAGCGCTTTGTGCAACAATGCAAATGCTGATTCAGCTGCACCGCATTTGCATCGCACACGGCTATTGTGTTTGTATTGATGCACGAACGGTAACAGAAAGCATACGTACCTACACCCAACTGTATAATACACGTTGATTATATAAAATTTCCTATCTTCTTGGTTAAAAGTAAATTTTATTGAAAAAAAATGTTTTGCTATATTTATTTTATTTCACCTGCTTGTACTTTTCTTTGCACACTTATTAACTCGTCGAGATTTATTTAACAAAATAAAATCAAAACATCTTGTAAGAAGAGTTTTATAGCTCTTTTTAAGGCCTCTATTCTAGGTGGTAAAAACTACATTAATATGGCCCAGGTAACAACCAAATTAGGTTTAGTTAGTTAGGGCCCCTGCGTCGCTATTGCCTAACGCACTTGCAATGAATTGGCTTCAAAGCGGAGCAATTGTTTTCATTTTGTATGCAGACAAGCCTTCGATTTTGAAAATGAAAACAATTGCGATTGCGAGTGCGTTAAGAAATCCCTCTGTTCAATTTGAGCTTGACGAACACACTGCCAAAATACATAATTATCATAATTATGTATTTTGGCATTCTCGATTTGATTATGTCTCGACTTGATCCTCAGAATAAAAAAAACTAGCTTTTTTTTATTCTGAGGATCAAGGCATGAGGCATGATAAAAGACACTACTACAATTATTTTTATGTCTAAGATGAACATAGGAAGCCGTATTTTTTCATATTTACCTTCATTAAGTTGCAAGCAATAATGTTGACTAAGCTATCCTGTGACTTATTTATTTATACACAAGAGAAAGGCAAGCTTTTAAGGAAAAACAGACATTTCCGACATTTTTTTCCCCAGGGCTCTCCTCGCGTAATGTTGTCTTAAATATTATGCGCAGGTTATAGTTATGATCTAAGTTAAAAGACTTATTTATGAGTTTAATTCTCCTTTACTTAGGTGCCCTGTTAACTACTTTCTAGTAAAAACTACACATTTTCCATGGAACTTTTATAGTATTTACAATTTAATACCTACGCGCAAGAGTCGAATCCGCTTAAGCATTGGATTCTAGACATTAAATTTCAACCTAAGCCCGTATTATTAAACTCATCTTGGCTGAGAGGCCCGTCACAAGATACGTCAAAGTAAACGTCAAACCATAGAACACTGTCATTGTTGACGCATCTCGAGACGAGCATTAGAGTTGAGATTAGTTTATTAATATGGTCTTAGAAGAGGAATATTAATATAACTTGTTTTCAAAACAATTTGCACTGAGAACAGCGTCGCTATTGCCTAACGCACTCGCAATCTCAATTGGCTTCAAAGCGGAACAATTGTTTTCATTTTGTACGCAACAATTGTTTTCTTGCCTTCGATTTTCAAAATGAAAACAATTGCGATTGCGAGTGCGTTAAGCAATAGCCCCTCCGGATGAAATCTAATAACCATCGATTTTACCAAACTGGAATAAGACTTACTGTCTATACACATTCAACGTTTAAATAAGGTATAGCCGCCCTCGCTGCGCTTCGGTTTATGTGAGATTTCTGTAGCACCCGTACACAAAACGAGTTTATTAAAAGTAAAACCTTCCTCTTGAACCGCATCAAAAACGTGTGCATAGTTTTAAAGATTTAAGCATACATAGGGACAGACAGACAGCGGGAAGCGACTTTGTTTTGTACTAAGAGAGACCTTATTCTCGTTTGGTCGAGTCCGCCCTTAGTACTTTTAAAGCAAGTTACATAAACTAAAACAAACGAATTATTTTTCAGGGTTCCGTAGTCAACAAGGAATGTGAAACACTCTAGAGTAACCCTACATACACTGAGCATGGTCCTACATGCTCACCCCTTTTTTTTACATGCCAAAATGCTTGTATTTAATCCTTTTACAGAAATTGCAATTACAATGTTTTATACGGTAAAGTAAAATTTTAATTCAATGTCTACTCTCATCGTGGGCTGCGGCGCGGTAAGTATCTGTCTGAGCACTCGACGCTCACAGACACGCATCAGAATTGCTAATACGCTCGCTGTTCGTCTGTCATCCGCTAGCCGTGTTTTGACGCTTGTACTGTTGCTTGGAAGAGGAGTAATATTGGATGACGGGTCGTTTAAACTGCTTTTCATTAATAGTAATTTATGCAACTGTATCATAATAAGGGCCATTGAGACACGAGTGCGAGTTTATTTTGAAAGTAGCAAATTACAAGTCACACATTATTATAAGTAACAATAATTCTTTACTTATAATGTACATCATTTTACTAATAAAGATTAAAACGCATTAAGTTAAAAATACAGACATAAAAAAACAGGCGAGATTAAATCCTGTCTGAGTGTCCAAAGAACATTTTAGAGTATCAATTAGGTAGCTAAAAACTCGTCGACTGATCGACCATTTAACAAGAAAACCGCTCTGTTTTAAATAACCTAAGGACAACTTGAACGTGTGATATGAAATATCATTTTTTCAATGAGCTTCAGCACTAAGACTGCAGCCTCTCGACTGCACCGCCTGAGCTGAGACTGGAAGTAAACAGTTGCGCATCGGAATTGCAAATGCGCTGCCAGCGCTAATAGAATCCGCGTAATCTCCAGCCAGCTACTTACCTACACGCGTCGTGTCAGTTTAATTGTATCTGATGCAGCGTATTTTCAATTGGCTTTTGAATTGTTTGTTTGAATGCTGCTGTTTATTATGTAACTAGCGACCTGCCCTCGCTTCGCTTCGGTTTATGTGAGTATGATATATACATAGCCTTTAGCCTTCCTTGATAAATGGGCTATCTAACACTGAACGATTTTTCAATCGGACCAGTAGTTCCTGAGATTAGCGCGTTCAAGCAAACAAACAACCTCTTCAGCTTTATAATAAATATTTGTATAGATTGTTCCTGGTTTGGGACATTAATGTATTGTTTCTTAGTCGGCCGCCATTGCTATCATGTAAATAAGAGATTCTGGCTACCCCGCTCTGGGAATAACGTGAGTTTATGTATGTATGTACTAACTTACTAGACTCACTCATTTTATCATCGATATTTCTGCGTGGTATGGAACCCTAAAAAAAACAAATCGTATAAATTAGCCAAATTATTTCCAAGTTAGGTTAAGTTTTACTGCCAACTGCCATTAAAATATGTCTTTAGCTAAAACTCAATATGAAAGATATAATTTAATCAATATGTTACCTACGTCAATCCCGATATACTTAATTAACCGTATTCTTGTCGTCCATACCACAATGTGAAATAGATACCAAAGCACACTAATTAAAACCAACTTAGCTTTCTAATCAAATTGGGCTCAAAATTAACAAGCAGACAGCTCTAATCGAGTTAATTAACATACGCGATGATTAACAATTATTACTATAATTACCGTGCGCTTTCGTCAGTTGAATACGTATCACGCCTCTAGCTCTAGATCAAAACGACGTATCTCCAATGAAATAGGCACACCAGTAAACTATACCTGTTTGAAAGAAGGTAGGTATTGCGATAGAATTTGTACGACGTTAAGTTTCATCTTAACCGCTTCGTGTAATCAGCGATATTAGTCCTACTCGGTTGAGCGCATGCGCGATGGACCTAATCGCCTCGATAATCAAAACCGCTATAATGTATGTTTATTTGGTGATAACGCACCATCTACTGATCACTTGGAAGGCTGACAAGTTATTTGGCCTGTGATTGTGTAAGAAAAAAGACAACATTGTTTATGACTACAATTAGACCGAGAGAGCGCCATCAGTAACCCTACCTCATCGAGTTTCAGCAGAACATAGTTCTTAGTAGGGACAAAGACAAAAAGTTATGTATAAAAAAGTTGGTCTGCCTACATAGACAGAACCTGGTACATTGAAAGTACCAAATTTCTGATAGATTATTTGGTCGACTGGTAGAGAATGCCTTAAGGGATAAGGCACCATTTTTACTTGTTAATGTGCAATAAAGATTAAATCATTAAATAATTAATAATAAAATAGGTCATGACAGTCATAAGAAGGAAGGTGATAAGTAGGTACCAGTATTGCACTTTAATCATAAGAATATTTATTTCAATTTTATTATTGTTATTTCAGACATTTTATAAAATTTTCTGCAAATTAGGCTTTATTATTTTCAATTTGTATTAAATAATGATAACTTTTATTTTTATTTTCATACTATTTTTTATTTTTATTTTATTTTATTTTATTTTCTTCTATTTTATTTTATTCTGCGGAGATGGATGCAGCTTTACACCGATCTTTAGTCTTAATTAAGATAACTTTAAGTACTAACAAAGTTTTTTGGATTTTACTAACAAAATTATGGATTCTTTTATCTGAAATAAACTATTTATTATTATTATTATTATTATTGTATGAAACTAGAAAAGGCCCGAATCTTAAGTACCCGAAACCGACGTGCGTGCATGACTCGATGTATGAATGTGGAAGAAGCGAAAGAAATTTGTCAAGTTCGTAGCTAGTGGAAAGAAGTGGTCTCTGCCTACCCCTCTGGGAAACAGACGTGATTTAATGTATGTATGTATGTATGAAACTATGGATCGTAAGGTCTGAAAATAAATTATATTCTATTCTATTCTATTATAACAGGGTTCTACAGTGGCTCAATAATTAAACTTATTGATAGTACCATTCTCATACTTCAACAGTTAACAACACAAATAACTATCAAATTCTAGATGAATCCCAATCACACATTTCTCGTTGCACCAACAATCCAACTGTAGGTCACCGCATTACTTCCGAAATTGGCAGATTAATAAGCAAACGGTTTCAGATCAAACTCAATTATGTATGCACACAACGGCCGATCCGGCATCGGGCGCGCGTCATCAATATTTGAGTCATTTCCAATTATCCACTATCCGAACCTCTTCCTCTGTACTGGGTTTGACCTATAATAGTCTAATACGAGTCCAATACAATACAACAACAATTAAAAAGCTTTCGGTGCTAGATAAACATGTAACTTGTCTTACCTAAAGCATAATATACTCGTACATTTGAGGAAGATCAAATTAATAAAAATAAAACATAAAAATCATTATCCTTATCCTGGTCTAATGATCAAGAATATACATAGTTCGCCCACTCATTATCAGACGGCGTTTGTCGTGCTCTACGCCGTAAAAATACATTTGTTGGGCCAACAGGCCAATTTTGATGTTTTTTATTTATTTATGAGTGGATAGGTTGAATATTTATGTTGGTTGAATATTTCACGATTTTTAAGTATGTTGTAGTGATTATGAAAAACGCGGTCTGCACGTTTGTTCTTTGCTTGAATCTATTCAATATTCTTGGAAAGGAAAACGTACAAACTTAACTGTTCATAATATCTACGACATATTCAATAATCGTTAATATGGACTAGGTTTAAAGGGAAAGAAACGTTGTCACATTTTGTATGGAAAGTTTCAGCAATCCTCTTAAATGTTCACTAAACTCGATACCGAAAGTACAAAATCGCAAACTAGTCCAGTACTCACATCGATTCGCCATTTCGAGTGTATCATTATAAATGCATGAGCAAGATAGCCGGTAAACATGCGCTATCTCAGCTGCAGCGGCTGTCAGTCGATGCAATTGCGTCCGACGCTATCACAGACGGTATGCACAGGCTGTAGGCTCTACGGGATCAGTACCCCTACCACGAGTTACAATTACCGTACTTGCTAGCGAGTCGAATGCTCTGTCCCTCGCACTCTATAAGAATTCTACTAGGTCTGCGAGCGACAGAGCATCCGACTCGCTAGCGAGTACGTTAATTGTAACTCATGGTAAGGGTACTGCTGATAAGGGAGCTTGTTGCTGTATGGCACATGTGAGATAAGGTTAATTTGAAATTTGCTTATGCTATGGCTAAACATTTTCAAATCCTATGTGAAAGCTGGCGTGTGAGACCTTCTACATTTTCATTTTATGTGGATGCTCTTTTTCACTAATAAACTAAATAAGTATAGAATTCTTTTATCCTAAAAAAATATAGATAAACTAGGGAAAAAAAGTAGGTTTTTCATAAAATAAGAAACAAATTATTCTATTGAGTGGTAATATCGCAGCAAAATTCCTGTTGGAAATAAATCTTAAACCGTTATACTTTTGCCGGCCTACTCACAAGCGTAATTAATGTATTTTGAAATAAAACATTATCCAAATAAATACCTGAAACAAAATAAAAGCCGCTCCAGTCCTGTCTGTTACAAATACATTCAGATAAATTGGCTTAGTTTTTGCAGCGCGCTGTGTTAGATTTAGGTTATTCGTTTTGATTGAATTGTTGATGAACTATTAAAACCTGCTATTCTTCTAGCGAAAGGGGCGGAGCTAAGTATAAAGTAGTTGATATTTCACTTTCCCTTACAAATTGACTCGCATCGGGCAGGATTTAAAAGTTTATAAGCCTCAATTAAAATTAAAATGTCGAAGATGAAAGAGCACTAAAGATATTTATCGTAAAGATAAAGATTTTAAAAACGTGTTAAAGAAATAACTGGCGGTTAGAAACCGTTTATCTGCCCTTCATTGCATTTCGCCCGACCACCTGATCAGATCAAACTTTATACGAATTGAATGTCTCACGAAACTCACAGTACACTCGCAATCAGCGTTTCAATCTGCACTCACCTCGGCGGTATTGTGAACAGTCGCGCGCAGCGATCGGTATTGTGCGGCGCTGGCGCGATCAGCGGCCACAGGTGATTGTATCACAGACGCAACTTGAGCTGAGACGGTTAGCGGCGGTTATGGCATAGGCGGTAGCGGGTATTGCATTTTAAAAATAATGTAAAGGTAACATAATTTTATGACTCATTACGATGCTTAGTGACGAAGATTTTATTGAAGACGAAAGAGGTCACCAATTTTTTCCCGTTGGAGACAGATTTTTGAAAAATCAATTTTATTGCCTATCTCAAATAGGCTCTCGAAGAATATTCATGATTTCAAGCCCCAAAATTCAGTGGTTTAGGCCATGCGTTGACTGTCAGTCAGTCTTGGAAGATTTATATTTATATGGATGATTTAAGGCCTTGTAAATGTTATAAAATCTGTGGAAATGTAACACAAAATGATAGACGGCCATTTATCACACAATAAATCTCTTAAACACTTGCCTCTACCTGCATTGCCGGGAATATAATACTGTAAACCATTTAAAACATAATTTATTCCCTATCCTGAGGGACCTTTCCTTGGAGTGGCAGCTTAGGAAATAACACCAAACCTACGTTTTTTTCTTATGGCATAGAGTATCAAACAAGCACACAGGCCACCTGATGGTAAGTGGAAACTGTGACCCATAGACATTCATACATTTTTATTTGACTTAAAATTGTTGCCTGACTTATTGTAAAAAAAAAACACCGCAGCATCTTATATCTCACGCTTAAACTTAAGACTCTTAGCACTTCTTAATATTGACACAAACACCAAACTATCGACGTAATATTCCTACGTTCTATGTCTGAGTGTCTGCTATATCTCGCTTTATCTTGTCTTTTGCGCCTATTTGTGGCGGCAAGGCTTCCGTCGCAGGCGCCAGCCGCTGCGTGACACCTCGCATTCAATGGCATCTTGTTCGGTGAGGCATTCTGTGCAAAGGCGTTCAAGGCCCATATTTTCATCTGTATAGATTTATGGCGCACCGAGTGAGTATCTTCGTCTTGGACATTGAATTGAAGCTGGTTGAATTTTCGACAAGCATTTGCGTTAAACAATTGTCGTCCAATCTTTGAACCGTAAACGCTATGATAAGCCATAGCATACCAACCGGAGGCATGTGAATAATTTTTGATGTCATGAAAAATGTTGATATTATTTCTGAGCAAATCCAGGAATTGCGTAGATACGCAGAGAAACTTAAAGTTTTAAAAGACCTTTTGTACTGGGTAGTGATTCGCTCAACAATTACTGTTGGACAGATGAACGAGTGAATGTCCAAGCAGCGAGTTTAAGTAGTCCCGTGAGTGCGAACAAAACATATTTTAGCGCGTGCATTTTTAATTCAACAGCATGGTTTCTGCCGATGGATCGAACGTATAAGGCTACTTAATCTGCGGGTGGTAGGACCTTGTGCAGGGTCCGTCCGGATCGCTACCACCGTCTTATCCATTAACCTACCGCCAAACAGCAGTGTTCGCATTGTTGTGTTCCGGTTTGGGGATAAGACAGCCGGTGAAATGACTAGCATAGAGGCATTCCATCTTAGTCCTCAGGGTTGGCAACGCATTTGCAGTCTTAGGATTGCTCTGCAGTCTTGTGAATGCGAATGTCTATGGGTCACAGTTTCCACTTACCATCAGGTGGCCTGTGTGCTCGTTTGTCATCTCTATGCCATAAAAAAAAATAAAAAAAATAATTGAAAATTCACGCGCTTAAATGTGTTTTGTTTGCTCTCACGGGACTACCTAAAATCACCGCTGCGATGTCGCTCGTTCGTCCGACCGTCCGTTGTTTTTGAGAGAATAACACCCTTGTTTTTATCTTACAGACATAAAGAAAGTGTTGTCGACACTAGAGCTAAGATATATTGTTATATATAGTATAATTGACACTTTCGCTCTATCTTTTTCAATCATCAAGGAATTATTTATGAGGAAACTGGAGGGAAACAATTTTAAAAAATTATAAAGACCTCGGTGCTTGATCATAATTTGTATAATTTGTTCGTAATGTTCTTCCTTATGTTTGCAGTAATAACTAAAATATTCCTGCATGGCATTCTGACAGCAGAGGTCTATGCCCTCTGACTCCCCTCTTCTCTCAGCTCCCGCCCCCCTCCCCCACGGTATCAGCCAACATCCGGCGCGCGCGCTTTGTGTCTCGTTACTCCAACCGTCTTGGAGCGCCAGCGAGTTAATATTCTTTGTAGAGTGTCGTCGAACAAAAGTTACCATTCTGTTTACGAATAACAAATATATCTTTTTAAGCAAGTGGTGCCTCTACTGAAATACGATTCGGGTTGGTTGATGGTGGTTTTTCATCCTAAGACGGACGTAAACTAAGTATGTTTTAAACAAATGATTTCGAAAATCAAACAGTCCCTTAGGCAAACCAAAAATACCACAACGCGGACTACCTACCACATACGTAAATTCTATTAATTACCGGTTTGTACAAAAGAAGACATCGAGTGATATGTTTGTTTGTTGCAAAATTTTATGAAAGTCTTGTAGACAACATACCTAAATCGCCACAACTAGCGGGATTCCATTATTTGACTGACGTTGCAATTTATGCCACGGACGGTCAATATTTAATATTGATAAATATACATCGGTATCAACGTTCAAATTTCATGGCACTCGGTAAGGGTAGTAAAATAAATAAATACATTTGAATATTTGAAAAATAATGTTTAATTATTTTTTTTGTTTTTACACTGCGGTAAACTGTAAATATACTAAAAGAGGTTGATATTCTAAATACGTCATAAAACCTCAATACTCATTTCGCATTCGAAAAATAAAACTATGTTAAATTTCCCAACGAATGTCAATTTAACTGTCATGCAAAATAATCTGTAAAGTCAAATAATAGTTTATCGAAACATTCATAATTCATAAGTTTCATAACTGAAAATTAGCTATAATGACAAATGCCCAATCAAACTCCGTGTTAGACTGAGATAATGGACTCAAAACAATATCCTGATTTTATATTTATTTACATTTTTAGTTCTTTTTTACTTATACAAAATAAAGGTTTAAAATACCAAGTGTATTTGTTTGTATTTGTTTTTCTGCCGACCATACATTGCCATGAAATTTGAACGTTGATTCCGATGTCTATTGATAAATAAAAATAATACCGTTGAGAAAAAGCGCGACGAAAACAGGTCATCCATGTACACTGCTATAAAATGATTACGAGCTAGCTTCTGGTACCGTTGTTCAACGTCGAAAACGATATTTTAGAGGGATAAGTTCATGTCTTATACAATTTTTCTGAAAACGCATACTTTGGCCTTAATAAAATTATTGACAAAAACTGACAAGTTGCAGGTGTCTCTTTTTGTTTTTACTTCCTACAAGTTATTGATTTGTAAATATTTTACAAAAAACAGGCTTTAAAACACCGAGCACCTGACTTCATATTTTATTTGATACTGTCGTCCATGTAATATCAATAACAATTGTAAATAAGTTAAATTCCTTCTTTTTGTTATTTTTTACAGCAAAAAACCTCAAGAAAGACCACCATATTTAACACCTGTAAAGATGCTTTTAGTGCAAGGATTAATGCATCTATTGCCTGAAATGCATAATACACATTTTTATGGCTTTCAACCAGTAGGTATTCAAACGAAAATGTGCTGAACGTTACAGTAGGTATGCATTTTAAACAAGAGGAACAAAACTGAATTCGTAATTAGAACTTGTCCTTAAGATAAGACAACATACGAGTTAAACCTCAGTTACTGTTAGTGATCTCAACATAAGGTAAGTAAATTTTGCGAACGTTAACTTAACCGAGAATCGATCGATGGGGTCGATGTGTACTGCTGGATGGGCACGTCAAACGCTTGTGTTAATTCCATAAATTTTAACGATTTCAAAATTCGTTCACTTTATGCGTTATGCATCTTATCTAGGGCCAGTGCTGCTAGATCAATAAAAACGCCAGAAATATAAATAAAAGTTTAAATCGATGGTCCCTAGGTAAATCATCGAAAGTCATTTTGGGCACTTTTCAGTACAGCATTTTGAAGTTGGTTTATGGTATAAATCTGAAAATATAAATATTACATTAATTTTATATATCCAAAATAACTAATAAAAAACGCTTTTATCTTGCGGCATATTTGTTTTAAGGAAAATTATATTAGTTTTCTGGAAATTTGAGTTTCGATAGCATACGTCGTGATAAAGAGAATTACATTTATCGAAACTGCCACTTTAGATTTTTTACGCCGGTATTATTTTTAAAAGTCTTATAGAAAATGGCAGCTTCGATTATTTACTTCGACAGTAGCACTGCGGTAGCTAACGAAACTGGTAGTGTCGATAATTTACGCCGCAAAAAATATCTCTATTTTAGTGGTTTTACCAGTTTCGATATAAACGCACAGTGTTTTAAGACACTGTTTAGTATGAGTACTTAAATTAAATCAGTATAGTTATGTTAATGCAAATCTTTATTCGGAAAAACCACTCTTTCTTCTAAAAATCAGACTTTTAAATCACTGTCATCATCACTGCTTGAATTATTAAGTCTTATTATTTTATGATTACTGCCTAGGGTAAATCAAAACAGTTCTCAACAAACTACAAACTCATACCATACAACATAAAATGTTTCCAAATGCTCTGTTACATACATACATACATACATAAACTCACGCCTTTATTCCCAGAGTGGGGTAGGCAGAGCTACAGAATTACCAACAACTCTAAAAGCTTGTTGATAATTCTGTAACCACATTTTGCACACTTAGGCTAAGATGTTTACCAGTGTATTAGTGACAGGTTGCAAGCCCATCGCCTAACAGTACTATACGCCTTTATTCCCTTAGCCGTCTCTTACGACATCCACGAGAAGATATGCTCTGTTACTAAACTAAAATACTTCTTAAAAACTCTTTATTGCACCGTATCTAGGTATACTTATGAAAAAAGAACTGTTTTGGCTGACTAACTTCAAGCAAAAAAGGAAATATATTCTAATCAGAATGGTCAACCTTATCACCAATGTTTGTACTGTAATTAAAATTTAAAAAAAAATTATGATATCCTTTAGGTATCACCCCCGATTGACATAAAGAAATAAGATCTTTATATTTGACATCTGTAATAGTTAACGGGTTACCATACGATCTCTTCCACGTCTTGTAGTAGTGATAACTGTGTTTAAGCCAAATTACTCACCCTTTAAGTCGTTCTTTAAGAAAAGACAATTCGGTACACTATTTTCTACCCTGACCTCTTTGACTTGTTCTACGTTAAATTAACATTTGTCGTATCTCTATTGCATTTGCGTCCGCCTAACAATGGTGTATAATCAAAAACATCCGAAGAGTTAATTCGATTACGTTTGCGGTTTTAGTCCACCTTATTATTGCGTACCAACTGGTCAGGAGAAAAAATCATTTTCCCTTTAGACTTTTTTTCAATAAGAGCGTGGACTCTGTCATCCCATTTTGTGTATGATTTTTATGATTTCTCCAAAAACCTGTGCGTAATATCAACATTATATTTTTGTGACAAGAACATTATACGTCGAGTACGCAACTCGATTTCTATTTTGACCTGAGCAATTATTTGACCAAAATATAAACCGTTTTGCCACTTTATCTATAATAGTTTTTGTGAAGGTGAGCAGTTGCTCACTTCATTTGCTCCCCTTTTGGCTGTGCATTCTGTCCACATATAGCAGAAACTCTCTTTGTTTGCTAAGTCGAAAATTGTAAAAGTCTAAATCAATAATTTTCGCTTATAATTCAGCAGTCTAACATCTCCATGTGGATAATTATAAAAACATTGAAAGTCAAATGTAGCACAAAAAATTTTGGGTGATTTTAAAACGTCTTTCTTTGGGATATAGAATGCATCGTTCATGTGCTCATTCACTATGTCAGTGTACTGACGTGGTGTGAGAGCTTTACTGTCATAGTTTCGCAGCTGATCCCATTCTTTGTACAAGGAAAACATTTTTTTGAAGGATAAGTTATTATTCAGATAGACTTTACTACTACTTTCACGCGTATAGTGCGAAGGGACCGGTTAAAATGAAGATACGTGGTCACATACACTTTTTACCAATTCAGCAGATATTACGACAAGATGGTTATGGTACTTTCCTCTTTCATCAGGTAAAGTATCTAATTCCTTCTCGGCTCAATTTTGCATGGGCAGTGCGGACCATTTTATCCGATATACACAAAGGTATTCAAAAAAGTTCTGAGGCAGACTCGTACAGGATCATAATGAAAACATTGTTGATCAGAAACGTTACTAGGTAGTGATAGGGGTAAAAAATACTTTGTAGTATGTGGTCGCCGGGAAGGGCCCTTGGTAGTAATGCATTTTTTTGCTTTCGGTAAATTTGTTTACATTTACCCACTGCTGAGTATGTTCCCCTTATTTCCAAAAATTGGTTAATATTCTTCGCTGTGTGTCGGTATCTAATTTATCGTATCGTAACATTTTCATATACATGTAGAACGATAATCCGGGCGCATTTTTTTTATTCTATATCTTAGATAGTTCTTCGTCAATCTATTCCCTCGAGGGCGGCCCATACTGCACCTCCAAAGGTACAAGGTGCGGGTAGTGGAGAATCTGAGACAATATTTTATTTACATTTGCCTTAACATAGAAACTATTATAGTAGTGTTGATAAGTATATCAAACTAACATTAAATACTAAAAATAGTACTAGTAGTAGTAGATATACTTATCAACAGGTACTAAAACTAGTACAAGAGCATTTCTAAAAAAGTTTGTACATTTCATTTACGACTCCGATTTGCGAAAAAAATGCAGGTAGGTAGGGTAAATGATACTGAGCCTAAATAACATAGTCTCCCAAAATGTCCCAATTAATTTGTATGGAAACTTCCTTTTTTGTTACCAAAATTCTTCCGTTCGTGATAACAAAAAAGGATCGCAAATCGGAGTCGTAAATGAAATGTACAAACTTTTTTAGAAATGCTCACAAAATGATAGTTTGATATACTTGTCAACACTACTATATCAGTTTCTTTGTTAAGACAACTAATACCAACATTTTAAGGAAAAATAAAACAGGAACTTACCTGGCAATTTATCGAAACTCAGAATAAAATTACGATAATATCAGCGTAAAACATTGAAAATGGTAGTTTCGATATAAACTCAATCTTAAATTTCGAGGTACAATATCGAATCTGCCAGTTTTGATACAATGTTTACGGTAAATTCCAACGTACAATATTGAAACTGACAGTTTCGATACCAAGTGAATAGTAAATTCCAACGTAAAATATTGAAACTGACAGTTTTGATAATTTACGCCGGTAATAATGCAGCCTTGTACGACGTAAACTATTGAAACTGTTAGTTTCGTCTCGCTTGCACGACAATTATTCCCACTTAAACAATCGAATGTGAAACTTTCGATGATGTACTACGAAAAGTTTACATATTTTCGAGGTTTTACGACTCAAAAATCTGCTTAAAAATAAGAATTTTCTCTTTTTCTTTTCGGTGGTGTAAAATATGGGTTAAAAGAAGTAGATTACACGAATAAAAAAAAAACGGCAATTTTGACTTTCGATGTTTTACGTAGGGGCCATCGAAATCTCATTATTTCTTTGCATATATTTTCAGCGGTATACATAATAAAATGAAAGAGGTGAACCTTAATCCTAGTATTTGTCATGTTTTGCAAAGTAAACAGTTGTCATAAAATGAACACATAGGCGACGTTGCCGGCTTTATTGTGCTAAAATTAATTCGGCATTCTTTTGTTTTTCGCAACGTTCCCAACTGTTTTCTTGGTGAAAAACATACTTTTTTTGTACAAAATTGTTTCGTTTATAAGGCAGATAAATCTAGGTTTTGTTTAAATTTTTTAAGGATAGTTCACTGCTAACTCATGTCAATAACATGCTAACATACATATACACATGCTATATTTCTCGGGACAACGTCGTCGAGAGCCGAAATTCAAATTCAAATTCAAATTGATTTATTTGCAAGTACATACAAACTTGTGTCTGAAATTG
This sequence comes from Acleris laterana, assembly GCA_963966035.1. Taxonomy (NCBI): domain Eukaryota; kingdom Metazoa; phylum Arthropoda; class Insecta; order Lepidoptera; family Tortricidae; genus Acleris; species Acleris laterana. The sequence continues at coordinate 257,983 of OZ014440.1, forward strand.
AGACTTCTCTAAAAAAAGTTTCAGAATGGGGTCGACTTAATTTAGTCCGTTTTAACCCCACAAAGACTCAAGTTTGCGCGTTCACCGCTAAGAAGTTGGCGTTCGATGCATCACCTCGTTTTGAGAGCACTCCCCTCACTGCCTCAGCCAGTATCGAAATCCTTGGTGTCAACATTTCGAGTGATGTCCAGTTCCGCGGTCATTTAGAGGGTAAGGCCAAATTGGCCTCGAAGAAGCTCGGTGTGCTCAACAGATCGAGACAGTATTTCACTCCGGCCCACCGCCTGCAGCTGTACAAGGCGCAGGTACGGCCACATATGGAATACTGCTCTCATCTGTGGGCTGGGGCTCCCCAATACCAGCTTCTCCCTCTGGACCGCATCCAGCGGAGAGCCACTCGAATTGTCGGCTGCCAGCGTACTTCTGACCGGCTTGACTCCTTGGCGCTGCGTAGAGATGTAGCCTCACTCTGCATTCTCTATCGCTTGTACAACGGGGAGTGCTCCGAGGAGCTGTTCGGATTAATTCCTGCCGCATCCTTCCGCCTTCGTCCTACGCGACAGAAATTCCACCACCATCATTTAGATGGCTGGCAGTCCACAACTGTGCGTTTCACACGGAATTTCCTGCCTCGCACAACTAAACTGTGGAATGGTCTGTCGCCTGCGGTATTTCCGGACCGTTACGACCTTCAAACCTTCAAGAAAAGAGCGTACTCTCATTTGAAAGGCCGGCAACGCACCTGTGACTCCTCTGGTGCTGCAGGTGTCTATGGGTGACGGTAATCGCTTTCCATCAGGCGATCCGTCTGCTCGTTTGCCTTCCTATACCATAAAAAAAAAAAAAAAAAAAAAAAAAAAACAATATTATGGAATATTTACAAAAAAACGATGACGTACAAAAAGGTGTGTTTGTTTTTTTTGCAAGAACAAGAACGTAGAAACAATAAATCCAGAACAATTGATATGAGTACGTTGTACTATTTCCAGGATTTTACTGTAAAGGTACGTTACATAAAATGCTTCAGTGTTCAGGCTAATAGACTGAACTATTTTAATCTCCTTTGGAAGCCTGCTCCACTGCAATTAACAGCTTCATAAAGTTTATTGCATTTTTTACACGTTGTCCCCCACCTTATTAAACACCGGCTGCTCAAGTCTGACGAGGTATTCTCTACCACAACTTCGAATACCACACAACCCAGATTCCCATTTTATTTAAGGTCATAATTATGTTCTGAGTAGCCTATGAACTGTCAATATTTGCCAATTTTTATATTAAGAGAAGGACAAAGCTATAACATTTTGTTACTTTCAGGTTTTTACCACTAATAATACAGATTTATTTAGAGTTCAAAGTTGCTAGTTTCAACAAGAATATAAAAAAAAAACAAATTTCGTTTTCCGCAAGAAGAGCTGAGATAAGCAGAGCCGGGATGAATATAACCAAATAGAAGGAAGAAGAAATTGACAGATAGATTTGAACTGTTTCGGACAATATGATTGGTCGGCTGATCAACTACATACATGTACTTGTAATGGGTGTTATAAATGGAATCACCATAACGAAACGAAAGTCAAAATTGAGAGGAGGGAAGGGAGCTTTTTAAAGGATAGCATTTCGTTCATTGAATACAAAACGGACACATTTCAAAATGAGTCAGTGTCGCATTTTAAAATTAGAAGCTATTCGTATAAGATTTTTTATACAAGAGCAAATTATTTTGGAATGTGTCAGTTTTGTATTCAATGAGCGATTTGTTAGGCTTGTTACCTTTTTTTTAGACATTGTCCGATTTCGAGGACTGAGGGAGAGTTCTTATGTGCTCATAATTTTATTGGTTAACTTACACCCCACTTCAAGCCTACTTACTGCTTGCTCGTCAAATGTCAAAATAAAATGCTTCCCAAAACGCGTACTTAGCCTTTGCTTCGTTACAGAATACCCTATCTGTTGGCATAAGGTTGCCTTATTAAGGCTTTTACGACCGCTCCAAAACACGCCGTGTACAAATTACGAATAAAAGGCTGATTTGCTAATCTGCCGCGAAACAACCCAGTTTTATTACAAGCTGTGGTAATAAAAAAATATACAAATTTAAACTTTAAGAGTTAGCTGTTTTGCGTTCATTATTATGATTTACTATAAGAGGCGAGATTAATTTGGTTTTAAATGTATAAATATTTTAAGTTTTTGTTAGACAACTAATGATGAAAACCGCACTAAACTTGGACCAGTATTTTTAAGCCATGGCCAAATTTAACAATCAGATTGAGAGATGAACACAGATAGCATACGTATTATAATTTTGTAAATAAATATTCATTATTGTGCATTTGCTTTGTTTTTTGCCCTTATTCTTCTATTCATGACTTTTGCTAGTTTCTGTATAATAATTTGTATGACTGATAGATGAATGCCATAAAGCATTAAGTCCGCCATTTGCAGTATTTTTTGTGCAATACAGGTTAAATAAATAATTGAATTATAAATGAAAATGAAAATATAGTTAAAGTAAAAAAATACTTGATGTTACGTTATTACTACAACCCATTTCAATAGCTATTAATTTGCACTAGATTTGCATTTAATTGTCATTGATAAACGTAGTAATTGACCTAAAATCGAATATTATGCCCCAATATATCGCATTCCATTTGTAATCAATCAATCAATATTCCATAATTAGATCAAACTAGCAGTTGTCGAAACAAATAGAAAACTGTGCTTCGATTGCATTATATTCCTTTGTGCGGTTATAAATTGCATTCGAAACAATGATTACTCGAAATCCAGTATAAGCCAATACAGCGTCAATTAAAAACCAATCATACTGGATAGTTGCACACAATGTTATGGAATACGGGATTGCGTTTCAAGTGGCACATATTGTCCACGCTCACGATGATTTCAAATTTGGAACGTGGCTATTGATCAACTGAAACAAAAGAAATCCTCGCCATTGGTTTTCGGAAACGCTCCATTGTACCGAAACTTAATTTATTCACAAATTTCACGTGAATTTCGACTGAGATTTAATCTATTATTATTCTATGACTGTTTAGCATTATTATAGGTAGTGATGAAGATATAATTTAGTAATTTAAAATCTAATTACAACTTTTCAGAATTGTTTTGTTGAAAGCAGTATCCTTGAAACTGTTTTACGATCAGCATTACATCAGTTACCTTTGTACTCAGAAACATTTTAGAGGCGATTAACTCGTTTCTTTAATAATCATTGTGTATACAAAATCGTCATCAAGGTAAGACGTATCAAAATGAAAGATCAAATTAACTAGTGCTATGATATTGGCTCTATGCATTTCCCAAGTATCAACACCAGTATCCATTCAGCACGCGTCAGTACACGAAACAATCGCTCCTTGGTAGCAGCTAGCCAATAACCCCGACAGGCCCATTGTTCTGCGCAATCTTGCATAGTGCGCCCGACAGAGGGCGCTGCCCTTCCACGCCATTTCGTGTGTGGCACAAAATGGCCGCGCGGTGAATCGTTTTATGAAGAAGTAAACAATGTTATGGTGTTTACCTGCGTGTACCAACGAAAGAGGATAATGATTTAAGGATGTATGTAGTTATTTATGTGTAAAGGTAAATGGGTATTTATAACTGACTGTTTTTTGTGACCTCTTGTACTTAATGGCTAGATGGGTTCTGAATTACAAGGCATATCGTTCAATTTATCTCTATACACGAAGTCTTAGTGTCATAGTTAATTATTTGACAGTATCTGTGATGAGGGGATTAAGTGTTTCTTAGTTTTAATTTTGGGTAATGATCTCAAGCAATGTGATTTTTATTAAATTTTGAACTCCAATTCCTTCATCCCGATGCTGCAGGGATGAATATTTGTACCTATTCTAATCAGGCATATAGTTAGTTTCCTTAAGAATAAAGATGATAATGTATTAGAACAAGCTATTGTGTTCAATCTACAACGGCTCGTTGCGCCAGTTAAAATTGCAACAGCTTATGAAAAATGAACTAGTGGGTTGGGACGTCGTTGATTGATAGAGCTCTATTTTATCACAAGTATCTCCACTATGAAGCCAATATTCAGGCAAAGATAACGCTTAAATAATAAAGACTTACTTAGTACAGAAATTTTAATACATAATTAATTGCAAATTTTTACTGGGTTCATTCTTCATATTTAATAGGTTAAAGCATGATGAAATGATACACTGATAGGAATCAACAGTTGATTAATCTTTCATAAAATGGTAAGTAAATACAAATATTAATTTTATTTAATTAATTTGGCGCACAGACCCCGGTACACAGTCCATGTATTGTAATATTGACAGGCTATTTTCCAAATTCAAATTTCATCAAAGCATTACAATTTATGAAATTACTCGAAATAAGAAACACTCAAATTAATGACGAAGTAAAAAAATGATCTTAGCAGGGAATTAATTCCGAAACGCGGTGTCTGTCCGAACAAAGCATAAGCTATTCATGAGATGTTTAATTTGCTTTAACTTCCTATTGTTCTCGTTTCCCTCCTCAAATGCATATTTACAGAAATTAGCGCAATTCAGAGCTGTTTCCAATTAAGAACTTACGCAGTGTAGATTATTTAATGCCAAGGGATAAATATATAAAAGGAACATTACGAATGACGAAATTATTTGCGCAGAGGGAATGAAATCGTTAACGTCTAGAATAGTGAAATAGTTTAACATTGAATTGAAAACGCTTTAGAAAATACAAAGGATCATTTTCAAGTCTTTAATTTCATCGTGGAATGCAATAAACGTTCAAGTATTGCGTATCAATTATCTTATTTATAGTAGTCTTTTAGCTAAGAGTTTTTAAGATTCCGCTGGATGTGGGTGGCAATATGGTTATCATTTTTTCTTTTTTATCTTGTACGTGTAATTACAAAAAATATCGAGATGCTACATCTCATATGTCCAATATTTTGATGAATGGTCAACCAAGTCATATTTATACCAGAACTCTCGACACTCCTACGTCTACTTTATTACTCTCGAAAGAAAAAGCAAAAATGTCTCCTTTGTGATATTAGTTCTGATTACGCTTCCAAAACCTTACCCTCGAGTATGCAGCCCCTACCAATGCAGGTGAACAAAGTGCATGCCTTTTCGTGCAACAATAGGTACGCACCGTGCTGGGCCGAGCGGAGTAATCAGCCGCAGGATTACTATTCCTTGCACAATGGTGTGTCCTTATTGAGGTTAGTACAAACCTGGAGAACGTGCGGGTCGAGATAATAATGGCTTGGTATTGTAGAAGTAAATCAATACAAGGACTAAAAGCGGTACATATCTACGCGATTATTACCCTTATTTTTACAGAATTAAATTAAAAGTTTTTTAGAATTTATTGGTGATTATTTTGCACGTTAAAAATGTATGGACAGTGACCAATAAAAGAGCAATGAATTGGTTTGAATTTTAGTACGAATAATTAACCTTTGAAATCTTTAATCAATAGACGTTCATTAAACAATAAATACCTATTATTTTGAGTGAAATCATAAATATGCGTTGCAGAAACTATGGCTATGGTTTTTATGTCTGTAAATAGAATCTATTTTTGAAATCGAGATGCCCATAAAATTATTGAATATTAAAGTGGTGGAGATCTTTAGATAAGGCCAATGTCTAGCAGTGGAAGTGTTTCGACTGTCATGAAAATTAAGGGAAATGATTAAAAATGTATTTTATATTTCCGAACTATTGCCAAGTGTTTACGCGTCTACAAATTCTTTACTGTTGAACTTGTACCGCAACAAAGCAACTCATCCTCATCAGCTTCTTAATTAAAAAAATCCTTTAGAAAACGTCTAATTAAATGAAGCCAAATTTGAAAAACTCCATAACCTAGATGGAACGTGTGTTCAAAGGCCGAAACCCCAAACTAGAACGAACCTTATTAGTGGTGTGTTACGTTTGGTACTCGCCCCGCAGTGCGAGTGCATACAAGCGCATCCTTCTAATGAGAGTGTCGTTACGGCCTTAATGAACCTGATGTGTGAAAGGAGGGGTTCGTTACTCTCTGGTGGTGATTCCCTAACTCTGCAGTGTAACACGGAGAACCACATTATTTAGACCCTTAGATAATATAGTAACTGTTTCAAATTAGAGATCAACTTATACTGGGATTTCAACAAACCACTAGCCACATTATTCTGATTTCTATTTCCAAACAGTAACTATGACCACAGAGGTCACAATAATTTGGTTCATGCGAACATGCGAGAGAATAACACCACAGGACTACGTATGTTGGACCAAATTAATTTAGCTTCAGTAACTCTAGACAATAAGAGATAATTAATTTTTCCTTCGCTAGAGGACGGTGATGGATGACGCGTAGTTATGATTGTGAGGTTACTTTTATGGGGAATATTATTATTGGGTAGTTAGAGAAAGACTTAAATAAATTGAGAGGATATAAAAAGATAGTAAACTAAGAATTATATCACAGACTCAGAATCAACTTCTATAGATACTATATTTAAAAATCAGAGTGGCAAGCGATAAAGTAAAATTTCTATAAGCATAAACCAAACCACCCTGTACAAACACTACATCATCTCATTCTGCCGAACATACAAACTAACCAGGATAATTTGTTGCTTTACGGGCGCAGTAAACGGGATAACTTTGTTGCGCGAGAGTGGATTGATGAGGCAACATTGTGTCGGCTAAATAAAAGCAAGTGATTACAAAAATCGAGATGTTAGTTGGGTAGTTCACCAGAGTCTCTATTCTACTAGGGAAAATCATACTGCTTTTGACTTGTAATCGTATTGTTAACCTAGCGATAGCTCGTATAAATACTTCATAAAAATGGCGGCCGAGTCAAAAACCATACGATAACATGTCAGAAACGGTAACCCATCATAATGTATGTATGTATGTTTGTATGTAAGTAAACTCTTTATTGCACATAAAAAAACAAATTTCATCGAATTTCATTTCATCGAACGCTATTTTCTGTTGAATCATTTGTAAGATATCATGATGTTTTCAGGATATCTTACAAATTAATTACGTAAGTTAGGTTAGGTTAGAGTTCCGACAGCAAAAAAAAAGACTCATGCGAAAAAAAATGTCTTTCAATAAAATGAAAATTCAACTTAATGATACGTTTGTTGAACGGTGTTTCGAAAAAATAATAGCTACCCGTCAAAAACGATATGGTTTTACCGAGTCGAATAGAGCCTCAGTTTCACTTGTATTAATAAAACTAAAAGTAAACTAATATTCCGATAAATATAAAAATATCAGGCATAGTTAAATTATGGATTTAACCTTGTTAGCCGGGCGCCCCGGCTCGTTTACCCAAAAAATTGGCAATATTATAGAAATCCCCCTCGGGCGGCAGACGGCTCATAATTACACCTATGTGAAGCCATATTACTCGTGTACCTTCATGAAGCTAAAATATATGGTAAATCATTTTCAACGAACCCTGAGGCTTTATAAAAGTTACAGAACATGTTACCAATATTATCACTTAATATTTTAGTAGTTTCATAGTCATAGTTATAGTAATTTATTGCTTTATGTTGTACAATGAGGTCTTAAAAATACAGAAGATAGCATCAACATGAACCCTGCAAAGACACTGCAACAAGACACAATAATATACTTACATAGGTTAGATAGGGTTTCGTAGGCTTTATGAGTTTAGAAACGTAAGCCCTTGAAAGTAACGTTTTACATGGTTTTATATTGTTTTATATATACCAGCCTTCGTAGAAAACTTTTGTCATTGATAGCTTGAGGATGAGTGATCAATGAACTAATAAATATAACGCAATAAATATATCATGAGTTCTCTGAAGAACTTGTTCAGATACTGCCTGTGGGAGACCTTTCCTCCCCCCCACCGCGATGGATAGCAGTCTGCCACTGTCATTTTAGACTAAACTTTTGGCTGCGCACGATAGTGTTATGGAATCAGCTTATTGCGACGGACCGGTATGACCAGACCCCTCTAAAGACGAGTGTACCCATTTTTCAAAGACTGGTAACACAGCTGCTACTCCTCTCCTGATGCTACAGGTGTCCATGGGAGGCGGTGATCACTTTACATCAGGTTACCCGCTAACATGTTTGCCTCCTTAAGCATAAAATAAAAAAACGTCAAGCTTTATCTTGCTCGTAGTAGCACTTTTTAATTATTTCGGTGTAGGAACAAGACATGCGGTGAAATTAATATCATTGAGTTTCCACAAGAAGCAACGTTCTCGTATTTACAATAATTTAACGAAACGAAATTACGAATATTCTAATTGGTAGTGACCCTGCCTACAAATACAAGTACCAACCAGTCCAGAAGTAAGTACAACATTATTTGTATGACGATTGTAGTATTTGTTTCATTAGTAATGCTTCAGTTTTGACAAAATGAACGATACATACATACATACAATATAAGCTCACGTCTTTATTCCCAGAGTGGGGTAGGCAGAGCTACAGAATTACTAACAACTCTAAAAACTTGTTAGTAATTCTGTAACCACGTTTTGCCCAATTAGGCTAAGACACTACTACTACTAGGATACTTGATACTTTAATTTTTTTTGATACTTTATTGTATAACTCTCGAAGGGTCAAAATAGTATGATGGGGGGTGGGGGGTAAGGTAGTAGGTAAGGTGGGGCAAGTGCGTCCAAGGGGCAAAATCTCTTATAATATACAATGACATGGTTCGTCGCACTTACGCCGTTGATGTAACTTAGCTGGGGCTATTAGGAGATATATTAGGGGGTATTATTTAGGAGATTTTGTTGGTTGGGCGCACTTGCCCCTTAGACGCACTTGTCCTATCTTACTTACTCTAAGTATTCCAAATGTACAAGCTTGAAGGATTTGTTTTACTTAAATCTCACAACTTTTTAATAGTAAATTGCTAGAAGATTTCGAGAAGTAATTTAAAGTTCCACTTCAAAAGCATTACTTGGATACAGAAACCAAGTCTAGCCTCACCTGTCTTGGGAATACTATAAACTACTTGAACTATTAAGTTCATGCAATCTACTCAACGCTGAAGCCCGAAACTCAGCTCAGAATGAGTACTTGAGAACAACTCGCAGATCACATTTTGAGCTGAAGTTCATGATAACAATTTGAGCTCTTTTACTTAAAAATAGTTTGGTTTTAATATAATGTTTAAATACGTTTTGGTAAGCTTAGCCAAAATTGGATACTTTTGTTTCTGTTAGGCCGCATCCACTTAAGAAAAAAATGTAATATTATTATGTGTAAACAAAGCCATTGTTTAGCGGCATGCAATACTCTACACTTGAAATAATCATAACTTGTCAAGCTCATTACCTTAGGAAGAAATTAAGACTGCACCGAGCAAATGTCGAGCGTCCAATGGCGCCCTCATTACTATTAATAGATATAAATTTATTTGATAAAAGTAATACTACAATACAATCGTATCTATAATTCAAAGTTAAAAACTAAACTAATTTTAATTAAAATAAAACTAAGCTACTGAAAAATTAAAGATTAAAATAAAAATCACCACTACAAAAAGAATACCCCTGTAGCAGGTCCGCGCGCGGCATAGTCCCTATAACACTGGCTGCATTACCTCTCTGGATAGCTAATAACTATTAATTGTTTTCTAATTAACTGAAGAATTTCATTGCAATTAGACGATACGTTATTGTAGCGCAAGTAAAAACACAATTTATGGGATACATAACAAACTTTAATAACAATTACCCTTTGAGTAGTCAGCTGAACAGGAAAAGGTGGTCACTTTTATCCGTTAAGTTGATAACTCGAATGTGAATTGTTATTAAACTATGTGATGTGATATACCCATCTTATCCATTAACCTACCGCCAAACAGCAGTGTTTGCATTGTTGTGTTCCGGTTTGGGGATAAGACAGCCGGTGAAATGACTAGCATAGAGGCATTCCATCTTAGTCCTCAGGGTTGGCAACGCATTTGCAGTCTTAGGATTGCATCGCAGTCCTGTGAATGCGAATGTCTATGGGTCACAGTTTCCACTTACCATCAGGTGGCCTGTGTGCTCGTTTGTCTTCTCTATGACATAAAAAAAAAAAAAAAAAATACCCTAAAAGTGGTTTTCATTTGTAGTACAAAAACCTACCGATCATTTTCTGGAAAATACTTTAGTTTATTAGAAAACACAATAATAGTTACGAAGGCGCCATTGTACATCCGGCGTATGCTCGGCGCAGTCTTAAAAATACTGTTATAATATTGATATAATGTTGTTAATAAACGGTATGATACCGAATGATAATGTTATGAACTCTATTCTTCATTTAGTGCATTTTTCAATCTACTATCTATGGTAGAGAAGCTTTCATAATTCTTGTACTTAATCAAACTTTTTTTTTTCTTTTCCTTACTTTGTGCTTTGTGGCTCAGTACCACCATAATAACCATCACCACCATAAACCTATTATTTTCCTTAAATGAATAAAACTTAGATTTGTAATTTTACAGTCTTTGAAAGAAATGAAGTCCAAAGTTGATTTTTCTTTCGATGAAGACAAAATAATATAGTTATGAATCTGAGACTAATTATATAACTTTTAAGTGGCAGAAATTGTAAAGAAAAAGTTTCTAATTGATACTGTCACCATTTAAAAAAAATAGTTTATTTAATGAATGACGGAGTAAACCTAAGAATTAGTTTCTATAGCAAAATGCTTAGCTATCGGCAAACAAATTAAGAATTTGTTTTAACACTGGCAAGAAAAAAAAAATCTGCATGTTTCGTAGAAAATTTCAACATAATCACCAAATATATAACTAACTATATAACCTGTCACTAATACACTGGTAAACATCTTAGCCTGCTTGTGCACAACAGTTACAGATTTGTCAACAGGTTTTTGGAGTGGTTGGTAATTCTGTAGCTCTACTTACCCCACTGTGGGAATAAAGGCGTGAGTTTCTGTGTATAATATTAACAAATAGACATTCGTGTAACTGGAAATGATCATCAATTATCTAAATTCCCGAAATATTGAATGATCTGAGGGCGTGGATACGAACACGGTAATTATGTTATCCGAGATTATAAGTTCTGGGAATGGAACCCACATACATGCCCTATTGAATTCGCGCGTAGTGATGTGCTACTATTAACCTGTTTGAATAGATACTATAAGTTAATAGCCGAATTCGGTAAAATTGGTAAATACTATTAGATACTTACAAATCACGCCTGTCTCCCAGAGGGGTAGGCAGAGACCACTTCTTTCCATTTGCTACGATCTTGACAGATATCTTATTAGATACTTCTGTCTGGATATTCGAATAATTATCTCGGCTTACATTTTAAATTTATAAAAAATAGGTCTATGATATTTACAAAGACTACTTTCAGGACTCATAAATCTTCATTTTTCATTGAACCTAGGACCACCCCAGTATACAGCTTTCTTGTCAAAAATGGCCTATCTGTTTTGGAAATTACGATGTCACAAACAGACACACAGACATTCAAAAGACGTCAGACCTTATAATGCCCCTCTCTTTCTGTCATGGCTTACCCGTACCGTAAAATGGGGTAAATAGAAGTACAACTTTAAATAAAGTATAATATGTCTATTTTTTTAAATTATTACACTAAGTTTTCAATGGTGTTTATTCATCATCATCATTATCAGCCGAAAGACGTCCACTGCTGGACAATGGCCTTCTCCAAGGTTTTCCACAACGATCGGTCCTCTGCTGCTGTCATCCAGCGGTTTCCCGCGACCTTTAACAGATCGTCAGTCCACCTCTTCGTCTCCCGGTTCGCGGTCGCCGTGGTGTTAATTATTGTGGAATTATCATGAATTTAATGACAACTTGTTCTTAAAAGTAACTTTTAAATTGTATTTGTAATCCAGCTTTGATTACTATTCTATCTGATTTACAGAATACAAATAATATCACGATTTCATCACTCATTCCATAAACAAAAGTATACCTTTTAATTACCACGAATTAGCCGAACGGTGAACCCGGCCAACTCAGCGATCTCAGAGTTGTCGGCGCTCCATCAAACCGAGCTGAGCGCAGTTTCATAACTCGCTCTTAATCGCGCAAGTGAGCGGGGATTAAGTAGAGTTATCAGTTCGTAGATGGCTAAATTATTGCGATAGTTGTGAGCTGAAAGCGAACTTGAGAGGCTCTGGATGTTTGTAAGTTTGAGTCTTAAGTTCGCGTATAGTTTTGAAGTTTGTGTATGCAAGATTATGGTATGGGAGTGTTGATTCAAGATTTGGGAAGCTTGGTAACAGAATAGTTCTAAATACTTTCAATTCGGAGAACTACTGGAAAAGGGCCGAAACTTAAGTACCCGAAACCAACGTGCATGCATGACTCGATGTATGAATGTGGAAGAAGCGAAAGAAATTTGTCAAGATCGTAGCAAATGGAAAGAAGTGGTCTCTGCGTACCCCTCTGGGAAACAGGCGTGATTTAATATTATGTGTACGAGTATGTATGTTCTTTCAAATTAACATAATAATAAAATAAAAAGCTTCGATTTAAATAATAATTGTCTATATTTATTTACGTGTGCAACATCCATGACCAAGTTAATTGAATATTTAGTTTAATTGTGGTTCGTTGCAATTGTTAAGTGTCACGATAATCCAAGGTTTTTTGGTTAAATACAAAAAAACCTACGTATTGCACTGGACCTGAATGGTAATAATTCTAAGTACAATATAATGTAGTATGAAATATGAAGTATTCCACTAAACTACCTTTGTTTAGGCGTCCGCGAAATAACAAGCGTGCGAATGACATCTGAGAAATATGCCAAGACGAAAGTGCCAAACGTGCACAAAACAAGACCACAGTATAGATATAGCTAAAGCAGTAAAGAAGCTCGGCCTAATTTTCAAGATAAATGCCTACTCTCCAATTGAGCGTCAGGGTTGTCCCCTAAAATTTTGTAAAATTGAAAAAAGTTTTTGTTTAGTAGTAGTAGTAGTTAGTGCAAAATCGATGTCTGCGACAGCGAATCCCTTGACAGATTGACGAAATGTAGCCGCCATCTTGAACTTTTTAGTTATTGGACTGATTTCTTCCAAAATTGATATTTGGGAATCTGTGTGGTCCCCGACTAGGAATCCGTTGACAGAATGGGAAAAAGTAGCCGCCATCTTGAACTTTTTAATTATTGGACTGATTGCTTCCAAAATTTATATTTGGGAATCTGTGTGGTCCCCGACTAGGAATCCGTTGACAGAATGGAAAAAAGTATCCGCCATCTTGAACTTTTTAGTTATTGGACTGATTGCTTCCAAAATTGATATTAGGGAATCTGTGTGGTCTCCGGCAAGGAATCCGTTGACAGAATGGGAAAAAGTAGCCGCCATCTTGAATTTTTTAGTTATTTAACTGATTGCTTTCAAAATTGATATTAGGGAATCTGTGTGGTCCCCGACTAGGAATCCGTTGACAGAATGGGAAAAAGTAGCCGCCATCTTGAACTTTTTAGTTAAAGGACTGATTGCTTCCAACATTGATATTTGGGAATCTGTGTGGTCCCCGACTAGGAATCCGTTGACAGAATGGGAAAAAGTAGCCGCTATCTTGAATTTTTCAATTATTATTTGGGAATCTGAACCACACAGATTCCCAAATATCAATTTTGGAAGCAATCAGTCCAATAACTAAAAAGTTCAAGATGGCGGCTACTTTTTCCCAGTGTTTCAACGGATTCCTAGTCGGGGACCACACAGATTTCCAAATATCAATTTTGGAAGCAATCAGTCCAATAACTAAAAAGTTCAAGATGGCGGCTACTTTTTCCCATTCTGTCAACGGATTCCTAGTCGGGAACCACACAGATTCCCAAATATCAATTTTGGAAGCAATCAGTTAAATAACTAAAAAATTCAAGATGGCGGCTACTTTTTTCCATTCTGTCAACGGATTCCTTGTCCGAGACCACACAAATTCCCAAATATCAATTTTGGAAGCAATCAGTCCAATAATTAAAAAGTTCAAGATGGCGGCTACTTTTTCCTATTCTGTTAACGGATTCCTTGTAGTGGTCTGTGGAGGCAATAGGTAGAATAACTAAAAAGTTTAACATGGTGGCGGCTTCTTTTTTTCTCAACTCGGGAGGAGTATGTTTGAGTATGCTTATTTGACATAATATTATGTAGGTATCTCATAACCTAATAAACAAATGTCATCCTAAAAAAAGCATTTTATTAAAAATACGTTGCTTATATTATGTAATAATAAGATTTAAAAATATATTTTATTTATACTTTTATTTATACCTATACCTTTCAACTCAAGTAGGGAGTTTAAAAAAGTGAAATCTCCGTGTTTGAGGAAGCCGAATTGAAACAGCCGTATACCACGCAATACACTCGCGGCATCTTTTTAGAGAATATAAAATGCGAAAGAAACCATTCCTCTCGACACGCGGCACTCGCGCCTGACAGCACTGCGATGTCCGCTTGCAGGTCTCGTAGAGGCGTGCGTCTGTGTGAGTGCGTCGTTTCGAGCGTTTGTTCGGAGCTTCTTTACTGCTTTAGCTATATCTATACTGTGACAAGACGCTTGAAAATACAATTTTATTTAAAACGTTGTTAAAGATTTGGAAATAACATTACCATTATATTTTAACCTAATTACTTACCCGCTTACTTATAAACGTGGAATAAGCTTGGAATAGGTTTATGCCATTGTTTGTCACTTTCTGTCAGATGCAAGTGTCACAATTACAGATAAGTACAAAGCATGGGGATTGAGTCTTATAGCTGACTATAAAATCAAGGTATGCTCGTCCTGTAAGGCTGGATAAATACAGTCTTGAAAGTTAATTTATAGTTTGTATCTTTCTTTGTTATGCAACAATGTATAACTTCGTTAAAAATCTAGTCCATTACTTGCCAACGTCATTAATTAGACAGCAATACACACAGTGATGCGGCGATGTATATCATGGGTGGAAGCCGTGTCGCTGTCTTGGTACAAGGATGTGGGCTAATACCTACACGTAAATGACGTCAAGCTCGATTTACTAGTTTGTATGACATTACTAACGACCGCAATTACCACTAATCTCTACATAACTCTAGTTGACCCTACGAACTATGTCGTTGTTTTGGGATAATATAGAAAGATTCGCTGTAGTAGTTTATATAACAAAGGAAAACTATCATGACTAAGTAGACTTCACAGGTTCTTGTTTAATATTTAGATACAGAAAGAAATCTAAGAAAGCGAACCACCACTACAAAATTATAAAATGCGTTTTTTGTGTACAGTCGGGGTAAAAAAAAGTTTCGTCACTTTTTGACTCTATTTCAACACCGTTAATGTCCAAAAGTGACAAGCCTATTTTTACCGTCTTTGAAGTAACTGCGACGTAGGATTCCGTCGCAGTTACTTCAAAGACACTTGGGTTTCTTACCCAAAGGTTGCCAATGGGACCCTATTACGAAACCTCCATTCTCCATCTGACTGTCTGTATTCTGTCTGTTTTCTCGTCTATCTGCCTAGTAAAAATAAAATAAAGTTACATTTTTTTTCAAAAATACGTATATCCCTGTTTAGCCGGTTTTCATGCCTAGTCTCAATGCAGTGAAAAATAATTTATCCTCCCATAGCAAATATTTAACTGAATAAATAAACAGCGTTCCACACACCACCGGAAGCGCACCGGTGACTAACGGCGTCCGGAAGTCAGTAATTAATATGTCGCCGCGGCCGCGTCCCCGCGGGTGCGGGGGCGAACGCGAAAAATCTGCACTTCTAACCCAATAAGCAGTATCTTAAATTCAATCACCAAAGCAGATTCAATTCTATATCCTTATAAATAAGGTTGACATTACTACAGGAGGTTTATCTTAGTTACTGCGTTTTTGCTTAGGACGGTAGAAATCACCGTCATAAGTAAACGCGTTTGCACGTTTGATATTTATAATTATAAAATTGCAATAAGGTTAATGCCCTAGGATTCTGTTAGTTATGGGTGGCGATACAAGCCAAACGATAATGCTCGTAAATCAATTAAAAACGCGATTCCGTGTGTGCATTTTAATTTCATGATTTTTCACTAACTGCCAGGTTCCGTTATCGTTATAGGGGGGTTATTATGACATAGCTAAATGCTATAAAATGTACCACGCGATAAACGTAGCCATATTAGGCCGCTGAAGAGTTTTTGTTTTTTTAGGAAAAGTTGCGAAACGAAAATATTTTGGTAAAATAGGTATTGAATTAACCTCGTAAGGCTCACATTAAAATTCGTTAGTTTGAGAAAAAATCTTATGTCAATCAACTAAATTCAAGTCACCTTGACAAATATCCTATATGTAGGACTTTGAGCCTTACGACGTTAAGTTAAAAAAAAAACGGAATAACGCCCCCGTATCCGTATTAATTACTAAATTTTCCTACCATATACGGTATCAAATAGAGTATACGTTAAATAATGTATGAAAACGTCAGTTTGTTTAAAGGGTACTTACGGGCGTCGTGACGACAGTATGATTGAAATGTTAATTATAAATTAAAATTACTTACATTATCCAGCTCCATTAAAATAATGCAATTTTTTCCTGTTCAAAGTAAATAACTTCCCTCTTAGTTGGTAGCCTGCCAAGCAATATTTGTACGTGTATGATCAGAGTTGCAACTGGATGATGCATCTGCTGCATTTGATTTAACTTGCTAATGGCTCGGGAGCGGACTGCATATCATGAGGTAGACACCATTTATAATGCTGTTTACTTAATTAGAACACCATTTTGTTTTTACTCGGTTTATTGTTTAAAAAGATATTGAACTGTGATTGCATAATTATTTATGATTGTATTTTGATTCGAAAATACCATATTTTTTTTACCTTTTAGCGCCAAGTTACGTGTGAGAAAGTTGACTTGTTTTCAATAATAAGCTTGTTCAAAAGAAGTATAATATACATAATGGCATTGTAGTCAACAAGAGGCAAATGGAGGGTGGGCTAATTGGCCTAATGACCAATAAGGACAAGCGATACGTCCCCGAATAGGTAATTCCAATTTGTAAAACTATTACTATGGCAGGTGGTTCGAAATCTTTGTGTGAAAAAAGTTATCGCCATGCAAAGACCGCGGATTTTCAAAGTAATAATTCTAGCGTCGTCTATGTAGGCATCCAGATGTTCCACATTTTTAAATATTTCTCACAGTCATTTGAGGTTTCCCGCTACACAAAACCGTCGTTGAATTTAAAAGGATATCCGATGTTATGATGCTTATTGTTATTGGTTTCTAGGCCAGTGTTCATACATTTCTGCCCATTCTCCTTTAGTCATTTCTTATTTGTCTTTTATTTGAAACGCCGATAACATTAAGAATGTAAATATGAGACGACAGCTCACACAAACTAAGCTTTAGGCTTGTAATGTACCCTAACCCTTGTAATATATTATGTAATAATCATAATCGTAAGATATTTCTGTTTATATTTGTACTAAACAACGATTAACATACTAATGTTACTTTTTAGGTTTCCGTACAAAAAATTTAAAAACGGAATATTTATAGGATCACTCGTCTGTCTGTCCGTCTGTCTGTCACATCAAATTTTCTCCGAAACTACTGGACTGATTGAGGTGAAATTTAGTACACATATTATGTAAATTGATGACCCCCAAACGCAAATGTGCAAAGTATTTTTTAAAATAAATGTCATTTTTGGGGGACAAATTAGCAATCCTTACTGTGTCATATATCAAATGAAAGGGCTCAATATGAGGATCTCAAATATATTTTTTTTGTAATTATTGTAAAATAAATAGTTTTGATTTAGTCATGAAAGAAAACGAAAATTGACCAGTCCCCCTGATCTTCGAAACTACTGAGCCTAAAATGTTTTTTTATTATTATTTCGAATTAAAAAAAATACGCACTTGGCCGGTTTTTCTTCTAAGGAAAAATCAATTGGTATTACATAAAAGTTTTGCCATCACCAAGCTCTCGTAGGTAGACTACGACCACGACAATACTTGTCAAAATAAATGACGTTCTACCCTTGAATGCCAGTTCTAAAATCGTTTGATATCAATTGGCAAAATGCTGTCACGAATCTTCCCCCCGTCTCACTTGCTCCCGATGAGCCACGTGCATCCCGACAGTAATCCACTCAGTGTCTGCCAGTCCTCTTCGTAAACTATTTACGCGTTATTGAAGGCTTGGGTTCTCAGAGAAATGTGCAGTTCACGTGGTGGTGTTACGAGTACGTTACGTTCGTGACGTGGGGATAAGGAGGGGAAATAATATCAAGTAAGATATTTTTACGGACTCGCTTTGAGTTTTTAAAAGCAGGGCCAACGGTTCTTTGTGTAAGAGCACACGTATGGTAATTCAAATTCAAAGAGCATTTTTAACTTTTTTTTATGGCATAGACAAGACAAACGAGCACACAGGCCACCTAATGGTAAGTGGAAACTGTGACCCATAGACATTCGCATTCACAAAACTGCAGTGCAATCTTAAGACTGCAAATGCGTTGCCAACCCTGAGGACTAAGATGGAATGCCTCTATGCTAGTCATTTCACCGGCTGTCTTATCCCCAAACCGGAACACAACAATGCGAACACTGCTGTTAGGCGGTAGGGTAATGAATAAGATGGTGGTAGCAATCCGGACGGACCCTGCACAAGGTTCTACCACCCGCAAGGCAACTTCAGGCAACGAGGGCTACACCTGGTACCTACAAGCATAAAAACTGAGTTACTAAACTGTTGAGGTGATTGAATGCATGTACGTTATCTCTTTATTGCACAAAAATATAAATGATACAACATTGTTATTAAACGTAAAGGCGAACATACATACATACCTACATAAACTCACGCCTTTATTCCCAGAGTGGGGTAGGCAGAGCTACAGAATCACCAACAACTCTAAAAAATTGTTAATAATTCTGTAACCACATTTTGCACTTTTAGGCTAAGATGTTTACCAGTGAGCGCGAACTTATCTCTAAATAGGATATCTTCCTGCTAATCCTGAAGTAGATAAATAAGGACAATGCATGGGGTTGGGCAGTTCCCTTATGGAATCCTTAATCGTCATTTGTCCTTATGCATCGTTTGTTCAAATTTTCGTTTATCCTAAAGCCATTCCCGCTTAAAGTTTAAAACTTTTTGGTAGTGTTATAATATAATCCCAACCTAACCAAACCGCAGATGTAATTGGAAAACTTAAAAAGTTGCTTGACTCATCTGTAAACCAGTTTAGGGCAAATGAAAATTAGAACAAACGATGTGTTAGGACAAACTTTGTTAGGGATTATTATTATTAACGCACTCGCAATCGCAATTGTTTTCATTTTGAAAATCAAAGGGTTGTCTGCATACAAAATGAAAACAAATGTTCCGCATTGAAGCCCATTGAGATTGCGAGTACGCTAGGCAATAGTGACGCTGGTTGGACAAACACCACTTTTGCACGTAAATTAACAAAAAGAGATGACTGTACATTGTGGTCCTGATTTGCCAAAGTTACCAAGGTGATTAATAATGCTTTTGTGTTAATAGTAGTAGGACCTTGTCCAAGGTCTGTCCAAACTGCTACCATTCATCTTGTCCTCTAACCAGTCTCTTAACCGCATTTGGTGCTGTTGTATGTACAGTAAACAACATAAATAAGTGATAATTTCTGTACCTTGTCGCTTTCAATTGTTTCACAATTTTGTATAGCATTTCAAACACAATGTTAAAGTGACAAGGTACATAAATGATCACTTATTTATGCTGTTGACTGTACATACCAGAACAAACAACTGGTAAAATGACCAACACAGAAGCATTCCATTCTTAAGATAAAGAAAGTCCTCAGGCCTCAGAATCCATTTACCTGGTGACCTGGGTTATTATTACGACATAGCTATGCAGTTCATTTTAAAGGCGAGCGTAAAGGACAAAGCTATAGCAGGGGTATAACTCCGTCTTTTTCTGACTGCGTAAACTGAACTGCCTAGCTATGTCATAATAACCTACATGTGCGCTCGTTTGTTTTCCAAGCCATACGACCAACTTTATTTTATAACGATCTCCCAATGCACAATGCACATTATATCGCATATAACTACCTACTCACTTGTAGGTCACTCCATGCGCGCGGTGTGTCCAATTACTCTGCAGCGAGGAATGCCGGGCACGGAGCATAGTGGCATTGCAGTAGTGCACGCCTGGAATACCAGGCAGAAACTGGAATACGCGAAGTTTTTGAACTAGGTACCTTAAATGGTGAAGTTAGATAATTTTACTTGAAAAAAAAAACATTATTTCAAAAAATATATACCTACTTTCTATTTTATTCTACTAATCGATCGGATTATTATTCAGACTGAAATTTATCTAGTAAACATTTGGTTTTAGAAGTAAAAAAGATCGTAAAATGTAACATTAAATTATAGCAAGTGTTGCTAGGCGTATCGGAGAAATACTGGAAAAGGGCCGAATCTTAAGTACCCAAAACCGACGTGCGTTTATGACTGTGGAAGAAGCGAAAGAAATTTGTCAAGATCGTAGCAAATGGAAAGAAGTGGTCTCTGCCTACCCCTCTGGGAAACAAGCGTGATTTAATGTACCTATGTATACATGAATGTAGTGTTTTTATTGTTTTATTTTTAAGTGGTTCTATTCTTGGGTGAGACAACCGAATTATAAAAAATATTTTCATGCAGTTTTGTTTTTTTTTTTAAATAATAGAGGTTTCCTAGAAGTAAAATGATCTAAGTTAAGGATTTAGGGCAGTTTCCTTTTTTTTTCCACCCTGTATTGTATAATACAAATAAGTAAATAACTATACTTAATTTTGCGTCCTCAACAGGAACATTACATAAAGACGCCTACCATCTCTCTTGTGGACTATGATAAAGTAAAACAGCAGCAGAGTTTAGCAGTCTATCCATTTGGCTTTGTAGCTCCTAAAACAGATACAGCAATTAAAACAGTATTCTTCAATTAAATGCTTGTTTAATTGAAATGGGTATTATTCCTAGGTAGTCTGTTTGAGGCAAAGCGAAGTGTTGGTTTCCCATAAGATGGATTGACGTTCTAGGGCTCTATTCTACAGGGTAAAACCATATCGTCGTGATACTGCAAAACCGTGTAACTAACAAATTAATTATTTTAGTTTGTTAGTTTATTTATTCATCAATGTAATATTTCAATATTAGTTGCATTGCATGTCAAAAAATACGGAATTACATTGAGATCGTCAAACATAAATACTAATAATCAAAGAATACAAAAATTAAAAATAATTATAACAACAACAATTACACATCTAATGAATGGTCTCTCGTCCGATATCAATATAAACCACCAAAAAAAGAACAAAAAAAATTAAATGTTTAAAAAAACAAAATAAAAAACACCACAAATAAAAATCTTAACGATCAAGTCAATAATGTACATTTTGCAACTTATTGAATTTGATAGTTACGCAGTACTCGTATTGCAGTATCCCCGACGATATTGCCTTCGACGTAGGTACAGTTGACTCGACCGCCATTACTGTTAAGGAAATCACAGCTATCAAAAAGTCGACAGTACGATAACCCACGTCAATCGCAATCAGGTTTAACTATGCAGTCGTGCAGTATCTCGGCCCTGGCGAAGATTGCACGATGCGAATGGCACAAAATTGACCGTGGTGAAGCCCAGGGGGCCGAATAATGTCTGCGTTAATCGCGTGAGCAAAAATAAATGTGGATAAAAGATCCGTCACTTTCTGACACGTTAATAAGTACGACAGTGACAGATGCTTTATCCACATATTTTGTCAAGCGATAAACCCAACCACACTAGGCCTGCAGCAGTGGACGTCCTTTAGGTAGGTAATTGGATGATGTAGGCAACCACGATCGCCGGTCAAAACATCGAGTTTTCTTTTCTACATACATACATACATAAACTCACGCCTTTATTTATTTATTTATTTATTTATTAAATTTAGTACAATAACAGGTTGACAACCAAACATTAATTAAGTAATTAGTTATCACAGAGACATTTAGGTGGTAACAACCCAATAATAATTGTACACAACATTTGTTGATGTAAAGAGCAGGTAGCTTTATTGCCAGAGTGAGGTAGGTAGAGCTACAGAATCTAAAAACTTGTTGAAAATTCTGTAACCACATTTTGCACACTTAGGCTAAGATGTTTACCAGTGTATAAGTGACAGGTTGCAAGCCCATCGCCTAACAGTACTATACGCCTTTATTCCCTTAGCCGTCTCTTAAGACATCCACGGGAAGACACGGAGTGGCACTATTCTAACCCGGCAACCACACGGGTTATTAGGTTTTCTATTCTATTTTATTATTATTTATTTACCTAGTACAATATAAAAATAAAAACATTAAATTTTCAACGAAATAAAAAGTTTCAAAAATGAAGCTGAAACTCTGCTTGACTGCACCCCTACCTCAAGTTAATATGAGTCCAATTATAAACCTCATACGAGCCAACTTCGAGTGCGCATCCGGCGACGGAAGCGCCCTCTGGCGGCGCCGTAATTATCGCAATCCGCTCCCACCCTGGACACGGGTGATTCTCCCGGCTAGTTAAAACTTGGAAACTGCGCTGCTATTAACAGGAATTTGGATAATTACCCGGTTTTGAGACGTAATGAAGCCTCAGCTTATTATTAAAGAACTGAATATGGTGTAGAAGTGAAACTTAACTTTGTTTATACATTTTTGGTTCGTGCATCACTGTATAAATATTATACAGGATTTTTAGTTATGGCTACGTTTTGACGAATTATTTAACTAAAGTACTCGTAACATTAACATATGGTTGAAGCATACAAAAGTAAGTCAATAAATTGCGGCGCCGAAAAGACAAAATATGACTCTGAATTTAATTTCAATTCCGGAATTCGAGGATCTTGATTAAATCTTTACGTAATGTTTGTTTTTGTGTGTTATTAATGGTGATTTTATATGACTGCTTTCGACAGATTGACAGTTCAACAAGAAGCTGTTTATTAAAAAATAAAACCTCCGTGGCCTGAGACAACACGTTTAACGATAAATCAAATCAAATCAAAATCGTTTATTTGTATAACACAGGTAAATTACATAAGGTCTTAAATAGTGTAAAGTATCACCATGTTACGCCCTCAGGCACACAAATTTAACATGTAGTTAATGACTCAGCACACTATACATGCACAGGTATCAACTAAATAGTGTAGTCTGACAAATATTCATTTGTTGTATAATAGGCCTTATTTACTAAAAAGTTATATAATTTGCATTTAAATTCAGTGATCGTTTCTATATTCATTATATTATTTGGTACCTTATTATAAATTCTGGGAGCCATCCCAAGAATACTTTTCCGTAATAAAGCCGTTTTAGATGGCATTGCAGTAACTTTATTTCTTAGGCGTAGGCTGTTAAAATTTTTAAACAATTGAGGATTCATCCTAACAAAAAGCACTGTTTCATATATGTATAAACTTGGTAGGGTTAAGATGCGTAATTTTCGAAAATATGGTTTACAGGAGTCGAGATAGTAGATGCCGCACATTGATCTGATGCACCTTTTCTGTGCTCTAAATACCATTTCCCTATCTACTGAGTTAGCCCAGAATATGACCCCGTAACGAAGAGATGATGTCACATAGGCATGATAAGCGGTTAACACAACTGACTCGTTAACCACCTTTCGCAAATTATACAAGGCAAATGAATATTGATATAATTTCTTACATATAGAGTCAGTTTGATTCTTCCAAGTCAACTTATTATCTAAATTTAATCCTAAAAACCTTGTAGTGTCCGTTTCATCAATTTGGTGTCCATTATATGCAATATTTAACTGTCGTATATTATTTGTTCTTTGTTTAAATGACATAATCTTAGTATTTGTTAGATTTATTTTTAAATTATTGTTGTTTAGCCATTCTATTATATTTTCTAATGACTTATTTATATTATCTTCATATATTGCTGGACAATTACCGCTAAAAATTATAGTGCTATCGTCAGCAAATAGAACCATGGGATGCTTGATAGCTTTTGGCAAATCATTTATGTACGCTATAAATAATAACGGACCCAAAACACTTCCCTGTGGCACTCCACAGTGAACTCGTCTGATTTTGGATGAGTGAGTTAACTCAGTTTTAGTTTTAACACATAATCTATCTATTTGTATAATTTGCCTTCTATTAGTGAGGAAAGATTTAATTAAATTATGTATATTACCTCTTATCCCATACCTGTATAGTTTATCTAAAAGTATATTGTGGTCGACAAAATCAAAAGCTTTTGTCGATAACGTAGGTATTCTGAAACTATATTCGAAAACTTTCAAAATGTATGCAATGAAAGAGCTCTACGCGATCCTCCAGCAACTGACGTCGGTCCTATGCCTAATAACATTCTTGCAATTCATCTTGTCGACATCTAAATTATAGACGCTTTAATATGCAAATTACAGCATGAACTTAAATACTCAAAACCACCGACACCATCCATAGCTCTTGCTATTATTATTTTACTTATGCTGCGTTTCCTCCAGCGTTCCGTTTTACGGCCAGAAACACAGAACACTGACCTATAATGCAGCCTCCCAATTACGCGCGTCCCCTAGCCGTATTATTTTTACGGCCTGCACCACATGCACGTATAAAAGTTCAAAATGGCCACTCAACGAGCTGCTGAATGGCGGAAGTGTTTTCGAAATGGCAGAGCTAATTAGCTTTCTTTCTAACACTTAGTGGTCAAATATTTAATTATAGGTACATGACGGCGACGCGTTTAGAAATAAGTAATAATAATAATGTTATTATTGGTCAGAATAATAAGGTAAATCGCAATAAGAGCGGGTAAGGTCAACCGGGGTAAAAGCCACTATGGGGTTATTGCGTTTATTCGAATTATTTTTTAAACAACGTGAGTTACAACTGCTCCCGCCATGTAGTGATAGACACTTGAACTATTTACTTGTAGGAAAACGCGTACCATAGAGGGCGTTTTAACAGATCGTATTCGAGTCGTTGATCATTTTTGAAATTTAGTGTCAATCCAGACCAACGCGGAGCGTGAGGTAAGTGTTCAAAATCCATTTACATCCTGTTTTTTCTTTAGATTTCGGTATTATTTTTTATTAAAACATGACCAGCTTTAGTTAACTCACACGTACGAACTCCAATTTGTATTTAAAATGCTTAATGTTTAAAGTTAATTCCATATAAAGTGTTTGGAGGTTATTTTTCAAATTTGGCTAAATGCGTCAGTACCTTTGGGGTAATTGCGTCAGTGTAACGCTTTTGCCCCAATGTCAGTGGTGAACAACCTTTTCCTTGATACGTAATTTTAATTTTAACTTTATTGAATTATTGTTTAAAAATTATGATGAATAAATAGTAACAAATGATTTTGGTGTTTTGTTTGTACCTATAATCAAATTCTGAGTCGTGTCCGCTCTCTTTTGATATCAGAATAAGTACTTGCATACATAAAATCGAAAAACTCTATTTGATTTTACCCGCAATCGGTCAAAAGGTGAAAATAACATCTCTTTCATAAATTTTCTATCTCACTCTTTTCAATCGAAGAAAAATGTTTACGACATCTGGTATTTAGGTTTGGATAAATGCGTCTACAAATTGAAGACGCATTTTCCCCAATTATATTATTTTCTGTCTCAGCTTGTTAATAGCTGTTTTTGGGCCCTTCTAATTATAAAACCTTCTAGAAAACTGTATTGCAGAAACGTGTCATGAAGTTTTGAAGGCCTAATTGCAATATTTTAACAATTATTTTAAAAAGATGCATTTTCCCAACCTGGGGCAAAAGCGTCTAAAATCTCGTTTCTTAAAAAAATGCCTATATATCTTTTAGTTATAGTGCAGCGAAAAATTTAACACACGTATTAAATTCCCAAAGAGTTGTAAAAATAACAGAACGAATGAGTATTTCAATATAGTAAATACATATATCGTAATTTAGGTCTTAAAAAAATGTAAAAAAACAGTGACGCCTTTACCCCGGTTGACCTTAACCCCGAATAGAGAGTAGTAAGTGGCGCCACCGTTGTGAAGCTAGTCATTCTTTGACAGCTGTTAGACATATCCTATAATCTGTGGACAGCTGACGTAAGGGTTGGTAGGGTAACTATTAGCTCTTATCTATCTGTCTCGATCTTTGAAATCACATTCAGTGTGTGGTAAAATTAAACGTGTGATTGTTGATTGCTAAGCGAGTGTATTTATTTTGGAGTTTCCGCCATCATTACGCCCACATGGAGGGTAACCCCCACGAACGCCCGATTGGTCTTTCGGTTGCCCCGTTACACAGATAAAAAAAAATCCTTTGAAAAATTTTACAAGTTCATATTTTTATTGGGTAAGCTTTACACGACAACACCACATCTAAACTGCTGCAGTTTTTAGGATGCTGATTGACACACGCCCGACCTGTTGTGGCCCTCAGCCTCTGATTTGACTAAGCATCAGTACGCCTTGTCTTCAGTCATCTCCTCAGATAGTTATAACTAGAATAAAAGGCCATTCTCCACTTCACCGAAGCAACCGATAGGCCATCCTTCATAACGTTTTCTTCACAGTTTTATACTCTGGCATCTTTTGGTAAATGCCCGAGCCAACTTCGTGCGGTGAATTCGGTTTCAACTGAAGCTCCTTCCGGTTTTTCCGGATTCTCCAACAAACTTCGTCCCTCTGCGTCGAACCCTAAATCTAGCCGGAGGATAATTACGAAATTGACAAAACTCGCTCCCCGTGTGGTTGCCGGGTTAGAATAGTGCCACTCCATGTCTTCCCGTGGATGTCGTAAGTAAAAGCGTACTACAATAAAACTTCCAACTTAAGAGGAACCTTGTATTTCTTTAAGATAATAACAATGCAAATCTTAACAAAAACGCGGCAAAACTCTCTCTCCCAACCTAACTTCATTCCTTTTTTAATCGACGTTTGACATCTGTCAAACGTTCAGGAACAGGAATTACGTCTAACAATGCTAACTAAAGTAGAGTTTTGTGAGATCCAGAAAGTTACAGTTATAATCGGTATATTTATTGGTTTAATATTAATAATATCTAACATTCGGCCAACCTGACCATCCAAGTTTGTCCTCAAACTAAATGGCATCAAAACATCTTATTGGCATTTCACCCCTCACCATATCAGCGAATAATATGGTCGTGTGAAACTTCCCAATCCGATTGCACTGTATCAACAATTTAATGGTTAAATTCCCATCAATCTGAGCCTACTTCACTTTCAATTTACTTAACGGTATTGCATCGAGGACTTCACCCATCAATCTGGGCCACCCTCGCCTTCCAATCACCCATAACAGATCGCAACGAGAACTTCACCCATTAATCTGGGCCACCCTCGTCTTCCGATTACCCATAACAGACCGCAACGAGGACTTCACCCATCAATCTGAGCCACCCTCGCCTTCCAGTCATACTAATCAGATCGCAACGAAGACTTTACCCATCAATCGGACCACCTTCGTCTTACAGTCAGCTTTGTGGCATTGCATCGAGGACTTCAACCATTAATCTGGGCCACCCTCGCCTTCCAATCACCCATAACAGATCGCAACGAGAACTTCACCCATTAATCTGGGCCACCCTCGTCTTCCGATTACCCATAACAGACCGCAACGAGGACTTCACCCATCAATCTGAGCCACCCTCGCCTTCCAGTCATACTAATCAGATCGCAACGAAGACTTTGCCCATCAATCGGACCACCTTCGTCTTACAGTCAGCTTTGTGGCATTGCATCGAGGACTTCACCCATAAATCTGGGTCATCCTCGCCATTCAATAAACCGAATCAAAACTCTTTATCTAAGAAAAATACATAAACAATACAGCGTTCGGCCGACCTGACCCTATAAGTTTGTCCCCAAACTCATTTTTGTAATAATCTTAATCACTATCAACTTCTTAACTTTAACTTTTAACTTCTTTAACAATCATATATTTCAACATGACATGGTAGTATCAAACTTTCCAAAAACAAAATATTATTCGAATACTGTATCGAGGACTTCACCTATTCATCAAAACTAACCAGGTCACCCTCGCCTTACAGTAACATTGCACTTCCACATTGACAAGTAACAATAATATGACAATCCCTTAGAACCTAAGTTTTTTTTTTTTTTTTTATGGTACCTATGTAATTAAATCAAATTATTCAATGAAACTACTGACTCATCGCCAGAACTATCACTTTCTCTATCAGCAACCGTAATCCATGGTTGTATACGATCAGCCGCCCATACATTTCTATATTTTCCCCTCGTAATACTCATACCTGGTATATTACTTACTTCGTAACGATCATTGTCTAATACTTGACTGATTTTGAAAGGACCTGAATACTTTGGTAACAACTTTCGACTTTTGCCACCGTTCGCAGGTGTATTTTTCAATATTTTGACTAAATCTCCCACGTTATATGATTTAGCAATTTTTCTCGTTTTATCAAATCTTAAGCGTTGATTTGCTTGATCTTTAGCAATATGATCATTTATTTCCTTCCTAATATTATCCGCATCCTTATTATTTCGACGTGTCTCAACTATAGCCTCCTCTAATACTCCTTCACCCCTATTTAAAGGACGTTTACTAAATAGAGCCTCAGAGGGAGTTTTCCCTATGCCCTTATTTAGGGTATTGTTTAGCCCCCATTGTATCTTACCCAGTTCAAGATCCCATTTGGTCTCACCCAAACGGTCAGTATAAACTCTAAGACTATCTAAAACAGTACGATTGTAGCGTTCTACTTGACCGTTTGCGCGAGGCGAAGAGACCGCATTTAGCACATGTATGACCTCGCATTCTTTACAAAACCGACTAAATTCAGCTGAGGTGAAGCTCGTACCTCTGTCTGATATCATCCGGCTTGGATGTCCAAAAGTATAAAACACATCCTTTAGTGCTTTTATAGTAGGACCCGATTTCGTATTTCGTACTGGTTTGATGATGCAAAACTTCGAATACCCATCTACAATTAAAAGCAAATACTGATTCCCAGATCCACTTTTAACAAAAGGACCCAGGTGATCGACATGGATCGTGTGAAATGGGATATCCGTCTTAGGTATACTGTGCAAGTATCCCTCTTTGGGACCAGCGGATTCCTTTCCAAAAGCGCAATGTAAACACGACTTTACATATTTAGAAATAAACTTTTTCATTTTCGGAAACCAGAAATCTTGTTTTATTTTTTCTAGTGTTTTCTCTGTCGAAAAGTGACCTATTTCGTCGTGATTACGTTGGCAAATTTGCCACCTGGCACCCTTGGGAACTACCCATTTCAGATCCTCTCCTACTTTCCGATACACACGGTTATTTTTTATTACGAAGTTTTGTTTTATATCCACCAACTCTTTATACTGTGGGTCTTCAAGAGCTGATCGTATATGCGTAATTTTTGGATCAGTCATCTGAAGACTTAATAGCCAATCTTCTTGTGAAATTTGCAGTACACGTTGAAGATGACCATTCACGTCACCGTCATCAGCAGTCAGAATTGGATTTCTACTTAGCGCATCCACATGCTGCATGGTATAACCGGGCTTATATTCGATAGTACAATCATACTCTTGCAACGCTATCCACCAGCGTGCCACTTTCGGTATTATGTCTCTTTTGGTAAACGTTGAACGGAGAGCGCTGCAGTCTGTAATAATTGTGAAGCGCTTGCCTAATAAATACACTCGAAACCGATGTAGCGACGCAATAACAGCCAAAGTTTCTAATTCGTAGGCATGCAGTTTTTCCTCATCAATCGTTGTTTTGCGACTGAAATAAGCTATTGGCTTTAGGCTTGACGTTGGAGTTTGCTTTTGAAATAAAATTCCACCTAAACCATATTTGGAGGCATCACAATGTAACTCTGTTATATTTTCAGGATTATAAATGCTCAAGATCGGACGCTGAATTAATTTTTCTTTGAGAATTGTGAAAGCTTTTCTCTGCTGTTCGTCCCAGACCCAAGCAACATCTTTTCTGGTCAAATCGGTTAATGGCCTAGCTATTATTGAAAAATTTTCTATGAATTTCCGAAAATAGCTGGCCAGCCCCACAAACTGCCGAACCTCATGCACATTCCTTGGTTCTGGAAACAACTCTACAGCCTCAATTTTTTCTTTTCCTGGTCGAACTCCCTCCTCAGAGATTTCAAAACCTAAATAATTTATGACCGTTTCGAAGAATTTACACTTCTTAATATTTAATGTCAATCCCGCTTGTCTTAATAGTTGAAAATGTTTCATTGAGTTTTTCCATACACTCATCAAAACACTTACCTGCAATCAACAGATCATCCATATATGCTACTGCACATTTCTCTTTGGATTTACCAAGCATTTTATTTACTGTTCGTTGGAATACAGCCGGACAGTTCGCCAAGCCAAAAGGTGCTCTGCGAAACTGATATAAACCATCAGGGGTAATAAAAGCAGTTAAATGCTTGCACTGGTCTTTAACCGGGATTTGGTAGTAACCACTGGCCATGTCCAAACTAATAAAGTATCTATTCCCACTAAGCAGATCTATCTGATCATCTATTCGTGGAAGTGGAAATAGATCTTTTATTGTCTTCCTATTTAAGGCCCTATAGTCGACGCATAAGCGGTAACCACCCGTTTTTTTTGATACCAATATAACGGGGCTGGCATATGCTGATTCAGACTCTTCTATTATTTCATTATCTAATAGTTCTTTAACCATGTCGCGTACTATTTCTTTCTCTGAATAACTCAATCGATATGGTCTGTACACAACCGGTATGTCGTCCGTTAACTTAATATCCAATTCGGTTAGTGGAGTACAACCTAATTCAGATAGGTTTTGCGCAAAACAGTCAGGATAATTATCAATCAAATCGAAAACAGCTGATCTTTGTGTACTACTTAAATCAGAATTAATAAGCACTTCGTCATGATTTAATGAATTTAAATTGGTACCTGTATTTATTAACCGTACATTTTGGACTTGTGTTGTTGTTTCATCAATGCAAATTTTATAGGCTCGGGCCACAACTAAATTTTCCATGAAATACAAAGGAGATTTGTTATCTGTAAGGTTAAGAACAACAATATCACATTTACCATCTTCTAATTTGTAAACACCCTCTTGAATGCAATATTCCATTCCCTTTACATTTCTATAACTTCCCTTTATGTAAATATCAGCATTTTTAATGTCCATACTATAACAACTCAACAAGCCTAACTCACCTATTTCAGAGTCTGATGCAACATATAATAAACACTTCTCATTATCCAGAATATCAGGCTCAATTTGAGGTAAGCTACTGTCAAATTTACGGGAAAATATATTCAATGTATTTTCAGTTTTTGTTATGACAATCTCAGGTAGTTCTGTAAAGTTTTGACCTAGTAACAAAGGTCTATGAAGATATTTATTGTCAAAGACATATGCGGTGATTTCAGCCTTTACAGAGTCAATTTGCAGCATAAATGTAGTTTTACCTAACAATGGGATATTAATCCCAGCAATACCACGCACAGCTGGTAACTGATTATGCACTACACCTAGATTAAGCCTATCCACTGCATCTTGTGAAATGAGAGTGCAATCACTGCCCAGGTCAACAAAGCATTCCAATGTGTGAGTATCATTAATGTAAGCCAGTTTATGGTATTTAGCATTATTTGATGTTGTACTATCAATCAATAAAACCCGTTTTTCATTATTTCTAAAAGTCTTCTTTAAATTACAGTCATTACTATTATGCCCAAACCTCTTACATTCTTCACATTTTATTATTGGCTTAGGGCACCGCTGCAGTCTGTGGCCCCTTTCATTGCAGTTAAAACAGATAACTAATAATGTACTCTGACTATTTTGAGAGTTTTTAAAACATTGGTTTGCTTTGTGACCAGGTTCATTGCACTTGTTACAAATTATATGAGTTAAGTTTGTTTGCCTATTTTTAGACAAGTAAGGAGCTCTATTCATGTCTTTATGTTCTTTACATACATCTTTGAGATATTTTAACAAATCTTCAGGTTCTGTAAATCGAGCAGATGAAGCACCTGCTCGTATAGTGCGATCCTCTATACCAAGGATAATACAATCTGCAGCCTTCTTTCCAAAGATCTCGCAAGCAGTTAATAGCATAATTTTATCATAATAATACTCATCTACATTTTCACCATATTTTAGGGTTCTCTCGAGCATCTCCAGTAAAAGAAGGCCATAGTTTGATTCACATGGAAAAGCTTTATGCAAAAGTTCCTGCCATTGTGTCCAGCTATGGAGAATAGAAGTCTGCGCCTGATACCATTTCTTTGCATTCCCTACCAGCTTAGGAAGGGCATAGTGTATTATGTGAGCCTCATCCCATTTATATATCTTGGCACACTCATTAACTTTTGCCAACCATAAATCAATATTGTGATTTTTCACCGAAGGGTCGAACTCGGGTATCATATTCACATTAGTGTTAAACATTGGCTGTATGTTAGGCTTCACAATAGATTGTATTAGCTGAGAGACATCATCTAAACTAAATGACACACTCTGACCTGTTGTGCTGAGTCCGCTCTGTACTAGTGGTCCCTGATGTATGAGAGTAGGTACACTGCTGTCCATTGAACTTGGTTGTACTCGTTGCCCGCGGTCACAACTTCTTTCTTGTAGAACAACTTCACTGGTACCAGGCATTTTTGGTGTGCTGCTAGCTGTACTTCCACCGATGATCACAGGTATCACCTGATCTGTACTATCCCGTGCGGTCATAGCCACTCTAGATAAACGCACGTTTTCCATGGCCGCGTCATCTAATTCCGGGGTTTTAGTCGAATCTCGCAGTGACTGTCTTTTATGGCTCGAAACATGTGAACATTGTGAACAACTTCGCGAACGTTTTGACTTCTCGGTAGACGAACTATTTCGGCGACGTTTTGATCGTTTTCGACCCATTTCAAGCCGGTTTGAGTTCTTTTTATCCCACTTCTGATAAAAGCGTACTACAATAAAACTTCCAACTTAAGAGGAACCTTGTATTTCTTTAAGATAATAACAATGCAAATCTTAACAAAAACGCGGCAAAACTCTCTCTCCCAACCTAACTTCATTCCTTTTTTAATCGACGTTTGACATCTGTCAAACGTTCAGGAACAGGAATTACGTCTAACAATGCTAACTAAAGTAGAGTTTTGTGAGATCCAGAAAGTTACAGTTATAATCGGTATATTTATTGGTTTAATATTAATAATATCTAACATAAGAGACGGCTAAGGGAATAAAGGCGTATAGTACTGTTAGACGATGGGCTTGCAACCTGTCACTAATACACTGGTAAACATCTTAGCCTAAGTGTGCAAAATGTGATTACAGAATTATCAAAAAGTTTTTAGAGTTTTTGGTAATTCTGTAGCTCTGCCTACCCCACTCTGGGAATAAAGGCGTGAGTTTACGTATGTATGTATGCCAAACTCGTAAAAAAAACTACAACAAGCGTTTGTCTTATCTTGGTTAACTTTATTCGACCAAAACATTATTTACGCTTTAGAATACAGTTACGACAATAATTGGGAAACCACCAAAGTAATTAATATTGACAAAATACAGAAATATAAATCAAAACTTTCAATTTCAAACGTCAGCAAAGTGCAAAAAAATTTAGCGATTAATGCTCCCAATTTTTCCCGCCGGCGGTTATTAAGGAGGCGCGCTCTCAGCCGCTGTCACTTAAGGTGACGCCCGACGAGCTGTTACGATAAACTGTTTATCTTAAATTGGGGAGGGCTCTAAAGCGCTTAATAATTTGTATGAAGTTGAAATTATCTTACAGGATAAAACAGTAACAGAATGCGGCAAGGAAATTTAATACTTAGAGCTCCGTTATACTTTAGCTTAGTAAGAAATCAAATTCATATTAATTTATTCCTCAATCCGCAGCACGGATCTCTACAACAGACTAACATTTCATACATATTTTTCTCAAAAATGACAGGAAAAGTTGACATTACTATCTATTTATATTGGGATGCGAAGTACAATAGTTTACTGACAGATCTCAAATTAAAAAAAAAAAACATTGCGTGCTCGCTACACAAACACGCAATGTTGTATACAAAATTCATTACTATCTAGTATCTAACTTTTTAAAAAGTGAAAACGGCCTTAATAAAATGAGGGCACAAGTCTTATACATCCAAATTTTGTTCGGAACATAACTTTTTTATCTGTGTCTCGAATAATAGCTTGAGTAGTATTAAAAAAAAGCTTGCGTTTCTCCTTGTCATAAACATAAAGGCGGTAAAGAGTAATAGTTTTTTGTTATGTGAAGCTTGCTTGTTTACTTTACTCCAACACAATTTTCTTCTTGCGATTTTTGAGAAAAGCACTATATTATGCTTCGGCAGGTACGGCAATTGCGGGCCTCGTATTTTTAACCAATCCTCGGCCCGCAATTGCCTGCTTCACTGCCTAGGCAATAATGTACTATTATCACCTTCACCTTCATTATTCGATGACGATATGAGAGTCAACGTCAATAACCACTTGTTATTTAATTAAAGTTCTAAATAGCCTCATTGCTGAAGCACGTACAGTACCCCAACGAAAATGTTAAGCACTTTAGTGCACTGTCATAATAAACTTCAAACTGAACGTCAAATGACAAGTATGACAATAACAATGGCAGTCACAATGACAAGGTTCTAAGTATGCTCAACATTTTTATTGGGTGACTGTACAGTCAACCAATTTGATTTCTAGGCCACTTTGGACTATGTTAAAGTGACGTTGTTAACCAAAACGTAAGAGACTCCCTATGATTTGGTTACAACGTCAGGCTGACAAAGTCCATAGTGGCCTAGGAATCAAATTGGTTGACTGTACGTGGCAGCAGCAGCCTCGTGCGTGAGGGTGTTGGCGGAACGCCTCGACTGCCCCGTCAACAAATACTTGGCCACAGTGACAATTGGAGCGGTTTAATAGTGCGTCAATGTTTAAATTGTTCGTTTATACTATAAAATATTTATACTATTAACATAGTTTTGATTTGCCCTTGTTAACATAATATCTTCTTATGGTCTTAAATAAAAAAAATATATTTTTATTTATACGTTGCGCGGGGCCCGTAAACCTGTCATATCAATATAGAGCGATGCATGTGTTTTAATGCATCACATGGCATGTTGTTCTTATTTAAATATAGAACAACGCAATGGTGACGTCGCAACGCACTAGCAAGGCCCGTGTGGCATTCCACTTTCCCAATCGCCATACACCATCGATGACGATTACGTCTAACGTTACTTAGTCCATAGAAAGTAAACGTTCGCGCTAGGGGCACTGGCGTATAGTCAGGGTAAAAAAAGGTTCATCATTTTTCGACTCTATTTCAACACTCTTAAGGTTCAAAAGTGACGGATCCTTTCGTCTCATATATTTACTTCATAACACTTACTTTGACTTGATAGACGGATTTGAATGGCCGTTTAAAGATGTCGTTAAAACGAAAAGGTATTAAATTGTGCAGATATTTATGACTACGAATATACTTATTTCAATATGTCATGGCCACTTTTATACATGAGTAATATTAGAGATAACGAATTGAAATATTATATCGCTGCTTTTTAAAGGCACTGAAGGAAATAATACATACATACATAAACTGACGCCTTTAATCCCAGAGTGGGGTAGGCAGAGCTAACGAATTTCCCACAACTATAAAAACTTTTTGATAATTCTGTAACCACATTTTGCACACTTAGGCGAAGATGTTTACCAGTGTATTAGTGACAGGTTGCAAGCCCATCGCTTAACAGTACACGCCTTTATTACCTTAGTCGGCTTTTACGACATCCACGGGAAGACTTGGAGTGGCACTATTCTAATCTGGCAACCACACGGGGGAAATAATACATAGAAAATTGAAAATAAAATATATCAATACAATAGCAAAAAAACGTCATACTGCTGAATAATTATATAGACCTAGGGTTTCTAAAAGATGAAATATAGATAAAGGAAACATTGTCATTAAACAGGGAGATATGCAACCTTCAGAGTTAAGAAACTCAATCACTGTTGGACAAAGGGCTGTCCAATCCACTTACTCGTTAGGCCTAACTGATTTTTGAGCTTTAGTTACATTGAAAGGAAACGGAATAGAATTAAGACCTTTGGCCATGGCAATATACCTTCTACGAATCCTGAATATGGGAAAAAAATCTTTTAATGTGATTGTTATATTTTCTAGGTTTGTTTGGATTTCAATGTACTTTATTTGGAAAATTTTACTCGGAAAATTTGGTGTAATCATGAAAATGTAGGTCTGAAAAATTATTTTATGATGACATTAGCGCGTTCAAGCAAACAAACAAACAAACAAACAATAATAGAAGGGATCAGTTGGACAGAAAGAGTATGAACAAGTGCTTGGCAGAATAAAAGAAAAAAGGGATTTGGTGTCAACGATAGAAAATTTATAAGTAATTAGGATAGAACACCTGCTACGATACGAATTTTTCTTCCGAAACATCATACGAGGAAAGAAAGAAGGAAGCAGAGGTAGGGGAAGACCAAGATAAAAATACTTAAAGCAATCAAAAGATAACCACAAAAGTATTTAACAAAATGCAGACTTCCATCCAAAAACTTGTCAAATAGAAATCGGTATTTAGCTTTTCTTCCTTCTTCACGCCATTTTCACGTAAAAATAAGAATCCACTTTGTTATTTTGAGCACGTTGTAACATTCATATTTCCCGTGAAAAGGGACGCCCCGCGTAATTCACAGAAACAATACCACTAAACATACACGCTATCCTTTGAATGTTAATACATCTATTGTATAACCCATAACAGTTCCCAATAAATCCCTTCATCTTTGCGCTATTATAATCTTAACCACACATCCATTACTGCGTACATAGGGGCTCAAAGGGACTTAGGGTGTAGTGAGGAGGAAGTGTGCGAGATCCAATTTAGAATAGCCGGCCATGGTCACCAAGGTGGGCCTGGGTAAATTTCAATTTACGTCTCTTGCGGGTATGTCGCGCATACATATTGGCACATCAAAGGCATTACTTGGGCCGGGCCAAGTTAGAGGAGCGGAATATTAATACGTGTATAATGTTGTGATTGTAGCATGCGTCGTCCGATTATGTCCGGATGATGTTGTTCCACCTGGGAACTCTATATAGCTGACCAACTAAGTAATAATAGCCTTGTAATAATTAAGTTAATTATGAGAACTTTGTGACAATATTATGATGCGGTTGAAATAATTGACCCTTCATTACCTAGGATGAAACATACATTATAATATTAAAATTTACTCAGGCCTCAGAATACAATAAAATATTATTTTTGTGTGTATGGTAAAAATAATACTCGCTTGCCAGTCACAGCGTCTTGAGTTACATTCAAAGGAAAAAAAACCTTTTGCTTTATCCTTTTTCTGCTGATACTAATAATGACCAGTGAAATCGGAACTTAAAAAGGTTTTAATTTGAAATACACTGCATTCTATTTGTTATCAAGTTTTATTTGTTATCATTGTTAAAAAGAAAAAAATCGAAAAAAAAATTGCTCCAATATAAAAATAAGTTAAGTAGGTGTGAAGATTCTGTCGCGATATTTCGACTCCATCATCGGATCAGCTCTGTAATTCTATATGGCTATCTTTTAACTAAACACAATATTTGGATCTATTTTTTCAACTATCAACAGTATTTGTGTTTTGTTTTGTATTGTTTAAATGAATTCACTGAAAATCAGCGTCGAGGCACTTCCATGCCTTGGCACATGCTGAGTGGACTCCTTTTTGAGACCACCCTCAAGACTGTACTATTTACTTACAATTTTTTCTAGTTTTAAGCAAGTTGTAATGTTGTTATGTGGTTTCAAATAAATAAATAATTAATTAATTAATTCATTCATATTGTCCCTCTACTGAAGACTCGTATAGGTTCATGTATTGGAATAAGGGTTATTGGAGATAGCGTCGAACGACTTTAAATGTTCTACAAACTCAAGTTTGGAGACCCAAATTTTCTTATTTACGAAAAATACCTGTATCTGGGTCTCTTTTTGTTTTTCCCTAATCGATATACACAGGTTGTTCATTTTTACAGTAACAAATAATTACTTCACATTTTGCTGCAGTGAAATCCGCCCTTGATTTTTCTAAGAATCAGATTTGTCATTCAATCTTCGTAAACCTCTTTGGCAGCCCTTCAACGCTCCGCTTTTAATTTGGGTCTCGACCCTAGAAGGGACCCGAAACGCGCGCGTTTACGGCCGAAGGGTTAGCAGTTCACGTGTTTGAAGTTGCCGCTGGGGCCTTAACGTTAACGCTCAAGTTATGCGCGCTTAGTTTGATAGTTTTAGCTGAAATTGTATATACTTACCCGTTATTGTTGAGTGTTCGTGAAGTTAGTAAGGACGCGTGGTATGATTTATTATCTTTAATATGAAACGCGTTTGCGGTTGAAAGTTGAAAGTTTGTTTAAGTACAGTCAACGTCATAGGTAAGTGATCACTTTGGTAAGTTGTTGCTTTAAAGTTGCCAAAGTGATTACTTACTTTTGACTGACAGTAGAAAACCCGTTAGATTTTTTCTTTACTTTATTCTAGAATCATTTTCGTCGGATTTCAAGAATTGTTTACAATTTTGATTTTTGACTTTCGAGCGTTCGATTTCAAAACCGAGCGGTAGAAAATATTCGAATGCGACAATCTTTTATGCTTTTATTTTGAATGGTCCATAATTGCCTATTTATCAGATTCTCACTCGAATCTGACGGATTGACAACATAGTATTGTTATGTTGGAACGTTTTTGATTATACGCAGAAAGTCGATGTTTTACCGGTTTCTTGTAATTCATATTTGAAATGCGAATAAATGTGTGAAGCTAACCAAAGTTGAAATTATAATAAATAATTAATTAATTAATTGCGAATGAGATTTTTTTCACTAATTCTTTATTGATTATTTTCACTTATTGGCTGGTTATAAATTAAGGAAACAAGTTTTACAGATGTCAAATGATATTTTCTATTAAATGAATTCAAAATGAACGACACGGACCGCTCGTGTTCATATTTTCTATCGCTCGTAAGTCAAAAATACACTTTCATTGTTTTTTGTCACTTTCAATTGAAACTTTCGAACACTCGAAAGTCAAAAATCGGTTCCCAGGCCCGAAAAGAAGTCATGATTAAAACCAAAAATCACCCTTATATCAGTTTTGTTATACATAAATACATACAGGCAGAAACCACTTCTTTCCACCTGCTACGATCCTGACAAACCTCTTTCGCTTCTTCCACATTCACACGAGTCATGCATAGGAAATCGATTTTTATAAAATAACAATCGCTTAATACGTATAATTGGTAATTACTAGACTTGTAATTAAAACCTACTTTTATTACCACCTGTCCAAAGTGTTAATTAAATACAACCCACAGTACCCTAAACGACGAAGTACTTGACTCCCCCACTCTAAGAAGTACATACATATACATACCTGTTGTTTCGCTTCCAGATATCTGATGCAAGTTAATTGCTTGCCTCTTACACTTGATTTACATTCTACGCTGTCAAGTTAAAGTTTCATCTACCATAATTGAATAAACGTGGAATTCCTGCTTCTCCACTGTTGTCAGCTGTTCTTGTGCTCTAAATAAACTGAAACAAATATTTGTTTTAAATTAGTTTTCTTACCCGACTGCGGCGTAGAGAACGCAAACGAGCACACAGGCTACCTACCCCCTGTTTCACCATCCTGACAATGACCGGTGACAGGTGACATTTTATTGTTCATGGCGCAGCTGATATAAATCCCACTGGACATTGGCACAATTCTAGCAAAACCGACATATACAAAGAAAATTTAATTGATATGAATCCCACTGAAGTGAAAGCTTGTTAACTTTGCAATGTATACCGAATTGTCACCTGTCACCTGTCATTATCACGATAGTGAAATAGAGGGCTGAAGTTAAGTGAAACCTGTGACCCATAGACTTTGCATTTTTCAAGCTACAATTTAAAGATTGCAATCCTAAAAC
The DNA here is from genome assembly GCA_963966035.1 of Acleris laterana. Lineage (NCBI taxonomy): Eukaryota > Metazoa > Arthropoda > Insecta > Lepidoptera > Tortricidae > Acleris > Acleris laterana. The sequence continues at coordinate 298,082 of OZ014440.1, forward strand.
CATAAATGCGTTGCCAACCCTGAGGACTAAGATAGAATGCCTTTATACCTAGTAGTTTGATTGATTGACATATCACCACATCTTACAGCTAGCAATGCAAACACTGTAACAATAGAACACAATTGATATGGCGTGTCGTGAATCTTCGTTCGCGCAGACACGAACAATGACTGCGATGATTTTTCAACTTTCCATGTAAAGTTTTATTGTGTTTAAAACCCGATTAAAACCCACGATCAGACTTGTACGTAATACGAGTAGTTATAAGGTGCAAATTAAATTGCATCTATTTCTTTCATCTCTTTGACGACTGTTTGAATGATACGAGGGCGCGCGTCAACATGGCGTCACTGATAACCAATAATAGCGCAGAATACAACCGCACAACTCGTCGATCACGCTGATTGGTTCCTGCGCTTCGACAAAATGTAATTTGCCTAGGTACATCGGTAAGCTACTCGTATACGAGTATCAGTTGTGTTTTACTATACTTGACTCCGCACAGAGTCCTATAACAGTTCATTCGTTTATTTAGTAAGAAAAATCTTATAATTGCACTGTTATTATCCACCCTCATTATGAGCGGTTCCAACTCGGTATAGCAATATTATTTTACTAAAGTCACTGCTATCAGAAGCAAAAAGGCTGTATACGTAAATAAACTTCATTCCCGTTTGATTCTTTTGTCTTTTGCAGTTGAGATCACATTCCAATAACGTAAGATCGTTCTTCAGATTCCATCATTTGCCGCCACATGAAATGAATTGTCATGATGTTAGCAGAAGTATGCTATATATTTCACAATAACCAGATTGCCTCTAGCAGACACTTGTACAGCCTGTCTTTGACCTAAACGTTCAAATCAATTAACTTGCGTTTTATATCTTGTGTTGAAGCATGTGAATAGATATAGGATGTCGATCGTCATATGTTTAATTCTACACGTGTATTTCGTTCTGAATCATTGTTTATGTTTCAAATACCACAGCCCTCAAAGACCGCATTATGAAGTGACATACCAAACAGATGAGGTCGTATTAAAGCTTCTAATATCTTCTAATGCGAGCAATAACTCCTGACAGGAGTGCTTCAGTATCGCAATGAAACGCTTAGCCATAAAGCGTCATCGAATGAAGAAATAAAGGAGTCGTATAACGTTATCGAGCACCTGTCTTTACTGACTTATGGTTCAGTGTACACTGCTGGCGGTTTACTTCGAGGTTCTTTCTTTTATTATAGGAAAGTAGTAAAAGAAGCATAAGAAAAAATAACATTTTAAAGAATATACTTTTAATCTAATTATAACCCCTTTAAAGGTCGATTTTATTGTATCTTTATCATTGACGATTTCTCTGATGTTTCTGGTATTTACGGGTCGTGTTGATCACTTACCATCAGGTATTCTGCTTCATCAGTACCCTTACCATGAATCACAAATCGAAGCTCTATCCCTCGAAGACCTCGCAAGTATTCTTATAGAGTGCAAGGTCCAGAACATTCGACTCGCTAGCGAGTACGGTAATTGTAACTCATGGTAAGGTTACAGGTATTCATTTTTAAAATTTAGAATTTAATATTTAGTCGCGTCGAGGAACAAGCCTTCAATGAGACATCTTTATTGCAGTCTGAGGGGACTTACCACCTTATATCGTTTATTTATCTACTTCATTTTGTACTTACACATTTGTTGTAAAAAAACAGTTTTTCTTTCTTAAGTTTTATCTATAGTAAAATTATTTAAGTACTCGCAGCGTACACATAGTCCAGAAGCCATATTCGTCTGTTTTACGCGCGCCTAACGCAGCAGAATGCTCGTTTATAGTCCAGGAGACGGCGCCCAAATTTAAGTGCCCGTCGCACCGGGATCCTTGTAATTCCGTTTCATTAAGTTAACGTCGTATAAGCAAGTTTACGTATGCGCCATTTCGCTAAGGAGAGTTGAACGCGTAAAGTTTCGTTATATTCAGATTACCAGATGGTTGTTTTGGAATTTTTACAAGCGTTGTTTTTCTTTTGTTTGTTTTACTTGAACATCTGGAAGGACTTTTGTTTTTATTTACAACGATTTATGTCATGAACTCGTAATAGCATTTATGAAACGTGACTCTTTTTGCGCTAATCTGGTGTTTTGATCACCAATTACACCAATTAATACTAACTTAACCTCTATCTAGTATTCATACCTTTCTACCTCTATAAGACACAGTTTCTAAAGTTTTCAAGTTTTATGCTAAACTAGGGTAGCTGTTGCCCGCAATTCCGTCCGCGTAGAAGTCAGTTATCGCTGTTCCCTTGGAAACTATGATTATTTTTTCCGGTTTAAAAATAGCCTATATAATACAGGATGTCCCAAAAGTACCACGCCACAGTGACACCGGAGGTAGGTCAGCTCAAGAGGAACCTAACCAGCCTAACATGACCTCAGTAAAAGTTGCACGGTTTTCGAGTTATTAGCGAAATGAAGATTTTTAAGAATGTTCCCCTTTGCTTTTACATTTTTAGTACCAGTATTGACTTGGACAGCTTTTAATAACAGTTTTTTATGTGTATGAAATCACGAATAGCTAATTTAGAAGTCTGAAGTGTTATTTTGTCAATAACTACTACAAGAATCTAAAAAAAGTTCGATTTATCTCGATTTAAATTGTCACAAAAACATTAATTTCAACTTTGATCATCTACCACAAAAAAAAACAATTAGAAACGAAACAAACAAGTAACGCCAATAAATTAGATACATTATTCAGATTCAGAAATGGTATAACACATGTATCTTACTACGAAAACGATAAGCATTTTTGTCATTTTAGTGATGCTTCATGGAACTAACCTAAAACTTGAGCTTCGAAAGCAGTCACTAAGTGCTACAAAAATGTTGTGGACAGCGGTTTTGCAAAATATCATGAGGGCTAATTTGTCACTCTTTTGAACGTTAACTTATTTTAATTTCAATGGGCCGGATAAAATGGCAATGAAAATAAAAACAGTTTTTTTTTCATTCATTTATTGTAAACTTAATTAGGTTACATTACAATAAGTGTTCAAATTGTCTCATTCATTTCGTCATTTCGGCTCAATTTCCGTAAACTGACTTCCGATATGGTACGGGCAGCATCAAATACTCGTTTGTAATAACACTAATAAGTGTCCAGGTAGCAGACAACTTGTGCGGGAGTGTGAGCAGTGATGGCGTGCAGCATCAGGAAGGTTACAAAAATGCCTATCTTTTCGCAGTAAGATAACATGTGTTATACCATTTCTGAATCTGCATAATGTATCTAATTTATTGGCGTTACTTGTTTGTTTCGTTTCTAATTGTTTTTTTTTGTGGCAGATGATCAAAGTTGAAATTAATGTTTTTGTGACAATTTAAATCGAGATAAATCGAACTTTTTTTAGATTCTTGTAGTAGTTATTGACAAAATAACACTTTAGACTTCTAAATTAGCTATTCGTGATTTGATACACATAAAAAACTGTTATTAAAAGCTGTCCAAGTCGATACTGGTACTAAAAATGTAAAAGCAAAGGGGAAAATTCTTAAAAATCTTCATTTCGCTAATAACTCGAAAACCGTGCAACTTTTACTGAGGTCATGTTAGGCTGGTTAGGTTCCTCTTGAGCTAACCTACCTCCGGTGTCACTGTGGCGTGGTACTTTTGGGACACCCTGTATATCAAACTTAAATCTACCTTTGTGCCGAATTTCATGCAGATCCGTTCAGCCGTTCTGGCGTGATTAAGTACCAAAATCCAAATGTTGAGGAATTGTACTTCGATAGTCAGGCGTACCTACCTGGTAAATGTGGTGGGAGCTCCTTGACGTCTGGGGCCCCTCGTCTTCGTACTCCACAGGTCCTATTATCCTGGATTCTCGTAGGTCTCGTATTCGCTGGTCTGCTTTGTGAGTTTCTTGGGAAAATGGGTATCGCGACAGGCTCAAGCAAGATGCGAGCTGGTTCGTGGCGGCGGTTAGAGGATAGTGCTTGTGAGAAACGGATGGCAGCACTGTCGCTGCGTTTTGGAATTGCTTTCCAAAAGCGTTTTGTTTACCAGGCGTAACCCAGCTATCGAATAGTTTAATCGACTAAAGAAAATGTAAAGAAAAGAAACGTTGTGGTTTGTGCTAGATTTAAAGTACGGAACACCAAACTTATGTATTAAGAATTTGGGGTTTAAATCAGTCCATCGTTTAAATTCATACTAAAACCGAATTAATAACATGTAAATATGACTCACGTAGGAGCCGTTTATAACTCCCCCTTTGACCCCCAATCTTAAAAAAAATAATTTATGGGTTAGTCGTTCCTTGATCTACAGTGTGTTCCTTATTTATTTTCCGTCCCTTAACCCACAAGGCATATTTGCCGACGCGACGAAACAGAACAATTCGACTTCCACAAGTCAATTAGAACACCTTTCATTATGCAAAACAAATTACATACGTTCGTCGTCAGACTGCCGATTACAAAGAGAACAGCCTGTGAAGTCGATTGGAAAACGCATAAATTTTGTCGCATTTTCAAAGTTAATAAGAATAAATTGTTAAGTAACTTGGTTGTCCTTGCAGCCGCTAGTTGACTAAAATTAAATGTCTCTAGGCGGCCAGGGGAGATTCCCTGCCAAATTGCATTGTATGAAATGTAGCGACTGTAGAAAACTGTAATAATGTATGAAATGACAGCTCATGTCAAATCTTTTCATACTTTTGTTTTTGCTTGTCACTAAAGTTCCCAAAGTGTCAATTGGCAAGTACAGGAGAGTAACATAAGTTGTAAATATATTTATATTAAAAACAGACATAAATATATTCAATACATTCAACAAACCACAATGTACTTCTGGTGACTTTGTTCTTTTACCGATAGGACAGTGTATTTTTTTTATACACTATACGATTTTGTATTTTTTTAAATGGTCCATTCATGTTTTTTTTTGTAAACCGCTCGTTTACTCGGCCCACGCGCCGGTCGGTGGACGGGTGTCGTTGTAATTAGCCGACTGCCGGCTTTATTGAAATTCCGACGATCCGACGGTTTGTCGGCGTGTCACCCGCGAGGCTGGGCGCCTGCCGCGTTTCTGTGCATCTCGTGAGGCTACAAAAAAATATAATTTAATTTTCTAGTAGCACATTATTGTAACGCGTTGTTTTTTTTTTTATGGCATAGAGATTTCAAACGAGCACACAGGCCACCTGATGGTAAGCGGAAACTATGACCCATAGACATTCGCATTCACAAGACTGCAGAGCAATCCTAAGACTGCAAATGCGTTGCCAACCCTGAGGACTAAGATGGAATGCCTCTATGCTAGTTATTTCACCGGCTGTCTTATCCCCAAACCGGAACACAACAATTGATGATTGTTGATCATTGGTATATTTTGTACTAAGTATAATAAAAACGTTTAATGGACACCAAAAATTGATTTTATATAGCATAGATTCGAGAAAAATAGTACAGTAATTAATAAGAATAGAGTTAAAAATGTAATTGTAATGTTATAGCGTTATTTAAAAAGTTGTAAATAGTCTAATCCTGGTCGATTTAAAAGGACTAGTTTGAAATATTATTTGAAATATGTTCTACTTATTTTAATGAAAGCACGTAAATTCAAATTCCGCGCCTTTCAACTGAATACTTAAAAGATACATTGATAGGATTGTGGAAATAATTATTATAGTATAGTATAGGCTTATATGCAAATTTATATGGAGTGGTCGGCCATTTTAGCTCAGTTGAACTATAACCTTGTATTTGAAGAGGTTGTCTTTCCCGCTGCGTGCTTCTAGCCTATAGCTCACCGCATTCGTCTCAGTTCAGAATTCTGGTGGAATCCGCTTTGTACTGCTTTTGAAGTTGTCGTCGGTACACAATCCTAGCGCGATCTATGCAAAACACGATAATACCGAATAAGGGTATTAGGTAGGGGTTTTGATGTATCGTGGGAAATTGGTATTTTATCTCAAATAATTTCTCTTTTTTGTTTTTTTTGTGGATACATTTTCAAGTTCAGAGTTACAATAGATTCAAATCGTCTACATACGTTTATAAGTATTCTGTATCTGTGGAAGAATGGAAGAAAACTTAAATTGTTTCCTAGTCTGGTCTCTTGATGGTATACGAGTACAATCGAAAGCATTTACATCCATGCCAGTTATCATTTTAAATAAAATACACGCTGGCGTAGTGGGTAGTGACCCTGCCTACGAAGCTAGTGGTCCTGGGTTCGAATCCCGGTAAGGGCAGATATTAGTGTGTTGAGCAAGAATATTTGTTCCCGAATCATGGATGTTTTCTATGTATTTAAGTATAAATTTCTCTATATAACTATTTATATCGTTGTCTAGTACCCATAGTACAAGCCTAGAGCTTATTGGTGTGAGATTGTCCCCTTATATTATTTTTTTATTACTTGCCCTTTTTTTCCATATTTGAGCAGTATGTCTCTAAATTTATTAAGACTTCCTATTTTTCTTTGAGATTAAACCGTGTCATCGTTAATAAAATACTGATTAATTTCCGTTCAAAATATTTAAACTGCGGATAGATTACATGGGGTAACATATTTTGATACATTTACGGCAAATGTCAAAGCTGATCCTGAAGTAACCTAATTTATTCACGGGAACGGAAATTAATCGTAGGTCTTATTTAGTATGAAACTTAAGATTTCAAGGCACTAAATTGCTCAACATTTTTGGGGCACAGAGGCTGCGGTAATAGGAGGAGAATAAGAAGAAGAAAAACATTTATTCACCAACCATAAGACACACAAATATACAAATGATTCAACAAAACAGTGAAGGAAACTGGGATAGCACGCACATGTGTGTCCTCGCGGCGGTGAAACGGACACTGGCTCAGCAAAATGCTGAAGTGTCAGACACCTACAGCGCTGATTTTCAGCCAGTACCGGCTGTGACTCACGGAACGCTGGTCAAACATACTATATTATATGTAAACTACTTACATAATACTTATAGCGGAAAAATAAATGAAAATAAGTAAATAAATAAATAAAGAAAACGCATAGGTACGTAAAATACCGATGTACAGCCTTGATAAAACTAAAAAAGAATTAAAGGCTAAATTTAAACGCAATAGGTTAATATTAATGTGTGTATGTTATAGCAGTTGTATAACTCTATCGGTAGGTTGTGACAGTTTTGTGGCCTCTGTGCAAAAGATATGATCGCATCCAGTACGGCCATGTAATTGATTAAACACGAGCTATACGTTCAAACAATTTATCGTCATAAACATGGATAACCGCATACGCAGGCGAATATTGTCCAAAATGTTTTCCTTCTGCATTCCAACATGGTCTAACCCTCACTTTCCTCCCACAGCTCCCGGCTGGTGCCAGCTGATGTTCCTGATGGAGCCGCCAGCGCGCCTGGCGTTCTCCAACAGCACCGGGGCCCGCGTGGCCTGCGCCGCGCACGGCTCGCCGCAGCCGCTCATGTCCTGGTTGGGAGAAGACGGAGCACCTCTCACTGATATCCCAGGACTTAGGTCAGTAAGCAACCGTAATGTTAGCTGGAATATGATCTTATTTAAAGCTACTAGTAATCTCGAAAATGTGCTGCGTGGAAACAACCGCTTATATCCAGGCTAGGTAAAGATAGAAATACCAGCGTCGTAGGCAATACCTAACGCACTCGTAATCTCAATTGGCTTCAAAGCGGAACAATTGTTTTCATTTTGTATGCAGACAAGCCTTCGATTTTCAAAATGAAAACAATTGCGATTGTGAGTGCATTAAGCAATAGCCCCTCAGATCTTATTGCCTTATTTCAGTAATACTTTAGGACCTAAGGCCTGTTGGTAGTTCAGCAGTTAAACTAACTAATCGTTAAAGACTGTATCGAATGGTTAAATCTCAACGAAATGTGTCAAATTTTCGATTCCGTTTTAGAGTTTTAACAATTAGTTGAGTTGACTACTGATCAAACAACAGACCCTTAGTTGCTTGCTTATACCACCTACTGCATTAGATAGGGAAGGTAGCCTACTGCCTACTGCATTAGATAGGGACAGTGAATTTGCAAATGTCCCTGGCTGGATTAAAACAGAGGTGTCATTGTGCTGAAACGGTTGGCAACAGTAGGCGATAGCAACTAATCCTAAAAAAGGCTAGCTGCTTGTCAGTTTACCGCCTTTTCTGTCTCGATGTCGGTTTATAGATGGTTGTTGATGACTGCCCTATGCTATATCCCTTACACAAAAGTGGTACACTCATAAAAAATATAAATATATAAGGTCATAATTATGACTTCTCCTATTTACAGTTCCGAGCCCAAAGGGCGTCAAACGATACCTTATTAATAAGTCTTCGTTGGCCATTCGACAATCCTTAATTTAAGAAACTGTAATAAGTAGTTTTTTTGCAAAATATTGTATAATTAACGGCAACGAAAAAATGCCCACTGAGTCCATTTTGCACTTGGCCGGTTTTTAACAAAATCACTCACAAGAATGTTTGCTATTAACGAAAGAATTTTCAATTAATTTTAGCATTCAGTAGATTATTAAGAAAAGTACAGCCAAAACTTAATAGCTGAAAATAAAACCCGACTAAATCTTATTTCACACAAGCTCCCGCTCATTCCTCACCCAATGACGTAGTGATAAATGCCACCAGTGCGGCCACTGGTGCACTTGCGCATGTGAGTACCCCGGGCTATAACTACTACAAGCCCCAGGCCGGAATAGACGGGAATAGAAATAACCAGCGTGAAGATTCAAATAACAGGAGGAAAACGATTACAGTACCGCAACATGCACCTAACTGGAGACTAATTACTAAGGATAAATAATAACTTTATTCTGCATTAATCGATCATTAAGTAGAATCTAACTTGAACTTTATATTTTGGCTGAAATTATAACCCGACTAAATCTTATTTCACACAAGCTCCTGCTCATTCCTCACCCAACGGCGTATAAATGCCAGCAGTGGCCGCTTGCGCATGTAAGTACCCCGGGATTTAACTACTACAAGCACCAGGCCGGATAAGATGGGAATAGAAATAAGCAGTACAAATTTTAAAATTAAATTACGGCAACTTGCAGGGACTTAAAGGGATTAGGTAATTAACAACTAATGAATCCATTGAACATTTCAATGTAATTATGGAAGATTACTAAGTTTTCATGTTAAAAATGTTTCAGAGATTCAAAAGTTGTAATGAGCATAAGTTTACAAAGGTGAACGTTTTCTTAGCACTTCATATTGGAGATAAATTATAATTTATAACTTAATATGGAAACGGACTGGTTTGTTATCAAAGTATGACTAACTTCGATAAGAAGTGAGCAGTCTCATACTAACTTGTGGAGACATATTAGGAAGTTACTTAAATATTGTAAAATTTTGTACACGTGTCGTAATATCCGCAATTTTTTTCTTAAATCGCATATAAAAAATGCTTAGATTGATTACGTATGATTTTTTTTTGGAATATAATAGTAAGAATGTTATATAAATCTTTAATATCCGTTTTTATCCCCACACATCACACGCCATATTCCATTTTCACTCTCTAGTAAAATCTTACATTGAGTTTGAGTACTGTTGTAACACTGTTGGCTGCGCCAGCGCAGGTTGAAGTGGTGTGAGCGTTTAGCGAACGGCGGCTGCGTCCCACGGGCGAGGATCGGAATTGTTTTACAACTTCCACTGCACCGATATGTTTCAAGAATATATTATTCCTGCCACTTGTAACAATGGAAATATTGTTTGTAGATTTTCTTAAAGTGGCAATAAATTGAGGAGCATAGCTCAGTATAAAACAATGTTGCTATTAGTAAACTATACAAATAAATATGTAATGCTTTAGTACCTTATACATTATCATTCATAGTACTTTAGAAATACGTAGTTCAGACATTCATTCCTTCGTAGTTCAGATATTAATGTCCGCAATGTTTTTTTATAATAACATACTTATGTTTTCATTTTATTAATTATAATTGTATTGTTTTTTGGCTTTTTGATAGTTTCTTACATTTCGCAATTGCTTGAAGGTTAATTGGTAAAGATTTAATCAAGGAAACAGATCGTTTTAGTACACACCTTTTTTAATCAATTTTATTATTTGTTATTTTCTTCTTACTCTAATAATAGTACATTGTGTATTAAGGGTGGTAAAGAAAGAATTACAAACGAGAGTCTGTTAGAAGCCCGAAGCCGAAGGCTGAGGGCTTTAATGACTCGAACTTTGTATTTCCTTTACCACCCGTGTAACATACAATGTTTTTCATCACAATTGCGAGGAAATGAAATAAAATCAGACAAAAGATCATATTTTTAACTTATTAGCGGCAGACTACATCATTGTCTGTGACTTACCACAGATAATGTCAAACGTGTTCGGAGTCCGATTCTAGTGACATATGAGATCAATAGTTTATTATGCGAGATTTTTAGGAAATAGTATTCAACTGACATTTCATCTCGAATGAAACTTCATATCGAATGGCACAAGAATTGGGGTCCTGACGTATTGTGATAGTTTGAGTCCACGTATAATATTTTAAAAAAAAGCTATTACGTACTTTAGTAACGTAATGGTAAAAAAAGGCCCGCGGGTATTATTTTGGATTTACGGTCGATTTTTCTAGCATGTTAGGACACTATTTACGAGCAAGTGTGATGAAAAATATTTTACATACCTTACGTAATAATATATTCGTAAGTAATGTTTTGCGTTTGAAATAGAGTTGTTTCAACATTCAGCCAGTCAGTGTTTTCAACTGACTCTTGAATTGAAGCTGCACGGTTGTGCCAAAATTCGTAAAATTATATTAAGGTGCGCCGTATTATTCTGATTTCAAATGTTTTGTTGCAAGTTTTTCGCATAGAGATTGTTTATCTATTTTTTTTTACTGGAGCCGTATTGGTCACTTTCCGTATTTTAGCCTTATTTTACATTTTGCCTATAATATTGTTATAGTTATGAGAGTTCTTATTAACTTGACACAGGCTCGTCTGATATGTTTATAGTATCTTTTAACTCGGCTGTCATTACTATCGAGTAAATAAGAACTATTATAACGTTGACGATAAGATAACACGTCAAAGACAATTCGATTTGACCAATTAGAAAGAAAGCGACGGTAGGTGGAAGAAATCATAACAACACGATAAAAATACTTGTAAAAACAGTGCAGAATAAGGCCTCTGTCTGAAACAAGTAAGACAAAACTATATACACATTTACTAGAAGATAAAACTTACATAATTTATAAAATAGGTACCTCTTTCCTAAAATAAAAAATTGAGTACACAAAAAAATCGTGAAATAGATGACGTTTGAATCACTTTACACATAGCCAACTTTATCCTAATTTCCCTTCCCGCCACATTTCCGCGTAGGCGCGTTGTAAAACCTTTTACTTTGCTCAATTTTCCCGCTGAAATTTACTTTCGCCAGTATTTTGTAGGTGATTATGTTCGTCATTACATGGCTTAACCTTAATAAGCCTCAGGAACATTTTTGCCAACTTTTTGCCGCGGCTCGCCCTGTAATCCCGCCGTCGGGAAGAGCTTAGATTACCGACCTCGCGTTCACAGACTTTAACAGCTTCATCAAAATTTGTTGTTAATATACCTTAAGCTAGTAAAACCTCTGTAATCACATGGTAGTTAATATTTCCCTTAAAAGAACAAGAATAGGGTTCTCCAGTATTTTTTTTAAACAAAGGTTATCGGCATCTTTATAATGATTATCTGTGTAAGTAAAAATATTTTCTTTTAAAGAGTTTTCTCTTCTGCCATCCTTCTTTAGTACTAGCTTTTGCTCACGACTCCGTCCGCATTAAAATCGTTTATCGTTGCTCCCTCGGAACCTGTCCAATTTTCCGGGATACAAACTATCCTGTGTCCTACTTCAGGACCTAACTTATATGAGTGTCAAATTTTTACCCTGATCCATTCAGTGGTTGAAGCGTGATTGAAAAACAAACATCCAAACGTCCACATAGCATTCAAATAGTATTTTAGACATGCTGAACAATTTCCCCAGCGGGTCCTTCAATTAATTTTGATGGCGATGAATAAGGTGAGAAAGCCTTTATGTCTGCCTGTGGAGCCGAATGAATGATGTGCTCTTATCGCTCGAGTGGACCAGAGATGCTATTAATATTTGTCGCTGGACGTCGGCTTTGTCGGAGAGACGAACCTCCGAGTAATGGCCGTTGTTAAGATAACAATTAATTCACAGGAACCTATATAGCTCTATTGATAAAGATTACAAGGAGTCAGACTAACTGATTATTTAGCAGTTTGACATGATACGCAAAATAGCCGTGTTGTACATTTCCCGGCGTGATACGACTAATGACACGTGAAAAATTATAATCCTGCAAATTGATGTATCACGTTAAATTGGTAAACAATCAAATTCCTCGACTTTTCAAAAGTCCACTGCAGGGTAAAGGAGCTACATTTGCACAAACCATGTGCATTATACTATAGTATATGTAGACCTCTTTCTCGTGTCATGGCATTCTCTTTAGCAATGTATTTTCTTTTTTTGCTTTGTATACCTATACATACATACAATCACGCCTTCATCCCAGAGTGGGGTTGAGCTACAAAATTACCAACCACTCTAACAACTTGCTGTTAATTCTATAACCACATTTTGTACAAACATGGGTATATTAGTGACAGGTTGCAAGCCCATCATCTAGCAATACTACAAGCCTTTAATCCGTTAGTCGCCTCTTACGACTTTCACAGAAAGACACGTTTTTTTTTATTCTTTATAATGATTTTAAATCCGATAAAGACACAGTTTCCTATGACATAATGTACCAGCGCTTTGCAAGCGGAGATCCCTGCGAAGAAGAAACGTTGCAAGAAATAGAACAACTAGCCATTATTTTGTATTAACTTTTGTACGCAACTTTATTTGGGGTAGAAGCCGTTTATCACCTTTCTTTCGGGAACTATCAAATAAGTATTATAATTTGTAAAGATTTTAGAAAGACAAAATTTGTTAAATATGAGTAACAGTTTTATAAAGGTGTCAGAATTCATTTAACGATCATCGTGCTTTGCTTTTTGGCGTACAAATTAAAGTAGGTATAAATTAATATGTTAATTAATTATCTTATGCAACATATCTAGAGAAATATCGACGACCGTAATCTAAATTGACGTAAGGGACAAATGGCTACTTTTCAGGAGAGCCAAAAAACTGTTTTTTTTTTCTTTTTAAATTCATATTTTTTTTGTTTCTTTTCGTGTCATGTAACTAATAATAGCCAATTACTTATTTTTTTTAACTCTTTAACTACAAATAGATCAATTTATCATTTAACGCTTAGTTACTGAGATAGCATGTCCCTTACGTCAAAAAAAATAATTCACAATGTCCAATACACCCTTCTTCAACAGTTGACTTTAGAGTGAATTTGATGTATCTACAAATAAATTGAAAGAAACGAAATTAAAGTGGTCGTAACTCCATTGAAACTAATCAATGACAGGGCGTAAAAGGTACATGGGAAACTATCTTAGGTGAAATAATAAACCAAAACATAAAATGTACATGTGTTATTTATTAGAAAAATTAAGAGATCAATCATGTAAGTTTAGACATAATTTGCCAGAGCTCGGAATCGCAATTATACGAGGTTTTTAATTAAAGTAAAGTGTTCTGAAGAAGTAAAAGAGGTAAGACAATTCTAATGAAAGTTATTCGTTGCTCTCGTGTTATTGTAAACGGGTGCTTTTATAATTATATTGCAACGATACATCACTATATACGCCATTATGAGCTCTCTTTAATACGTCGATAGCTAGTAACAAGTAATAAAATAAAAGAAAATACACTATTCGGAGTAAAAACGATTAGAAATATAAAAACAATTAAAAACGATTAGAAATGTAAAAACATAAACAATTTTAATTCGACAGTATCAATTAGAACCTAATAAAAGTAGTACAATTAGGCCAAATGCTATCTTAATAGGGTCGTAAATACCTACTGGTGTTTAGATACCAGCGTTGTATAAACGGACCAAAAATTCTTAAAATAAACTTAATAAAGGACCAAACTATTGTTTAAAGTATAGATTAGTACTTTAAACAATAGTTTGGTCCTCTATTAAGTTTATTTTAACAAAATAGCACACAAGTAACTTAGCTGGTATTTTCCTAGGAAGTTATGACGCAATACCAAGAATGAACAGGTATTTAATGTATTTAGAAACGTGACAAAGTATTTTGGTTAGCATATCATTTCTAAAGACTTGCAAAATAATATACCTACATAAGAAGACACAAACACGGTAATTGCATGTAGCCGAAAATTTGATATTTTATTAAATAAAATTCTTACTGCAATAACTTTTCTCGATCCCGCAGTAATTTATTGCGTCGAGCTGAGAGTGATTCAATACTGTTCCTATTCATCGTTATCAAATATCGGTTGCCTTCCTTATTATTAAGTACTTAAACGTGCGTGAAGACGAGTGCTCGTGCAAAACAGAACTGAGCAAGCAGCGGCAGCACTCAATCCAGTGTAGCCAGGTGTAATTTGAAAAACGAATAGTTTTTTTATCAGTCGAACATACCTTTGAATAAACGATTAAAAATCTGTTTTTTTTCTTGTTCGTATGTATGTATGTAAACGCTTTATTGTAAAACTAACAATTGAATTATGTATAGAGTATTCCCATTAAAATAATTTTATATTATTTCTATTGAAAAATTATAGTTATCACGTGTCGTGTTTATTGTAAATACTTTATACTCTGTTTGCACAAACAAATACCTTTGGAATATTATTTTAAATGCATTTATAGCCATATTTTCAATCGAAGTCCTAGGCTCAAAAATCAATAGATGTCAAGAAAATTCAGTAGATTTCCTAAAAATCTGATGAAGCGGCAACATTGTCAACCACAACCAGGAGCGACATGCTCTTTCTGCAATGTTTTTGGTTGCGTACACGAGGTGATAGTGAGATCTCTTTTACCCTCAAGCAACTTTAAGTGCGTTAGACTAATTTAGCTATATTAACGAACACTGCGTATGCCATCTAACGAAAGAGATAACGCTAACATTTTTGGTAATAGTTAAATTTTTGCAGCTATGTTTTAATGTAAGGGACGGTAGTTTTGTGATTGTACTTGTAAAAAATGTCGTATATACTCTTAGCAAACATTTGAAACAATTTCAAATTACCGTAAGGGTCACTGTTGCCTTACATTTGTGAAAGCAAAACTGCGTATCGTACAATTGCTTACAGAATAGTCTTTTACGACGACGCAGATAAATTTAGAAAATTATAGTTACATCTAATTGTGATAGAGTCAATTTTGTTTTTGTAGATAATTTTGAAAACGTTAAATGATGTATCGTACCTTTACTTATTTAATGGCTCCTTACAGCGTTAGGTAAATTGCGAAGATGAATGTTACACCAAGAATTAAATGAACTTTTTTTCATTGCTATCGATACGTCGTATTTTTTTGAAATACGGAGTCAAAGTAACATTTTTTTAAGGCTGTAAGGGGCATGTTTTTTTAGGCTATTGAGATGTCACCTATACCAATCGATAGAGAAAAAAAAACTGAATAGAACTGCATTCATAACTCATTTTCGCCATTTTGTCCCTTACGTCAATTTAGATTACGGTCGTCGATATGTCATTTACAAATTCGCTAAATACTGTCATAATATTTTGTTAATAACAATTTAATTAGTTCCCTTTTAAAATGATGACAACATAATCACTAGACTTATTTCTAAAGGAATTTTATTACATGATATTCATCATCATCATCATCATTATTAATTACTTTACCGATTTCACCGGGTCTTAAATGTCCAATATGCACAGTTTCATTTCGTTTAAACAGTTGTTTGTTCTGAAGTAATTATTGGGTGTGTGCCAAATTTCATTTAAATCCGTTAAGCCGTTCAATCGTGATTTTAACACAGTCAGCTAAAAAAACATTCAATCTTTTACACGAATAACATTAATAAGGTTATTGTTAATATAATGTGACCATAAACAAGTTCACAACACCCAACAAATCAATTACCGCACATGACCGGCGTCCGAATGGACTCCGCACAGCATGGTAATTAGTCGACCCCGCTAATCCGACACTATAACGAGGGTAAGATTAATGACCTGAGGAAACTCGACGCGATAAGTTTTGTTATAACTCATTTAAGAAACCGTTGTATATTCAATTAGGCTACAACATTAGATATAAGTTTAGCTATTGCTCGCAACTTTGTCTGGGGTGTTATTCCTGAAACAACTTGCGTTTTAATCCGCCAGCGAAATCAAACGGCAAACTAAAGCGGTCCCGTATGTTTGTAAGTTCAAAGATAAGTAGATTTAGAATCGTATTGCTTTGGCCGAGCGGTTTTGTCTACAAAAACTGCGATCAAATTCAATACACGCACTTACATTAGGTACTCTAACGGAATATCTCAGGCCCACCAAAATGAAAAGAATTGTCAAAAATCATCAAGCTGTTTGAAGGACCTACTTACATAGGTTATGGGGGCTTAGCATGCAAGGCGACGCGTATACGTCAAACGCGCGATAGTGTCAAATATGTAAAGTAGCTAGTAAAATTAATGTTATTTTACTTCAAACTTATTAAGGTGTCAATGAGACAAGACAGTCAAGCTCAAGCACCTTGCTTAGAGCACGCAGGATGTTAACTTATCTGTGCGCAGGAGAACTATCAAATAAAAAAAGTAAACAAATACCTACAAGTTTACAAGACCTAGTTAAACGTCCATTTCATGCTGGAGACAACTCTGTATCTTTAAAGTTTGGGATGTTTTACATAAATGTCACACGTCATGAAAAATTTAAATAGCTCTTGTAGTAGTTCTTTTAATTTTGGTGGGCCTGATATATTCCGTTAGAGTACCTAATGTAAGTGCGTGTATTGAATTTGATCGCAAGCCGGCCAAAGCAATACGATTCTAAATCAATCTTAAATAGTAGTATGTTTCCAAAAGTTTGATCGCCTTAAAGTGATTATACTCGTATTTAACAGCTCCTAGATTTCAGAATTTAATTTCGTCTAAAGGTATCTTAAAATGCATAACTTCTCTCTCGCATCATCTTCCATATTAAGTTACTCGTGCCCAACTTTATTATTCTCTTATTGCTTGAATCCTTTGCCTGTAATATTGAATGTTCAAAGAAAACAGACGTATAACAATCACCTATGAGTCACACTTAGGCCCCTTTCGTAATGTCGCAGACCGACCTCTAATGAAATAATGCTGATCCAATTAGGAAAGCTACCTTTAGGTATATTTCCTTTACCTTATATTAAAGGAGAAATTTGGTCCTTTTCATGTAACATCTGGCACACAGAAGTTAATATAAATTAATATTATAATACTTTAGGTTGATTTCAAGAATTATTCTTTTATTGCAATTTTTCATTTTGAGACTAAACTAACTTGACTATCAAATAGAATAACGTTACTTTTTGAATTTCGTTCAGTTTTTATTTGTCAGAACATGTCTCTCTACTGAAGCCCTGGCTAAGATGCACTACGCTAACTAGCGTTTCTATTCATTTCATTTTTAAACCAATCGCGTCACTGGTAGATGACGTGATATAAAAAGTCACGTGATCTACCAGTGACGCGATTGGTTTAAAAACTAAACTTATAGAAACCCTAGATAGCGTTATGCATCTTGACAAGGGCTTCTGATTACCACAATCTTAATATAGATTCATCAAAAACCTGACTCCAATAAACTGTACGATAGATGTCACTGGGAATTAAGTACCTCATTTGCATAAACACTTTAACCTTTATCCCCTAATTGATCTAAAACAAAAACCAACATCCCGACATTCAAAACTTAGCAGGGCGACGGCAACTTTAGGCCTGTCATTAATCTTGCCGGCCCTTCCACGTCATTGGTCAGAATTAGTGCCGCAGCCCAAACTGACCAATGAGCTGGCAATATGGCCCGATAAACACGTGCCTAATAAGCGTGATATGAAACTAATAAGGCCTATATTTAGATGTTACTTTAGTAACGTAGGTAACTTATTATAATTACTTACTTAGTTGATAAAAGTTTTCGTATATTTAGAAGAACCTTATTTTTTGGTGTAAAATACTGCGCCGATGGTAAAAAGGGCGCATCTACCAATGATAATGATGAAACCGTTGTCAAAAATGAATTACTCGTAGTATACTGCCGTGATTAGCAGAAACAGACACAACTATTAATTAATATTTTTAGTTGTTTCCTAGGTAGTGTAGAATCGAGGTTACCGCAAGTAAAAAGGACGTTAGTACATTACTTTGTTACAAAAACCAAATTGCAGCCTCGCATTTTCGAAACGTAAGGGTAATCTTAACTAAAAAGAAGTAACTGAATATATGCGTCCTTTTGTTTTCTTAAATCTTACATTGTTTACAGAAAGTATCAATGTTTTTTTTCTCAGAAACAGCATTTTATTCGAACCGAAAATTAAATTTCAAACATCTTTCCTATACCTATTTGTGCAAAATGTGGTGACTGAATTATCAACTACTTTTTAAAGTGGTAGGATATTTTGTATCTCTGCCTACCCCACTCTGGTTATTTTTTACCGGAGAAACTGAAACTGATTGACTGTCCGATCAAGGTAGAGCCAAAACCGCTGACCCTAGCGAACTAACATTTGGAGGGAGTATTTCTTGGGTTCCCTGGGGGGAGCAACAAATGTTTTTTCGAAAATTGACCCCCGTTGGGTAGAAATAGGGGTATTAGCGGGAAACTTATTCTACAAGCAACAAGTCGCAGGAGTCTTCTAGTGTCTTGACAACCACGTATTCATAGATAATATATGGGATAGATGATACAATAAAGAACCAGAAATGGTTTTCCCTTGAGTGTGGTTCTCTTAAAAGAAACCCGTAACTTTTGCTCTGGGGCATATTTATTTAGGTAATAAAGTCGTCAATTCTTACCCCTTGAATTTCATTTGCGAGACAATCCCGCGCCCCGGCGTTATTCGCGTGATAAATGATTGATAAATTATGTATATGAACGCTGGGAGCTTAAGGCGCAGGCGACAGGCGCTAGCGGATTTGAGCGGATGCAGACTCATCTCATGTACACTATGGAAATAAGTTCGAGTGAGCGGTGAAACTGAGAAGAAAAAACTGTAAGAATATTATTGAAAACTGACAGATATTAATTTGGTTTCAGATATCTATCTATACTTATATATTATAAGAAGAGTTTGTTTGTTTGTTTGCTTGAACGCGCTAATCTCAGGAACTACTAGTCTGATTTGAAAAAATATTTCAGTGTTAGATAGCCCATTTATCGAGGAAAGCTAGGCTAGACTATAGGCATAGGCTATATATATTTATCATACTTACATTAACCGAAGCAAAGCGAGGCCGGATCGCTAGTTGTTTAAATTTTAAATAAAAAGTTTGACATTAAACATTAATTCGTTTTTATTGGAACTATAAGTTTTATTAACACGCATTGATAGGGAAATAAGTGTTATTGTTAGAAGAAACAGACAGTTTAGAGACACATTTAATTACTTGTCTTATTCTAAAGTTTTCGATATTGGGTGGAAGGCTGCAAACTAATTGCTTTTGGAATTTTACCACCGTTATAAGCCAATTTATTTTGATTTACTCTCATTATTCCATCATATTTAAACATTTCTTTTTTCTTTTGGTTCTTAAACATTTTAATCTGGTTGGTAAGCAAGAGAAAATGCAAAATAGCCGTTGGAATGAAATGTTTACCCTATACAGGGTGACCTCTAAGACGTAATACAAAATTATATTTTCTGGATCTTCTCATGAGTACGATCAACTTTTACTATGGGACTAATATCGAAATCGGTAGAAAAAAATTGAATCTCCCATACTAAAAGCAATCAGCCGGTTTCACAATTTGTATGGAGACGTCGATTTTATGTTTACGTTTTCGAAGTTGGTCCCATAGTAAAAGTTGATCGTACTCATGAGAAGATCCAGAAAATATAATTTTGTATTACGTCTTAGAGGTCACCCTGTATACCTTCCTATATAAAAAAACAACCTCCTTACAGTAAAACATAACTGATATGGCTTGCCGATGTACCTGCGCAGATGACGAATTTCCAAAGCACGGGAACAAATCAGCATGATCCACGCGTTTGGCGTCTGTATTCTGTGCTATTATTGGTTATTAATGATGCGCGCCCGCGTGTCACTCAGTTAGCCGTGAGTGAGATGGAAAAAATAGATGCAATTTAATTTGCACCTTATAAATATACGTACAAGTCTGTTCGTGTGTTTTAATCGTGCTTTCGGAAATCATCGGAATCGACGTTCGTATCTGCGCGAACGAAGATTCACGACACGCCATATAAATTATGTTCCACTGTACCTACATACATAATCTCACGCCTTTATTCCCAGAGTGGGGTAGGCAGAGCTACAGAATTACCAACAACTCTTAAAACTTGTTGATAATTCTGTAACCACATTTTGCACACCAAGCAAAGATGTTTACCAGTGTATTAGTGACAGGTTGCAAGCCCATCGCCTAACAATACTATACGCCTTTATTCCCTTAGCCGTCTCTTACGACATCCACGGGAAGATATGGAGTGGCACTATTCTAACCCGGCAACCACACGGGTACCTATTGATGATAAACCGTGGTTCTAATGTAATGTCTATTTAAAATATTTGCAACGAGTTTTAATCAAACTTACATTATATTAGTCACTAGCGACCCGCCCTCGCTTCGCTTCGGTTTATGTGAGTTTTCTGTAACACCCGTTCATGAAACAGGATTTATTATACATATAAACCTTCCTCTTGAATCACTCTATCTACGAAAAAAAATCGCATCAAAATCCGTTGCGTAGTTTTAAAGATCTAAGCATACATAGGGACAGACAGCGGGAAGCGACTTTGTTTTATACTATGTAGTGATTACATAACCTCCCGCTACATCTAGCGTGTTGGACCCTAACACCTTGCGGTTCATATTCGCGTGCCGTCCGCAGTTTGTCTTCGTTAACGTAATAACCTCCTGACGCGGCATCCTCTATGCTTCGTCAAAGTCGGGGCAAATGCACCTCGTTATGCCAGACCGTAACGCGAATGAGGAGTTCAGGGAGATCCCTAATGTAGAGATAATTAGTAGAGAAGCTGGAGCACCTTGGCTTTTGAATTAAGCCTTGGGTTTGGATTTCATTCAGTTAAAAGCGGGATCTAAAGTCTACAGATCTGTATTTGCAGTAAAATTCTTTGAAAATTAACTAAGCTACGGAATATTTAGATGCTGGCGTTCCATACAATTGTTTTTTTTTACGGTTGATCTGTAAACTATTTATTAAAACGAGATTATATGTATTTATAAAATAAAAATATTTTTTTGTGCTATGACAATATTTCTCAGTGTAACATAAGCCAGATATGAGTGTAATATGATAATATTATTTTTCTTTATTTAATTTGCCATAAGGTTTTTAGAAAGTAAGTAAGTAAGTTATTTATTTGTCAAACATAGGTTTACAAAGGTCTTATGTATAGATTAATTCGTTTCACTATGCTTTGCCTGACGGCGTACAACTAGCGTGCATTATAGCATACAGCATGCTCATTTACAAAAAATTCGGTAAGTAATATTATGTCATCACATATCAAATTTACAAAATTAAAATATAAAATTTACAAAAAATAATAATAATAATTCAAAATTTATATTTATATTATTAGTTTATGTCAGTTAGGTAATCATTTATCGAATAATACTTACGTCTTACTTACGAGGAACTTAAATAATGAGCTTTTGAACCGTTTGTCATTATCAATAGTCACCAGTTCTATTGGCAGTTTATTGTATATTCTGTGTGCCATGCCCAGTGCAATTTTTTTTCCTAAAAAGTGCAGCTTTTTGAAGGGAATGCACTCATTTTATTCCTGAGGCGTAAAATAGTAAAGTTTTTAAAACAATTCATATTGCTTCTACAGAATCTAATCTAATCTTCAAACAAGAATTTGCTCATAATCTGAGCCATTAGCGGTCATAGGCTAGAACATAAAAATATATTTATCTAAATTACTGTACCTAATACCAGTAATGGCGTTGTCTTTCAACGGAAAGCTTCTACAATGAAATACTTATATCAAAGAAGTAACTTAATGATTAAAAGTCTTTTCAATATGACAGAGTTTTTGGGCGATGCCGCTGCACCTGTTTCACTTTTATTTTTACCTTCCGTGTTTTAGGAAGATTTTAGTCTCTCTTGACTCTGATCATTTTTACAAACAGCGCCCAAATACGAGCGAGATTTGAACACATAAGGTTCCGTACCATTCTTGTATATAATGTCTTTTTTTTTATGGTGGTGATAGATATACACACTCTATGAAATTTTCGACCGTTTACCTATTACGGTACGTAGAAACAGAACGCTGATAGACAGACAGACGAATAGCGGAGGCTTTGTAATAAGGTTCCGTTGGCACCCTTTTAGTACGGAACCCTAAAAACCTATTATAACTACAATAGCCACTTTTTAAAGTTCAAGCTTCCACCCTTTAGGTTCTTAATTAATAATCTCACATGTGCCCTGTGCTCCTAGCTTCTAACATTTGACGTCTGACGTCTGACGTCTGACCCAGGGCCCTTACTTCCGACATCTGACCCCACTTTATTCCTTCCTTTTGTCTTTATTACCTACGAACAACACTTTATCATCAACCGTCAAACTCCGAGGAAGGTCACTAACTTTCTCAGCTCCAGTCAATTTTCGTTACGTTTAAAAATGCTTTTCTTGTTTACTTTCTTTTGAGATGTTGAGGTATTTATTGGTAATGGAATTTGAGATTTATAATAATGCTATGATATAGTGAAAACAAGATCGAAAAATGTGTTCTTTTAACACGGTAACAAAGCACATACAGGGTGTAATCTAAGTCGTGAATCAAATGATCACCTCTGTACTCCACCCACGAATATGAACAACTTTCACTTTGGGATCAACTCCGAATTCACGAAAAAAATCAGCTGTTTCATAGAATTGTTCAATACATACCTACTCGACCAAAATGTATGAAGCAGCTGTTTTTTTTTGTGATTTCAGGGTAGGTTCCATAGTGAAAGTTGTTCATATTCGTGGGTAGAACACCGAGGTGATCATTCGATTCAAGACTTAGATTTCACCCTGTAGGTATAATGCTCTTAAAAGCAAATCATTTAATAATTATACTAGATTATTTTCAAACCTTTTTAGTGTAGCAGCAAAAACGGTTTATGAAAGTTTGTATAATAAATGTGGCACAGGGTGGTGAAAGGGTCATACGTACATTACGAAGTTTCCGAAAACCATTCGACTTTCAAGAAATTCACGTTACCCACATGAACTGCTTGACGTTCTGGTAAAACTTATTCAATTTTGTAAGCGAGGGAATTATTAATAGTCAATTAGTTAGTTCCACGTAAAATGTGTGATACATCTTTGCACTGTTGTACTGGTATTTTTAATTTTACCTATACAGGCTTTGTGCCAAATGTAAAGCATTTCACCAGTCATGCAGAAAAGACGAGGAAATTCACAGAACTAATAATTTGTCGCCATATTTTCAATTAGTAGTAGATAGTATTTAGTAGTAGTAGATAGGAGATATTGTTTTTGTCTAATACGTCAAGATATAAAAAAACCGGCCAAGTGCGAGTCGGACTTACACACAAAGGGTTCCGTAATGCTGTATAATATTAAGATCTTACGAAAAAATGCTTAAAATACACATTTATTATGTGGGGGTATGTACGTTTTTTTTTCATTCATTACGTTTATTTTTCCATTTTATTTTCAATGTAACCTATGCAGCATTATTCGTGTAACATATTAACCTCCCTTAAAACAAATTGCGATTGTTCCTAGCATACAACACGCCATAGACAAATTTAATATCGTTACGAATGTGGCAGCGGCCGGCCACGTGCGGCGCTCGTTTGTCTTCGTTACCGCTCGGCTCGCTCCGGCGATAATTGTGGATGATGTATCTCCGTCTTGCACCTTACGACCGCTTCACAATCTACCAACCTTACGTCAAAAACATTTAGGTTCAAATTGGAATGAATCTAATATACCTCTTACTTGCCCCATGTTATGCTAAATCAAGGGTAGAGCTCGATAAATTTTTGGCGGATTATGAAACGTAACGAGGTATTTGGAGGCCGAGGCAAGTTTATTGCCTCCTTTAACGTAATAAAACTCAGTGAGACCTAATTCATATTAAAAATAAAAAAGCTTTTGGAAAAGGTTTCGGTAACCGTCAAGATCAATCTAACCAAGGTATCTCGCATCTACGTAACAATATTCATTTGACTATTTTAGTCTAGCCATAGAAAAGTAATATCAACTAGTTACGCGTCAAGAATAATAGTGACAAAGTTCTAAGAAAATAAGAAATCTCTAATAAATGATATTTCTATTTCTATTTCTTTATATAATAAAAGGCAAACCTGATTCACTGACTTATATATCAACGCACAGCCGAAACTACTGCACCTAGAAACTTGAAATTTGGTGCAGGGGTTCCTTTCAAAGCTTCTCGTTTCTGCTCACGTTCTAAACCTACCTTTCATATTTCCCCTTGTGGCACTAATTATGCGCAAAATTCGTTTCTAAAGCGCTCGTGTAAGGTGTACAATGATTTGTTTAATGATGTTGGCATCTTTGCGAATAGTCTATCAGTGTTTAAAATTAAGATTCGGCAATCGCTTTTTTAGATTGTTAGTACCTACCGTTTGTGAATTCCTGTTTTCTAATTAGTTTTGGTTGTTTTGTTTGCATGTTAAGAAAACTGGTTAACAACTTAAATTGTAACCTAGCAATATATGGAAGTTTAGGCCTTATTGCCACCGAGCGGTCTCAACGGAAGACCAGCGCTGGCTTAACAGCTGGCACATGCTGAGTTGGGACCGTTTCACAACAACTTTTTTTTTTAATTATTATATGTCGTTTCTTTTTTTCTTTTTAAGTGTGTTGTTGTGAATAAATATTTTTATTATTATTTTAATTATTAATATTAGTATGTATTACTTTGTACACGGCTGTTGGTTTTCCGAAAATCGACCCCCAACGGAATGAAATAGGGAGAGTGGCGGGAAATTAATTCTACGCGTACAAATTCACGGGCTTCCTCTATTACTTTATAAGCACTTAAAGCTCTTGCATACTGTAAACTTTCTATCTTCTACGATTGAGATGGTTTCCATTTTTTTTAAAGTTTGTACAGATAAACCACGGCCTAAAATTTAGTCTGCATTTTGCAAATATTCCATCTTCAAACCGCCATTGAAAGTTGTAGAAAAAGTTACATAGTCAAAGTTTTGTACAAAAAGTTCCTCATTCTCGCTATGTTATGTTCTGTGTCAGCCGTGTACCGCTGACGGCGTAACGGCAGCGTGCTACGGCTCATATTTTCACGACTGCACCCACTGAGCCGTGAACCGAGATAGCGAGGAGGTTTCCTCCACTGCCCGCCACCAACTTGGCGGTTACTGAACAGAATATTCAATGTGGATTTATTGGGAGTTGTGACACCAAGAAGCGACATTTTTAACGGCTGCTGAATATTGTATTAAATACTAATTATGTCCCATAGTTAAACAATAGGAGGATGTTGAATACGACATTATTATCATAAATAAATATCAGGGGACAATGTCACACCAATTGACCTAGTCCCAAACTAAGCTCAAGGCTTGTATCATGGGTAATAGACAACGATATAAATACTTATAAATATAGAGAAATATATACTTAAATAAATAAAAAACATCCATGACTCAGGAACAAATATTCGCGCTCATCACACTAATATCTGCCCTTACCGGGATTTGAACCCAGGACCGCTAGCTTCGTAGGCAGGGTCACTACCAACTAGGCCAGCGCGTCGTCGTATCATAGAATCATAGAATCATTTACTTATTGCCATTCATTACAATTATAAAGTGGTTAGTAAGTTGTTAGTAGTATTACTTGATACCCTGTCAGAGCACTGAAATGTCTTATCAACTAGAATGCCCAAAAATTAATATCAATTTATAAATAATTAAAAGTTGAAAGTTTAAATTTACACAAATCATGAATTTAAAGTCATGTTTTTTTTTTCAGGGCAGTGGTCTCCCTCTTTTGTCGCTATTCCTCTCTACTAATTACATACTTCTGCCAGTCGTTTTAAAATACATCCAAAACCCACCCACCTTTTTGGTTTGACTCTGTTCCGGCGGCCATTCTGTGTCATCCATTTGGTGACAATTCTAACCCATCATTCCAGATGTATACGACAAACATATTCATCCCAGTTCCACTTGAGTTTAGCGGTCACCATTATACCAATATTAAATTGCACCCAACAAAAACCCAGCTTTTAAATAGCGGGAATTCGATACTGATTTAGGGCTGATTTTTCAATCTTCAGATAACACTATCTGTCAGGTAAATTGTAGCTCTGTCTTTATCTTTTTTGCGACCAAGAAAAGGACAGAGCTACAATTTACTTGACAGATAGTATTATCTGGAGATTGAAAAATCAGCCCTTAATATCGAAATTTTAAACCTGTATTTTTATTACTTTATGGGCTCCTAGTAGAGTAAAGTAAATATCATGTAACATTAAACTTTCCGTCTTATTTTGTTAGAGGTTAGGTACTACCCGCAAGATTTGCTCGCGCCGTCCGGAAGGAGCTAACTCAAAAATGGCGCCGCAATCGAGCGGAAGTTTAAAATGGTTCGAACCCGTGAATTATGCTCTGACCAAATGATCCGCGCAAATTGTGAAAAAGTGCTAGCCAGTAAGGCCATCAACCTTTTCACATTTAAGTAAAATAATTCGCATGTTTTGATGACGCAGTTATGCTAGTTGTATGTAAATATTTGCGAGTACTTAAATATTATTATATAGGCTCAGAAAGCTTGGGTGTTTACTTTGTTTATTTTTATTTCCATAGTACAAGCCTCTAAGATCTAATTATGGACTAGGTCAAATAGTTTGAGATTGTCATGCGGCGTTTTTTTTTTTATTAATTTAAAATATTTGCGGTTATCTGTACGTTTTAAAACGGAACGGTTTTTATATTTCAGGACCAGACGCGTGCTAACTCGGGATATCAATACGAAAGTGATGTAGCAAAATATTTTTGCGACTAATATTATGTCGATTTTACCGTCAAGTTCAAGATGTTATTCAACATTCATAAATATTATTGTACGTTTTAAAGCAAACAAATGATTATCTGTTTATTTTGCAATGATTTTCACAGTAAAATAAATATTTTTTCCATATTTGTCGGTTATAAAGGTCTAGATGAAAATTTCCACTATAAATTACTATTAGGTAGTACTAATTACTGACGTTTTCTCATTTTCAATGTGCACATATATAAATAATATATCGACGTCTTATTTATCGATATTTAATCCCTAGAAGTGCCCTGGGTTAGCACACGTCTGTTCAGTAAATATGAATTAACTAGTGATCTTCACTAAGATCTTTTTGTTAATATCAAACAAGAGGTAATTATAAAACTGCCCTCGTCAAATAATAGATAAAACTAAACGCAGAAAAAAGATCGCAAAGTAGATAACAGACGGCCAAATCATATTTCCTGAACTATACAGTAAATCTACTTACAAGAATATTATGTACACACCACCTACTTACAATAATATTCGTTAGACATGCAATACTCCAACAACTATCGTATAGAGCCGTGTGGTAGCCGGATTAGAATAGTGCCACTCCGTATCTATCCGTGGATGTCGTAAAAGCCGACTAAGGTAATAAAGGCGTGTAGTACTGTTAGGCGATGGGCTTGCAATTGCAACCTGTCACTAATAAACTGGTAAACATCTTCGCCTAAGTGTGCAAAATGTGGTAATAGAGTTATCAAAAAGTTTTTATAGTTGTTGGAAATTCTGTAGCTCTGCCTACCCCACTCTGGGAATAAAGGCGTGAGTTTATGTATGTATGTATATCGTATAGAGCTCGCTCCCAAAAGTAGAATCAATTTGATTACATAGATGAAGCCAGCATTATGTTAATGCTCATGCTCACAATGTTGAATCAGAGCGTATAGCCATACAGAAACATTGCTTTTCTAATCCGATCCATAAAAATCATTAAGCTCATTACCAAGAAGACCAGTTATTCTCTTTATACGTTCCTTTCCATACAAAGCACAGCACAATAGGCATGTATTAACATAACCCGTAACACGGATCGTAAGCGTAGAAATACCCCGACTTTATACCTTATTCAGCGAATATAATTAAGACTTTGAGCAGATGTTATAAGGCCGAGTTCAGAATGTCAGGGTCTGAATATGGTTGTGTGTCAATTTCTTTGTGCCGCCATTCATAATCGAGCAGATATCGTTTTGCGGAAACGGAAAGGCGTAATGGGGTTTGGGTCCCGTTCCAAATAACAAATTATTTAAAGATATTTGTTTGGCCTCAAAGCAAGGTTTCTTTTGATATATTTTCTGATTTAGCAATATCTTATTTTTATTCTTGTGATTAGATTGTATGTTCGAATGTTTTTTCAAGAGAATCAAAGATTAACTGTCTTTGTAGAAGCTTTGGTAGTTTATGATAACTGTCGTTTAAAACGGATTTTTCAATAAGTTTTATAATGTAGCAACTGTGGGGCTAGACAAGTTGCCATCGTTCACGAACGCTAGCGTTAGGCGATCACTTTGGTGATCACCTGTCACTTGGCGCTGTCAAAATTAAATAGGCTAGACAATCAGTTTTCAGCGTGTCTGTTGTAACGAGTGATATATCACGTGACTTACGTCATTCCCATACATTTTTCAATGACAACACATGTCGCCAGTGATCACCTAACGCTAGCGTTCGTGAACGATGGCAGCTTGTCTAGCCCCACAGGTTGCTACATTATAAAACTTATTGAAAAATTCATTTTAAAAGACAGTTATCATAAAGTACCAAAGCTTTTACAAAGACATATAATCTTTGATTCTCTTGAAGAAACATTCGAACATATAATTTAATCACTTGTTATGACGCGCAAACATCTTTAGATCAAAGTGTACGAGAACGAAAGCTAATGTTTTAAAAACTGCAACATTATGATATTATATAGTAAGAATTATGTGAATGTTTAATTTATTAGTTTATTACCTATGAGGGCAATGGAAAAGATAATGAAAAATCCTAAGTGACAAAAAAAAAAAAAATCGTTGAACAAAAATATTTCTATCCTATAGAATTTACCAAAATGGCTTAAACTAAACCTATCTGAAGGCAAGATAAGGCAAGATTTAGGTAAATGTCAAAATAGTTTAAAAATAGTTTTATTTGTGAAACATAGGTGTAAACACTGATGTAACGTCGACTTAATAAGAATCACTATGTTTTGCCGTTAGGCATACAAATAGCTACAAAATGCATGCAACAAGCAATCTTACAGACTAAATATACAGGGTGACCTCTAAGACGTAATACAAAATTATATTTTCTGGATCTTCTCATGAGTACGATCAACTTTTACTATGGGACTAATATCGAAATCGGTAGAAAAAAATTGAATCTCCCATACTAAAAGCAATCAGCCGGTTTCACAATTTGTATGGAGACGTCGATTTTATGTTTACGTTTTCGAAGTTGGTCCCATAGTAAAAGTTGATCGTACTCATGAGAAGATCCAGAAAATATAATTTTGTATTACGTCTTAGAGGTCACCCTGTACATTTTGACATTCTAATTTATATTATATTCTATTTACATCTCGTCATTCAAATATTCGTGTATGGAATAAAAAGCCTTATTTACTAAAAACGTATACAATCCTTTCTTAAATTGTGCCATATCTTGTAATTTTGAAATAGCTTTTGGTGTTTTATTGTGTCATCGGTTATCAGATAGCAAACCATTTCAGTAGCTAAGAAGACATAATATTAGAATGGCAATGTCCTTCCAGTACCCTCACTATGAGTTTTAATTACCGTACTCGCTAACGAGTCGAATTCTCTGTCCCTCACGCTCTATATGATTACCGCAGAACATTCGACTTGCTAGCGAGTACGGTAATTGCAACTCATGATAAGTGTAAGGATGTCGTGTCCGTCACATTAGTGTATACAAAAAGATATCCAAATCTAGTTGAGAAGGTTCGGCAACAAGAGGCATTGTAAAGCTCTCCACTTAAGTTACAAATGTAGTGGTAAGAATATTTGGACCCAGTTTCATAGATTTCTCTCCCTTATCCTTTTTTTGATTGTCGTAAAATAAATAACGTTTGATGTCAAGATTTCCGATACGAGCGAGTTCAAAGCATTGACAGGAATCTGCCAGTTCAATCAGAATGAAATCACACATTATCTGTAATAAAATGTAAAAAAAACTTGATTTAGAGGCCGCCCTAGGCGTACTTTTTTGAGTCAAATCGGAAAAAAACTGGAAAAGGGCCGAATCTGAAGTACCTGAAACCGACGTGCGTGCATGACTCGATGTATGAATGTGGAAGAAGCGAAAGAAATTTGTCAAGATCGTAGCAAGTGGAAAGAAGTGGTCTCTGCCTACCCCTCTGGGAAACAGGCGTGATTTAATGGATGTATGTAACTTGATTTTCATTGGTTTTATAAGAAAAACTACCGATTATCGCAAGTGATGTAATGGTGTAGCATAAACAGAATATCTTCGATACACAAATAAAATCTTAAACAATGACAACTCATTCTCATAAACATACCACAATGTTATGATCGCCAAACAAACAAGCTATCGCGAACTATCGGCTGCTGCCAAGAAAACACGGGAGACGTTACAACGTAAAATGACTCAAGTAAATACTGAATGAAATGTTCACACAAACCTATCGTGTTGGGGCAGGCGGGCGCAGCTGGCGGGGCAGATGGCTCACTTGGTTATATTAAAAATAAAATAATGTAGCTGGCCAAGTTTAGGTATCGACGGTGATCAATTTGTTGATATTTATCGGAGGCTTGTGTATAAGCAGGTGTGTTACTCTCTCAAAAACAACGGATGGTTGGACGAACGAGCGAAATCGCAGCGGCGAGTTTAAGTAGTCCCGTCAGAGCGAACAAAATACATTTTAGCGCGTGCATTTACAATTAAGCAGCATTATACGTTCGATCCATCGGCAGAAACCATGCTAAAATATGCTTTGTTCGCACTGACTGGACTACTTATACTCGCCGCTTGGACATTCACTCGTTCGTCCGTCCGACCGTCGT
This sequence comes from Acleris laterana, assembly GCA_963966035.1. Lineage (NCBI taxonomy): Eukaryota > Metazoa > Arthropoda > Insecta > Lepidoptera > Tortricidae > Acleris > Acleris laterana. The sequence continues at coordinate 329,348 of OZ014440.1, forward strand.
TATTGTGAGAATCACTAACCAGTTGAATACGCTTAAAATGGCACCAAGTAGTACGCAACGTATTAATATTGCTGTATTATATACTGTGTACCCTTGCAATTAGTTACAATTACTGTACGTACTCACTAGTGAGTCGAATACTCTGTCTCTTACAGTGATATTATAGAGTGCGAGGAATATAGCTTCCACTTGCTAGAAAGTGCGGTAATTGTAACTCATGGTCAGGATACTCATTTTGGAGTAAGATTACCGGGAAAAGTCAGGATAACGATACTAGTAAACTTTAAAAAAAGCCCACCAAAATAATTTTAATAGCTTTCTCACTGTTTAAGAATGCTAACATGATTAATTTCCCTAAATAAAAAAATCTTTTCTTCTTTATTGTAACTGATCGCTATCCAACTATAAAAACATGTCTAACTTGTAAAAATGTTTGCCAATCAATGAAGAAAATGTATACTGTGCTATTTTAATTGCTGCAGCTGTTTTTTAATAGATATAGCGCGTCAGAGTTCGCTCTCCTGGAAAAGTGTCAAACAGATACCGCCCCTGACGACAGTTCGGGAAGGTTCCGTAAATTAATGAATCAGCGATCCTAGGCAATTATTCAAGAGACAATAATATTGTACCGTAGGAGAAGTACCGGTTATAATAAACCCAAATGGTTTATGTATACAAACAGATTTTGGTAGGCTTGAAATTGAATAGCTAGTCTCCTTTCTTTAGTTTATAATTTTCGCAAATCAATTATATAAATTATACAAATTTATTGATGACAAGATTATAAGTAAGTTTCGCCACTAACAAAATAACCTGTATTTATCTTTCTATAAAATATTGGCTCTTGAATAATTGCATAGAATCGCTAATTCATTACTTTACGGAAACTTTACTACGTTATGGTTTCTGATCTATTCTATTGCGTTTGTCCAAAAATATTTTTGCACAAAAGCATAATTTCCCAAAGTTTTATTTGGCAAAAAGTGGTTCGGCAAAAATTACAGAAAATCCTTTGTAGGAAATGAAAGTTTAAGAAATGATAGAATTTACCAAAAATATTCCTCTGGCATAGTCTCCCATTTTTCAAAAAGAAAGCCACAGAAGTGTCAAATTACTTTACTATTTCTTAACATAACTTTTCAATTAAACCAACTCCACTGAGCTATCTACTACCGCCTGTGTTACATGACAAAACCAGTCTTGCGGAAAAATGTCAAACCGATATCCTCCCTCCCTAGGTCCCTGATTGATGTGGGAACGCCTGTAATGTTGACAGGCGCTGGACGCTGGACGTACTGACAGCTCATGATTTGTGGCCATCGACGTTTGTGTCACTTTGTGTGATGCCCCATGTTCTATTTGATCGAGAGATGTTCGAGTCATGTCGTGAATGGCAGTTTTTATTGTCAGTAATGAAATGTTATTGGTAGGGTATAGAAGCGTTGGTTAAGAATTGTTTGAATATAGACCCAACATTTTGGGAATGACGATTTATTGCAGCACTTCTGCGATTTCAATGAAACTTTCCATCGTGACAATGTAGACCCTATCGATTAGTTCCTCCACATCTCTAGCAGATAAGCGTGGCGACGGGTGGATTACTTTTAATAAAACTAATATTATATAATACAAAAGATTGTGCGTTATGGTAGTGTCTCCTTCAAGCTGAAACAGTTGGATGGTTTTGGATGAAATTTGGAACTGTTTTCTTGCTGTAAAATTACTTTGGTAATCTATCGTAATCGTGTTTTTTTTTACCTTTTTCATTTGACTGAAAACGTTTCGCTATTTATCGTATGTGCGGTGACAGGATACGTAATTTTTAATTTTAATATTTGACATTATGCAAAAAAAAACTCGTTGTGGCCTATTTTTCATGTAATTAATGCTATTGCTAGCCTAATTACGTATTATGTTTCTTTACTCATTTTTCTCTATGTTACGTCAAATATTCATTTCAGCCCAGAAAATTTGGCTTGTAACTTAAAAAAGAAAAAGTATTTTTTTAACTATCCAGAAAATGTAACGCGCAAGACAAATCAAGGCAGAACCGTCACGGATAGGGTAGGTTGGATGCAAGTTAGCAAAACTCCTGCTTTTACCTTTGAGGTTATTTTTTTTCTACCAAACCTAACAAAGTCGTTTTAAAACTATTAATATACTGAGCCGTTACTTTGGGCAAATGATACTATGGTAAAATCAGAAATGGGAAATAGATAAATTATCAAACAATTAGATTGCACAACTAATTGTACGGCGAAACCATTAATAAGGAATAGATAATTTGTCAAATCGGAAAAAGCCAAAACTATTCGAAAATATTTGAAATGTTTCGGGCCAACGTAATTTTTTCAACCATATCTGTCGAATAATTTTTGTCAAGCCAAAAATCGGTCAAACGTTTTTTGTAATTCAGATAGGTAACTAAGCTAGTTATTAATAGTTCAGTATCAGTTCCGATCCCCATTTCATCAGTCCCTACCGTGTCCAAAATGAACAAAGATTTTTGTCCAAATATTATCACAACCTATAGAACATTGATTCCCCAATGTACTTATCATGAAACCTTACACCCATTCAACCAACAGTTGCCACGGATTCTTTGTTCTTCTACCCTGTCCACACGCTCGCTAATGGCGGCATTGAATTGATACCCGGTATTAGGTAGCTGGGTATTAGAGCCGTTGTTTGTGCTCGCCGCCCGGGGCGGGAGACTCCAAATAATAATTATTTCTTCGTTTACGGAATTATGATGTGAAAATAATATTGAGGGTTAGAGCGACATGTTTTGACATTGATTTGTGAGTTAATTGAGGTCTTAGTTTGGATGTTGTTGACATGAAATTAGAGGTCTCTTATGTCATGTCATGCCCAATATACAACGTTATCTTCAGGCGAGATGAGATTTATTTGCAAATTTTTTTCTGTCTGCTTTCGTTTATTATATAATAATGCGCTCCTGGCATCGACACCCGAGTGCGACTTGTTTGCGTGGCGATGGGCGGCAGTGTGTAGTGAATGCTTGAGATTCTGTGAGGCGAAGGATGCTAGGTGCTCAACTATTCCAATTTGATTTGTTACCTATTATTGTGAATTTTTAATCCTTAATTGTTAATCTAAGTTTAGTGACGCATTGGTTAAACTGTAATGTCATGTAAACGTTTTTATCAAATAAATAAATAATAAAATAATATTTTAATTAATGTGAATAAATGTGTTTCATTCTTTATTTGTGGGAAAGACAAAATAGGCATTTTGACGAGCTTTTATAAGGGTCATTAGGTTCGTTGTTATGAAAATATACTTGAAAAAAATCGTCATTTCAAATTGCATGTTATCTGGAACCCTAGACAAGAAGCATCTCGATAACGTAAGTGGTTACCGAAAACTGACAAAATGTATGGTAGCATTGTATATAAATCCTATACATTTTAGATAACAATATCGCTCGCAGAATGCATCTTGGCGGCCACAGATCTGACAATCAACATATAAGTTATTTATTTTGCAATCACTTACCCATCATTTTACAACTTTTAACGTTCATACCTTCATACAATACGGTTTTAAAAATCCAATAATTCAATGGTCAAACGTGACTACAAACTAACTTCAAAAATGTAAGGTTTCCCTTCTTCGCCGGGATGCCTTAGAGGCACGAGGTCTTCGGGATTATTAGTGAAGTTGACAGAAGCTATTGGCTGTCCGTCCGTGTCTGCTCGTTAGCGCATTATCGAGTTTGGCCGGCGCGGGTTCGTTCCCGGGGGAAGCTTGATTTATCTGGTTCGGCGATAGCATGGATTGTGTCGTATTTACGTTTAGTTCAATTTCAGTGGGAACGTTTTGTTTCATTTGATATTGTGCTGAAATCGTTCCTCTTTTTGAACCATTTTAATCTTACGCCTTTTGTAATTATACTTTATGATTAAACGTTAATTTACATTCAAAGAAACAGTCAAATTGAACATTAACACCGTTATTTTGCAAAGTTAGTCAGCCCATTGCTTTTCACACATACTTTTATCTGATCATCAAATAATAAATAAAAAATAAATAAATAAATATCAGGGGACAATGTCACACCAATTGAACTAGTCCCACACTAAGCTCTAGGCTTGTATTATGGGTACACTAGACAACGATATAAATACTTATAATAGAGAAATATATTCTTAAATATATAGAAATTATCCATGACTCAGGAACAATATTCGCGCTCATCACACTAATATCTGCCCTTACCGGGATTTGAACCCAGGACCGCTAGCTTCGTAGGCAGGGTCACTACCAACTAAGCCAGCGCGTTGTCAAAATGAAAGGGGCCGAACTCATCCAAACGTTGTAACAAGTTAGTTAAAATTAAGTTTTGTTATTAAATACTTCAAACTAATTAAGATTTTGCATAAATAACGACTTTTTTAAGTTTATTATTAATTTCAAACCACACCGTATTTTAATCGCATCTCAAAACAAAAAAATTACCTAAAAAACCTGGTTCGTTTGCGTCCGAAAGGCCATAACTTACACAAAGCTCCATTCTGTGAGTTTCCAATTTAAACGTCATCCCGGCCGAGTCGGTTTCATCAATTATCGCTACATTTATACAGTTGCAGAAGCACAGGACCCTCGTTGATGTCGCTACTGCTATTGTTATATGCTTCATTTTTGTTCAGCAAGCTGTATTCCTCGTTTATACAATAATACGTCGAGGCCGTGACGTGCCATGCGTCTCTGTCCGTCGTTGTTTATGGACGACGCGTTTATAAATGGGTCTGGCTGACGTCTTTATCGATTAACAGACTCTTCCTTCATAAAAATTATGAAGGGAAACACATTATTATTAAATAATTATTTAACAGTGCAGATAAGTTACCCCAGTGATCCAATTGCGATGCACCTCTTGCATGCTCATACTTACATTGCTTGCGATAATCAATTGGGATTGACCAAAAACGTTTTTACTTTCTTATTCGAAAGAATAGGAAATTTTAAGACACCATATTCAGTAATTTGGTATTTGACCCAATAGTTTTGTTTTATATCTTTATTTATTTAGCAGACATTTTATGGATGACATGATTACTTATTTTAAATTTGGAATTGCATTTTCTAATAAATTACAAAAAATAAATGATATTCAATAAAAAAAGTGATTGTAATAGTGTATGGAAACATACAATTTCAAGCTGTTTTCGCCTAACTCGTAAGATACACTTAAGAGGGCTTCAAGCCGAAAACGAAAGTCAAACAAAGGTACTTTTGTCCAAATATCCAAATTAGATAAATATTTCAAAATCTAAATAATGCAGAACGGCTTTAAAACCCTATTCCTCAAAATGGTTTTCGAATTGGAGTAATTGTAAAAATATGAACAATCCCAATTATTACTTAATGTAGAGAACTACGAGAAGCCTCGTCGCTGTAGCGTTCTTTTGGCTGCTGAAGATAAAGATGAAGATGACATACATACATACATTAAATCACGCCTGTTTCCCAGAGGGGTAGGCAGAGACCACTTCTTTCCATTTGCTACTATCTTGACAAATTTCTTTCGTTTCTTCCACATTCATACATCGAGTCATGCACGCACGTCGGTTTCGGGTACTTAAGATTCGGCCCTTTTCCAGTATTTCTCCGATTTGACTCGAAAAAGTACGCCTAGGGCGGCCACTTCCGACCCGTCCACTCACTTTCGATCTGTATATCTCTTTCGTCAATCTTCTTTCATCCATCCTTTCCAAATGACCGAACCATATTATACCTATCTTATTTTATATAAATCAACAGGTCATCTTCATCTTTCAGTCGTTTGGAAAGGATAGATAAAAGAAGATTGACGAAAGTGATATACAGATCGAAAGTGACTGGACGGGTCGGAAGGGGCCGCCCTAGGCGTACTTTTTCGAGTCAAATCGGAGAAATACTGGAAAAGCCGAAAGATGAAGATGACCTGTTGATTTATTTCAAACACGACGACGAGCTGGCTTATTTTGTAGTCACCTGCTAGCGGTCCTGCGTTCAAATCCCGGTAAGGGCAGATATTTGTGTGATACACGCAAACATTTGTTCCTGAGTCATGAATGTTTTTGAATGAAAGTATATATTTCTCTATGTATTTATATCGTTGTCTTGTACCCATAGTACAAGCCTAGAGCTTAGTATGGGACTGGATGAATTGGTGTGACATTTTCCCCTGATACTTTTTTTTTTATTTACAAACTTTACTGATAACATTAAAAACTCCAATAGAAATTCAAACTAAAAGTGATTAAGTAATGTTATATTTCCGAGTTATCAAGCTTCTTATGGTTGTTAAAAAAACTTCCTTGCGTAACTTAAACTTTGCCAATATATTTTTTACTTGACAACAATAATTCAATTGCCAAGTTTGATTTTTGGAATACAGATAACATACAACACCACAACTTATTTCCAATTGTTTTCAGTACAGCCATAAAAGTCAAATAAGTTTAATTTAAACTGCCAGTATCGGAAAGCCTGCAGGAGATGGATGGTCAGCCGTGGTGCATGGTCCGCCGGGTGCGACGCAGGAGTGTTGGTCGCGTATTCCCCCGGCCCCGCGCTGGACAAATGGACTCCATTACACCCGTAACTTATGAGGTTGGCTTGCGAACATTTATATTAAGAAATAGTAAATAGGTAGTCAGCTTATGTGAGGTTTAAAAATTAAATAAAGGAAAACAATATTGGGTGCACAAAAGGAAAGTTGGTGTTCTAAAACGCACCTACAGTCACCAGCAATAATATATTATCCAACATTAGGCGCTAAAATATCTGACACGCTCTTATACCTCTAGTAACAAAGACGTGTCAGATATACCTACTTATACATATAGAGAAATGTTTAGGAGTTTCAAACCTACCAACATTGAGTAGGTACTCAGTGCTTTAATGAACCTATAATATTTAGTAACTTTTCAATGAAATTTAGGGTCAATAGATAGAGTAGACATATTTGAACACGTTACACTAATAACACGGCAAGCCTGCCTAGAACAGGGAAGTGATTCTCTCAACAACGACGGTCGAACGGACGAACGAGTGAATGTCCAAGCGGCGACCTTAAGTACTCCCGTAAGTGCGAACAAAACATATTTTAGCGCGTGTATTTTCATTTTAGCAGCATGGTTTCTGCCTATACTTCTAACGTATAAGGCTGGAATACGTGTTAAAATGTGTTTTGTTCGCTCTGACGGGACTACTTAAACTCGCCGCTGCGATTTCGCTCGTCCTTCCGACCGTCCGTTGTTTTTGAGAGAGTACTGTAACACCCTAGAACCCGGCCGCCACACCTAATAAGGTGGTTTGATGAGAGCTGCGATCAATGGAATGATCGAAATCAATGTCAGATATGACTGTGAGTGGCGTCTTTTCAAACGTACTTCTAATTTCAAACTCAAAGCCTATATTTACTCACTCATGAATACGCTCCATTCAGTTTGTTCTTGGTATCTTATGTAAAATGATCTTATACCTGTCACATTTGGCAGTTTTGATATTTATGTTTACTTAATATTTTGCTTGTTATTGTATAAATTGGAATATTCGGAGTGTATTTCTTGAATCTCAACTAAATCCAATTGTGATCAAATTATTTCATTTACAAGAATGTTCAGTACTTGGATTATTTGTAATAAAACTTTTCCGTGTTGTTGCTGGATTAAAATAGTGCCACTCCATGTCTTCCTGTGGATGTCGTAAGAGGTGACTAAGGGAATACAGGCTTGTAGTATGTTAGGCAATGGGCTTGCAACCTGTCACTAATACACTGGTAAACATCTTAGCCTTATCGTGCAAAATATGGTTACAGAATCATCAACAAGTTTTTTTAGGGTTTTTATTAGTAATTCTGTAGCTCTGTCTACCCCATTCTGGGAATGACGGCGTGAGTTTATGTACGTGTTTAAACTCTTTATTTACTTTAATTCACATAAACATGTATGATGACTTCAGGAGAGAACTACTAACTCAATTCTATGATTCAAGTCTGAATTAGTTTAGGAGTTGATAATAATGTTATTGACTTTCTACAATCTTCAAGTGTATACATGTACTAGGCATACTGTACTTCACTACATAGTATAAAACAACGTTGCTTCCCGCTGTCTGTCTGTCCCTATGTATGCTTAGATCTTTAAAACTACGTCCGGATTTTGATGCGTTTTTTTAATAGATTAAGTGTTTCAAGAGGAAGGTTTATTTATTTCTTCTTTATTTGCAATAAATTGTATGTACAAAGATGGAAAATATTTTGTAATTAGAGCATGAATACAATTTTACCCATAAGGTGTAGCAAAGAACAAACATTAGTAAAATATAAATGTCAATATCATTACATTACATATAATTTTAAACTAACAACACAACAAAATAATATAGATGTCAAGTTAAATAAATATGCTTTCATTCTGAATCACATTAATCTTAAGTATCACTATACTTATTATCTATCTGTTTTATATACGGATGTTACAGAAAACTCACATAAACCGAAGCAAAGCGAGGGCCGGTCGCTAGTTCCTAATAAATATTCAAGCTTATATTCTTCTATTCCATTGTTCTGTTCAGTTATTGAATTAAGCTCCGTGATCACCCGACATTACGCGAGTTACGAGCTGGCTGCACCCTTCATGTATTATTCAGGCGCGTGTGATTGTTCCAAACTTATCAATGTATTCCGGAACAAAGCCCTTGTAATAGTCGTCAAATGTTTTATTAGGTCATCACATATTTCAAAATATAATGGTCTCTGCCCAGAATATATGTTTATTCCATTCGGCGTCGAGACCCTTGGTCCGTGGGGTCCTAGCGGTCGAAGCCTCTTCAAAGAAGTTTCGAAGAGGCTCATTGACGTCACGGGACACCGGAGAGCTGGCAGTTTCCTCGCTCAACGTATAAGTTTAACCATCCAGCGAGGAATTGCTGCCAGCATCTTTGGTACAATGCCGCAGGGGCCATTCTTAGATTTAATGTTTTAGTTAATTTATAATATTTAGAGTTAGTTTGATTTAGTTTTAGTTTTCTTTTTCAGTTATTGTGTTATGGTTGTTGTATTATTTTATGTTGTTTTTCATTAATTAAATTATTTATAGGGAAATTCAATAACACCTTAATTTATTATTTTCTTCTTACGCAATTGGAAATCATATTATTTAAAAGCATTTCAGTTTTCAATGCCGAAGTATAAATTAAAAAAACTGTTTATTAATGAATATAGCTTCAACTCGCGACATTGTACGCGTAAAACCAAATCCGTTCACTCGTTGCAGAAGGTAGAAGTAACAAACAAACACACACACACACAAACATTCGCATATATAATATTAGTGAGATACACCTCCAACATAAAAGCATAATAGGAGGTGATTAAAAATAACCTAATGATGAAGTTGGTGGAATTTGATATCAATAAGGGTTCCACTTAGCATGTATTGCAGCAGCTGGTTTTCTTTGATCCATTTGTAATTTTATAGAAATAAAGAACAAAACAATCAGCACGATGACTTTTAAATACGTACTTAATCCCCTTGAACCCAAACCTGAGCATTTTATACAAAGCTCGCCGCAACCCGCTTGGCATAAACAACCAAAATGATACATTAAACGCTTGCCCGTCCATTCATTCCTTTCATCGATAAGCGCTGAATAACTCATATATTTTTAGCCTTTTCAGCGAAGAAAGGACGGAAATCAAATCTTGAAGCTGACGGAGTCATATTAATGGCCGGCCCGACCCGCGACCCGCTCAAAAGCCGCTTTCCCACAACCGTTCTCGAAACCGAAAATCAACCATTAATCTTACTTGCAATTGTATTAAAACGATTTGGTATTCGAACGCGGACGAGGGTTCCGCGAGTGCTTAATAACTTTATTTGTTTCATAATTGACTAATTATAATATTAAATCCCACTCCCTCTGAAAACATCCCATCAATACGGCTAAATATATCAACCAATCTGTTACAATACTGCCTACACGCTGTTAAATACAGGATAAATATAAGCTAAGATCACTTAAAAATATGTTCTCTTGACCTTTTTACGGAAGACTTGATACAAACTTCAGATTTTCAATTACGTATATAGGGAAAATTTATTTAAAGAACATTAATTAGTACAATAAATAAAAAACACTATAAATAGTTTCTCCTACATTTTAATATCATTATGTAACATCACGTTCTTAAGGAAGCGATAAAAACTAACAACAATAATTAACATTGGAAATGTTTTCAGACTAAAATTGTCGCGTTTTTGTTAAATGATTTTACTCAGTTCCCGAATGTGCAGGATCACGTGAACTTCACCTTAAAAATACCTTGTGTTTATGCACTCAGGTACGGGCAAATATTTGAGCAGATATTCGATTCTGCGTCTTGGGTGTTTTGTACCCATAGACAAAGCCTTAAGCTTCGTTTGGAACTGGGTCAAATTGTGTGAAACTACTAAAATTCTACAATACAGATGTTGTGCAGACAACAGCATAAATAAGTGATCATTTATGTAGGTACCTTGTCACTTTAACGTCGTGTTTGAAATGTTATACAAAATTGTGAAACGATTAAAAGCGACAAGGTACTTAATTATGCTGTTGACTGTACCTGGTAAATAATGTCATATTTGCTTATTGCAATGTCAGGAACTGGCATAATAAGTGACTGGGCCATCGTCTCTCGACTGTATGTATTCAACACAGCTACCTCCTCCAAGGAACCCCACAAAAAATGTTTGAGAGATTTGATTAATTGCCTCCGATACTGGAAAGTGACGGCTCCTATTAAGGTGATTGAAGAATTTCAATAATTTCACTCCGAGCATCGCCCCTCGTTCACTTCTTTAGCCATTTTATTCTCATTGTGACGTCATCGATCCAATTTGTCTTTCCGTAGGCATTTTGTAAAGAAGATTTGAGCAATTTGCGTTGACGTCTTCGGAATTTGAATTGTTGGCATAGCAAAGGCTATTTGTCATTAATTTAAGATTAACGGCTGATTTTTCAATCTGGAGATAACACTATCTGTCAGGTTAATTGTAGCTCTTTCTTTTTCTTTGGCATAAGAAAAATAAGGACAGAGCTACAATTTACTTGACAGATAGTGTTGTCTGGAAATTGAAAAATCAGCCCTTAGAATTGGTAAAGCTCTATCTGCTAGAATGAAATAGTGTATATTTGTTGTAGACCCATTATTCTTAAGCCTAAGTATTTTGTTTTAAATCGTGTTTACAAATTCCACTGTTCCTTATTTTTTTTTGTGGTTTTAAGTTTAATTTTTCATTTTTAATGAGATTGTTAATCGTGATTTAAAAAAAAAAGCCAGAGCAACAAGTAAAGAAAAAAAAATGACGCCTCTTTCACGTATTTGTCAAAATAATGTTAGCGCAAATTGAGTACGAGTGCTAAAAACTCTCTTTTCTGTTATGTTATTAGGTACGTAAAAATTGTACCTTGAAAAATTACGCCAATTCTTTCTACAAACGAAGTCACATGAACATAAAGATAGATTTTCATATATTTTATTGTAGTATGTGGTTGCAACAGGAGAAAAGACATTGATCATCATAAGTTACAATTATAATATGTAACCGTACTGTAATCACTATAGATTTGCAATCACCTTCTACATAGATAAATTTAAAAGGTAACCCTTCAACTTCTATTAGTTCAGCTAATAATGGTTTATTCATAAAGTGAAAGTAAATAGTCTGCTAGTAGACTAATCCGGTCAGTGTGTGGTCAGTCGGGTCAGAATGTATTGTACACAAGATTATGGGCTTTGGGAGGCTCACGTATTAGGTCTATTACGTGTTGCTAAATTACGGAGATTATCTTTTACATAGTGTAAAATGAAGTCGTTTCCGCTCTCTGATCGCTAAGATATTTTAAACTACTCATACATACATACATAAACTTACGCCAGTAATCCCAGAGAGGGGTAGGCAGAGCTACAGAATTATCTACAACTTCAAAAACCTGTTGCTAAGAATTTTACTAGCATATTAGTGACAGGTTGCAAACCCATCGCTTATCAGTACTACAAGCCTTTATTCCCTTATTCGCCTATTGCGTAAGAAGTGCGTCTCCCTTCTATTTACATCGTGTTCGCGGCAGCCAGAATACCATCCTGAAAGTGCTTGCAAACCGCATGGACAGTCCCTTACGGACAGGCACTTGGTCAGAAAAGGCATTGGTGTCATAAAATAGGATCAAATAGTATAGCTTTGTCCCCTAATATTTATTTAATATTTATTTATAGGTAGTAATGAGTAGTAATTTAAAATTGAATTTTAATCCTAATATTGATTTTGATTATGAGTTTAATTCTAATTTCGATTATGTTTTGTTGTAATTCTAATAATTTATTTACTGCCACTATTTCTATTATTTTAATCTATCATGACGTAATAGTAATTTTATTGTATGTATTGAATGTAATGTAATTTTAATTTTGTTGTACCTAGGTACTTATTTAATTTTATTTAATTTTAATTTAATGTAACTGCCTAGTAACATAAAGTAATGAACTTGTGTAACTAACTTAGTATGGAATTTAATTCTGAAATAAACGATTATTATTATTATTATTATTACAAAATCCACAAGAAGACTTGGAATACACTATTCTATCCCGGCGACCACACTAATACTACTGCCACTTAACGGATTTAAATGCAGTTTTCAGCAATAGATAAAGTGATTCAAGAAGAAGATTTTATACGTATAAAAGCTAGAGAGCACCCGCGACTTTGTACGAGTAGAATTAGTTTTCCGTATTCCCCCTATTTCTCCCCGTTGGGGGTCGATTTTCGGAAAATCCTTTCTAAGTGCACCCATAGACGTCACATGGAACCTAGACCCAGCGGTTTCGGCTGTGCGTTGATATTTATAAAAGTCAGTGAGTCAGGTTTGACTTCAGGTTTGATTCTGGTTTATGTTCGGGTGTTACAGAAAACTCACATAAACTTAAGCGAAGCGAGGGCGGGTTGCTAGTGTACTATAAAAAAAAAGGCGATGTGTATTAAAGTATTTGCTGCAATAAAAACAAAAAAATTTTTTTGTCAAAAATTTCATTTTTGGAACAAGCTTTTATTGCCGACTGTACTTATTTTTGCACAGTCGTTATAAACTTGTCAAGACATTTCTAACAAGCTCTAGCACGACGGGTTTATCATGTGTGATTTAGGAGATCCTATGGCCAGTATGGCCACCCTGAGTCTCCATCATCAGACCAGCTCGATGGTACTATATTATTGTAATGTCATCAGAACTAAAGGCGTATGCAAATTTTCAGCTTCATCGGAAACCGGGAAGTGGGTCCAATTTAGCTGGCAACATTTGACCCTTATAAATAAAAGCTTTGAAAATGCTTGAAAGATAAGGAGTTTGAGTTGGTGAGATGTGAAACAATAATACTTACTAATTATTAACTACCACAAAAAATCCATATTCGTTAAGAGCTCTCTTATGTTTCTCATATAAGTATGTTATGGCAATTATTTTGTTAGAAAGTTATTTAAAAAAATAAAAAATAAAATAGAATGAAAATGTAGTGTATGTGTGTTTTAATAATTATAAAAATAGTTTTGAAGAACATTCACTCTATCAAATTCCAACAAATCTACTCGTATTTTACCAATTTCTAACGTAATTGATACATGTTGTTATAATTGTTACGTAGCGTATTCTAACGTAAATAACAGAAATATAAATTAAATTAGTTATTCGACGAGCAAAATAATAGAACAAACTAAACATCATAAAACAGAACAGCAACATATTTTAGATTCGATCACAAATTAGATGATACGACATTTTCCAGTTTTGTTGTAACCTTACCTTCGACCTTGTTTTAAATCTAGTCACGTATCTTATCTAGAAATAGGTTAAAAAAACAATAACGCCATCCCATTTAAGTGTACGGTCCCAGTGAGCCCATTGGGCGCATGTCAATGTGCGGCCAAACTACGTGGAGTAACGTTGGCGAGTGCTCTGGGCATGGATGGGGGGAGCCCAGGGTAGGAGAGGTAGCGGGAAGGACAGCGAATAACTTGAGTTATTTATTTATTAATAAAACAAAGGGGTTTGGGTAAAAAAAATATGACATGACGACGCGCTGGCCTAGTGGCTAGTGACCCTGCCTACGAAGCTAGCGGTCCTGGGTTCGAATCCCGGTAAGGGCAGATATTTGTGTGATCAGCGCGAATATTTGTTCCTGAGTCATGGATGTTTTCTAATGTATTTAAGTATATATTTCTCTAAATAAGTATTTATATCGTTGTCTAGTACCCATAGTACAAGCCTAGAGCTTAGTTTGGGACTAAGTAGGTCAATTGGTGTGAGATTGTCCCCTTATATTTATTTATTTATTACTTATGTATTTGTAAAAGTCATACATTTTCAAGGTGAGCGGCCATTCGTAAAAGTGGTATATTATGACAGCATTATACATTGCCAACCCTGAGCATTAAGATAGAATGCCTCTATGCTAGTTAATCTCACCGGTTGTATACCCACACCAGAACACAGAAATGCGAACACTGATGCTTGGCGTTAGTTTAAAGGATAAGATAGTGATAGCAATTTGGATGGACCTTGCACAAGGCCCTATCAACAATATAATAAATTTGACGAAATATTGTGATTAGTTGATGACACTTTAATAAAATTGAACGCCAAGAAGTACCTATAAGTAATATGTACGGTACGAGTATGTATGTAGAATACTTCTACTTGTAATAATCGCTACCCATAAATATTGAAAAGCTTATTCATGTTCTTCATTTTATTCAATCCATTCACTCATTCAACATTCATTTATTCATTCAATTGAGAAAATACAAATTGAAGAGGCAGAGAAATACAAGGAAGTGATTTTGGAATTTTAAAAGGTATTAACTAAAAGAAACGCAATAGTTATGTTGCTATTTAATAACCCAAATACACAATCTGTTTGATTTGGACACCTCCTATTGTTTTAGAACCCCACTTGAGATTACCACTGTATAATAGGTACTTTTATGCAATTGTCACATAATCAAGGGTCTTGTGATACGAGTGGTAAAAATATTGTACATTATCGAACTGTTATTACTATGGCAACGCTTTTTTATCCACGAGTGTCATTATTATATCATGAACTATAATAAATCTTAACATACGGCTTTAACATGAACGTCAAAAAAACAATTTTTACTCGCGTATTATAAACCATTAATATTGATATTGTTAACGGTATTAGAATACCACCAGAACGTGGAAACAATTGTATAAAGAGCGTTGCCATGGTAATAACAGTTCTATAATTACTATTGTGAATTATATTAGGTATCTTAAGGCTGTGTGTAACTCTACAAAGAAGACAATAATACAATATTTTTCATGCTGCCTGTTAAATACCTTCCCTCGTCCTCTCCCTTCGACCATACCAGCCTATAACTGTAGCCCTTTACGAGCGAAGGGCCGGCTTTGTGCGTCCCCACTAGTGGCCAAATTGAATTGCGAGCACCTTGACTTACTTAGCTAATTGCTCCATTCAGCAATTACGGTGTATAGTACCCGTGCATGGCTTCTTTAGGGTGCTATAATGTAAAAATATGTGGAGGGCGTTGGGACCATTAAAGGTTCTATTGTTTTTTTTTCTGTTTCTTCTTATAAAGGTCTGCCAAGTTTAACCAATTTGCTTTGGGTTTTTTTTACAAAAGTTATAAGAACTGAAGTGCTACTGCAATAAGGTTAAGCTTCCTATAAGTTAAAAATGACTTAGCATCTCTAATGACATTGACTACTTCAAGTAGTTTTAGATTATTTATTTTTCTCCTTTTTCTTCCTTTATCTCTCACGTAAGATTTTCGGCATGTTTTCCTGCTGATCTACGCATGTTATTTGATATTATATTTAATTGAATATTAATTTTTAATATAATGCTAGGTTAAGTAGTACCATTGTATAGATGAATTAGCGAGAGCGTGGAATTGCATATTTAGTGGTATTGTGTGTGTATAGGCAAGACATAGAGAGAGAAAAATACTTAAAGTACTTCTCTCTCTCTTTCTCTTGCCTATAAACAAATAATACCACTACATATGCAATTCGACGCTCTCGCTAATTCATCTATAATATGTTTAAAAAATGTCTGACTGCTGAGTTTCTTGCGGCGTTTCTTCTCATCAGTGTCTCTTCTTGGGAAGCGCTGGTAGATTCGCGACTTGTAAAAGTTCCCGTGCGGCCTACTTACTGTGTGAATGTCTTTTATCTTTTTTATCTTTATCTTTTTTTTATGAATCACTTAGTAACGTTCACGACCGTGCAAACATTTTTATTAAAAATAATATAAATAATAATCAAAAATAATTATAGTATCTATAATCAATGCGGAAATTAATGTTTTTGATTGATTATGTTTTGAAAATTGTTACGCAGTAGCGAACGTGATATTTAGGACAAGGTTTCCTAATTTTACTACGGACCTCTAAAATTAAGTGACATAACCAACATTTTAGAAAGGGTCGTGTTTTTTCGGGACATTTAACGCGGCTTAAGGGTTCCTCGTTTGTTTGCATTTTTAACGTGGTTAACATGAGCTAATTATATTACTTGTTTAATATTAGCGTATAACATTGTTATCCTTAATCCTATTAATCTCACTTCACTACATATTATAAAACAAAGTCGCTTCCCGCTGTCTGTCCCTATGTATGCTTAGATCTTTAAAACTACGCACCGGATTTTGATGCGGTTTTTTTTAATAGATAGAATGATTCAAGAGGAAGGTTTTTATGTATAATAAATTCAGCTTTATGTACGGGTGTTACAGAAAACTCACATTAACCGAAGCGAAGCGAGGGCGGGTCGCTAGTATATTATAAATGCGAAAGTTAGCGTGTGTGTGTTTGTTACTCCTTTACGCTGAAACGGCTGGTCGGATTTAGATGAAATTTTCAATGGGAGTGTACAAGGTTGCACCTCGGGTCATCAAATTAAAAGTCGGTCTTGACAACACTCACAATCACTTTATTCCATTTGAGACAACCACTACTTACATAATTACAAGCTATACTTATGAATCTCGGGGGACAAGTCCATAGCGTGATGTAGGATTTTACGCCTATGTAACAGCGCCATCTACCGGACAACTGCAACACTACTTATATTAGACAGGGAGATAGCTATTCCTTGGATAAACACATACTACAAACTGGCTACATTTCATATCGGAAAATTTAAGATTCCTGGGATAATAACGATAGTAAAAATCTACAAGGGAAGTAGGGGGGTACGGGGCGGGAGTAAGGGGGACTAGGGAAGAGAAAGGGCATATAATACTTTTGATCGCAGAAAATTCTTTGTTACCACAGGAAAAATAATTATGAAGTTCCACGTAAGCTAGCTAAATAAAAGACAATACATAAAAAAAAAATAACCAGTAACATAGTTACCGTGGCATCCTACAGCAGTTAGTTTAACTCGAGCAGCAGTTATGCAGCACTGTCCCTTTCTCCCAACCTACACTAAACTGCTGTAGTAAACAGGCACTTTTTCACGTCAACACACTATTACTCGTCTTTGATATTTCTGTTATTTAATAAAAACACTAGTAAGTTATTGACAAAATAAAAACATGTAAAAACTATGTAGAAGGAAACAAATAAATAACACAAGTTCAGTCAGCTCCAAGTTAAACAAAAGCCGGTAAAAATACGAACTCCGTACTTTATCACTAAATCTAGCACTGTCTCGCTCTCGGTCTGTAATCACGTCAACGATTAGAATTCTTTCAGCTCCTCTCGTCTGGAAACGTAGTTTTTTGCAGTCCTATTCCAGAACTTTTCAAATGAATAGCTTTAGGTAAGTACAGTCACCAGTAATAATCATTCTGTTCTTATGCCTCTAACAATAAAGACGTGGCAGATCTTTTTATGATTATTGCTGGCAACTGTACCTAATTTTTTTTATGGCTGTGGCCTGGTAGTATGTACATACATACATACATACATACCTTCACGCCTGTTATCCCAGAGTGGAGTAGGAAGAGCTACAGTTAGGCTAAGATTGTAACACCCGTTTTTTTTGCTTAGTTTTTTTCTTATAGCAACACTACTACTGGTGGGCTTCTGCACCAAAATCAAGGATCGAGTACACATAGTTCTGTCCTTTTCCCTCGCTTTGGTTACGAACGGAGAAAGAGTGAGACGGAGTCAATCAATACTTCAGTCAAGCGTGAGCGTGCGTTACGTTTCACTGCTGCGCTCCTGCGCTTTGATCTATGGACTAAGACTCGGATCATTCGATAATTTTCGGCAGGTAAAATTATATTGTTTCAGGATTCATAGAATATCTTTAGGACTATCTTGTGGATTGTTTTAGATTAGTTTTGATTTCTAAATTGTTAAAACAGTGAACGAGCGTTGCCGTCTAAGAGTGAAACGAGTTCGCGACCATAATGACGTAGAGGGATTGCCACATCATCTAGGTTCGCTCTATTCTCTTTGATTCAGATTCCGCTTGTGGGAAGGGCAGCATTGCCTTCTTCATATATAATTTAATAACCTTTACAAATGGTTAATTAGCGGCAGTTTATACGATGACAATTTCATGCATCGTGGCAGTACTCATATCTGTGTGCCGGTTAAACAAATAGGCGACAAATGCCCATGAACTACATGATATTACTAATATAATAAACCCATCATGCAG
The DNA here is from genome assembly GCA_963966035.1 of Acleris laterana. Taxonomy (NCBI): domain Eukaryota; kingdom Metazoa; phylum Arthropoda; class Insecta; order Lepidoptera; family Tortricidae; genus Acleris; species Acleris laterana. The sequence continues at coordinate 348,059 of OZ014440.1, forward strand.
CTTTCTGTATCCCAAGCGCTGACTCCTGCCTTGTAAAACAGGGTCATTAGGCGATATACGTGCCTGTTTAAGCCAGTGCCACGTTTTATGGGGGCACCGTGTGTATGCCGGCCTCAACTAGCCTCATGATATAAGGCTACATAAAACCCACTTTGTGGGTTTTTAATGCTAGGCGTAGCCTTAACCCCGGATACCGTGAAGGGCGCTTCGTGTTGGACCGCATGGGCGGGACCTCCGTGCCACGTGTTGCAACCCCCTTTGCATATCTCTGGGACATCAAGTCTTCGCTTGCCACTTAACTTCACCTTACACACACTTGACCACATGCGTACTTCACCCTAGATAAGTGATGTTTCTATTTCTGTAGTCAGTACCCCGATGGGACTTACTTTTGTTTCCTTTGCGTAGTGTAACGGCAAAAGCCATAGTTAAATGTTTGGAGAAGGGTGTCTTCCTACTACATGGCGTGTGTAAATTTATATACGTAGACAACGGACCTCAGTTTATTTCGAAGGAGTTCAGGGATTTGCTCTCTAATTATGGTGTCCCTAACATCTTCTACAACCCTCGTTATCATCCTCAGACCAACCAAACGGAGCGTGTCAACCGCGACATAGTACAAGCCATTGCATCCTACGTGCGTTCGGATCATCGTAAATGGGATCAGAACATTCCTGAGATACAATGTGCTCTTAATACTGCAGTTCACGAAGGTACAAAGTTCACGCCGTTTTACTTGAGTCATGGTAGAGAAATGATAACGGATGGTTCCCTTTACCATATCGAGGAGCCGGTAGATTCCCCAACGGTTAAGATAAATGTAGAACCGTTTTCTTCTAAACTTCCTAAGCTGAACGATATATATAAATCGGTTCAAGGTCATTTAAAAAAGGCTTATAATCATAATGTGAAGTATTATAATTTACGGAAACGAGCAATTCAATTTGAGGAGGGCCAAATTATTTATAAGCGTTGTTTTCCTCTGTCGAACGCTTCTAAATACTTTAGTGCTAAACTTTCTCCCAAATATGAAAAATGTTTTATTGATAAAAAACATTCACCGTTGGTTTATTCGTTAAAGTCTCTTAACGGTAAACCCTTAGGACGTTTTCACATCAAGGATTTGCTAGATCGCGGAGGTTCTGAACCTCCAGGGGTACAACCCTTAAATTAATAAAGATTTGCTAGGTTAGGATGAGTCCATGGTAGATTCTATGAGCTAGGGGACTCAATTATAATATTAATGCTTAAGTTTGGTGTTAGGCATAGTTGTTAGGTATAGTAAATTTATGTTTATTTGTTAGGTATGTGTTTTTTGTACTATGTACGGAACGCATAGGATGTCTGGACTTGCTGAGATTTTTGGCGTTGGTAGAATATTTGTCCCGACCGTTGGCTCTTTAAGGTATGATTTACTGGTTTGTTTGGTATATTTCGTCCGGACTGCAGGTGTTTTATTGAAGGGAAAAGATTTGTCCTGACTGTTGGCTCTTTTAAAGGATTGGATTACTGGAATGGAAGCATATTGAAGTAGAGTGAGATAGGCTAAGTTTTAATTTTAAGTAAGCAAGGATGCGCATCCATTTAATTTTAGTTGTGCTGTCATGTTTTGTCCGTAGTAGGGTAAAGCGTGTAGGTATGGGTAATTTTTTTTTTTTTTTATTACCATAGTGTTTTATCAGTTCTAGGATTTCTTCCGATTACGCCATAGGCGCAATCTGTTCGAGATAAAACTATTTTTAAAGGTTTTATCTGTACTTAGTAGAGTTGTTGTGAAAAGGACATTCTGGTGGTATACAGAGTGCGTCCTCTTTTCCATTGTTCTAATCTCTTTATACTGGTTTCAGTTGAGATTTTCTTTTACAAGTTTAGGTTGAAATTCGTGTGTTATAGTTTCAACACTTGATTTTAAATAGTATCACTTATGTGTTTACTTGATTAATAGGGTTTCTGCCACAGTTCTTATAAGTGGTAGTTTAATCAATACAATTAAGCCGCTTAAGAGGTTGGTAGTGTGTCACACCCCTCATTGTAGTTTCAGTTCTTTGTGTAGAGCTGTATAATTCTCGCGGATGTTTCTCTCAGTTGAGGTTGATGTGTACTTAAAGAGATACTAACTTTAGTACATACTTGATTTAGTTTAGGATCTAGAGCGTTTGTTTGGAAATTGAACCAACAAACTCTGATTTAGGTTTAGAGCGTTTGGTTGGAGGCAGAGCCAACAAACACTAGGAAAGTAGTTTATAAGTTTACTTTAGCAAGTAGTTTATGCGTAGTAGGTCTGAGACGGGCAACCACGTTTGCCGTTAGTGGACCCGGATCGGGCCTATGATTTATCTGGCTTCCCCTTTATGGCGAAGACCATTAGAGATAAGACTTGTTCTTTTATCTTCTTTTCGGTAGAAGAGGGTGTGTTTATGCGTAGTAGGTCTGAGACGGGCAACCACGTTTGCCGTTAGTGGACCCGGATCGGGCCTATGATTTATCTGGCTTCCCCTTTATGGCGAAGACCATTGGAGTTAGACTTGTTCGCTTGGGTAGAGCATTTTGTGATTTTATGTTATATTTCAGACGTCTTCCCCTGCTGGCGAAGGCGACCCCTCCCTTGAATATTTTCGTTCTCTTGATGGTGTAGAATAATTTTATTTCAGAAGCTTGCAATTCTGAAATAAAATTATTTCCCCAACTAAGCCGGTACTGTAACACCCGTTTTTTTTGCTTAGTTTTTTTCTTATAGCAACACTACTACTGGTGGGCTTCTGCACCAAAATCAAGGATCGAGTACACATAGTTCTGTCCTTTTCCCTCGCTTTGGTTACGAACGGAGAAAGAGTGAGACGGAGTCAATCAATACTTCAGTCAAGCGTGAGCGTGCGTTACGTTTCACTGCTGCGCTCCTGCGCTTTGATCTATGGACTAAGACTCGGATCATTCGATAATTTTCGGCAGGTAAAATTATATTGTTTCAGGATTCATAGAATATCTTTAGGACTATCTTGTGGATTGTTTTAGATTAGTTTTGATTTCTAAATTGTTAAAACAGTGAACGAGCGTTGCCGTCTAAGAGTGAAACGAGTTCGCGACCATAATGACGTAGAGGGATTGCCACATCATCTAGGTTCGCTCTATTCTCTTTGATTCAGATTCCGCTTGTGGGAAGGGCAGCATTGCCTTCTTCATATATAATTTAATAACCTTTACAAATGGATAATTAGCGGCAGTTTATACGATGACAATTTCATGCATCGTGGCAGTACTCATATCTGTGTGCCGGTTAAACAAATAGGCGACAAATGCCCATGAACTACATGATATTACTAATATAATAAACCCATCATGCAGCTTTCTGTATCCCAAGCGCTGACTCCTGCCTTGTAAAACAGGGTCATTAGGCGATATACGTGCCTGTTTAAGCCAGTGCCACGTTTTATGGGGGCACCGTGTGTATGCCGGCCTCAACTAGCCTCATGATATAAGGCTACATAAAACCCACTTTGTGGTGAGTACTATATTTACCTCATGGCTAGGGCTGATAGGTTAGCTTTCAATTAAGGCTTCTTTTATTAATAACTACAATTCTTGTTGTAGGGTTTTTAATGCTAGGCGTAGCCTTAACCCCGGATACCGTGAAGGGCGCTTCGTGTTGGACCGCATGGGCGGGACCTCCGTGCCACGTGTTGCAACCCCCTTCGCATATCTCTGGGACATCAAGTCTTCGCTTGCCACTTAACTTCACCTTACACACACTTGACCACATGCGTACTTCACCCTAGATAAGTGATGTTTCTATTTCTGTAGTCAGTAACCCGATGGGACTTAATATTAAGATGGACCTACTGATACTCCTAGAGGCTTTATCTGTGTGTATGTAATGATACCAATAAACCAAGGAGAACCACCCTTTTTGTTTTACTTATAACAAGAAACCATCCCTGTTTGTAGTAAGGTTACCCAGGGCGCCTTTTTACTTTTATAAATTCGAGGTGACTTACTCTCAGGCCCACGAAACCCTCTGGCCCTCTCAACGTCTCATGCCTGCCGATTGAGGATGTTTCAAGATGTTTACTAGCCTGTTAGTGACAGGTTGCAAGCCCATCGCCTAACAGTACTACAAGCCTTTATTCCCTTAGTTGCCTCTTACGACATCCGCGGGAAGACATGGAGTGGCACTATTCCAATCCGGCAACCACACGGGTAAGTAGTATGTGGGATCTTATATCTCTGGGATCTGAGATATGTGTGTTCTTCTCAATCCTTAGATGCAAAATGCATTGCCAACCGCTGAGTTGGAAGGCCTTTTCTAGTTATTTCATTACAGCGCCCAGCAGATAAGATGTCAAGCTTGAAATATTGAACAACTATGAAATTTTTGAAGATTGTTAAAGTTGACAACAAAACAATGCTATTAATACTATTTCTTCACACGCAACAAGTAATTTTAGCATTGCTTTCCTGCTGTCAACATTATCAATATTTAGAAACTTCATGGTTATGCGATGTGTCAGAATTGACTTCTTATCGATCTTGCACAACTATTAGTAGCCTTATCCTTACGACGAAAGACAATAATATAAACACTGCCGTTAGGCGGTTGATTGAAGGACCAGATTCTACTATCACTTGTATATTTATGTATAATCTTAACTATATCGTAAAGAATAGAAAAGAATAAAATAATATTCTTCTTGATCGGAATAAGGCTGCGCATTCGCTGACAAAAGCAGCGTGCAATTATTCAAAAGGTGCCGTTCGAGGGCATTTGATTTACTGACTGACTTGCACTAGCTGTGGACTTCTGCGCGAAATTTAAATTATTTCCATTCTACTGCTTCATTTTTATTAACACATAAATGGCTTTGAGGCATCAGCGTTTAAGTGTTAAGATTTCAAATACTCATGAACTGCCGAGCATTAAAACACAGTTAAACATGACATGCTTTAAGAAAATCACATCAAAAGATAATCAGAATTATTGAATCAAAAGTGGACCTTGTTTTTGAGACTTTGTCGCTTTTAGATAAAAATTTAATTGGTAATGGATCCAATTCGAGACTTGAATCACTTAATTCATACTTCAAAAGCGTCTGATGGAAATTCGAGGAATTAAGTGATTATTATTCAAAAACAATTCATTTAAAAATATGAAAAATACTTAAAAATTGAATAAATTTGTAGTACCTAACGATCTAATCCAACAACAGCACTGCATTTTTAAAACTGTGACACTTTTGGTCCCGAACACTCTCAGCGCCCAGTACTCAAATGGTTGTACAAAATGGATGCACAATTCAGTTCTCGGCAAGGAACGTCGACACCATGGACCTTTAATTTAAGTTCTTGTCCTAATTCCGGCGCGGGCGGCGGCGCGTGAATGGCGCTAGCCTGTTATTTACCTCGCTGACAACGCGGGGAAAAAGGATTGAAACGGAGTTGCGGTAAATGAGGTTACTTAAATTCAAATTCAAAACATTTATTTCGGGTAACATGACCCATATTGGTTAGTGTACACTATTATCTTACTGTCTAATGTTAGTACTGAGGAACAACTCCAAAACTTAAACTCTAAATTCGACTTAACTAAATTACACATATTTAAGACTATTAGGACAACCGAACCTCCTTGAAATAATTTCAAGGATCCTATTGGAGCTGCCTCGCATTCTTCTCAAAAGTGATGCAACTTTTTTTCTACAAATTGCATGGAAATCGTCGGTGCGAGCTTCCGCAAACATAGTCGAGGCACTACAGTAGCGAGGCAACCCCAACAGTGCCCTAAATACATTATTAAATTGAACCCTATTGAATTAGTACAAATAAAAATAGTTTAGTTACAGAAGACACAGTTAAATATGTTTATACAGGTAGTAGGCCGCGCGGGAGTGATAAGTGACTTAAATAAGTGTAAGAGTTTATAAGTAAGTAATTATATTTTGTAATAATAGTAAGAGTTTATAAGTAAGTAATTATATTTTGTAATAATACACTGGTGCAGCCTAATTGTGCAAAACGTGGTTACAGAATTATTAACAAGTTTTTAGAGTTGTTTATAAATTCTGTAACTGTACTGTAGCTCTGCCTACCCCAGTCTGGGAATAAAGGCGTGAGGCGTATGTATGTATGTATGTATGAATATTTTGTGTTTGTTCGCTTTAAGGGTAGATTTAAACTGCCACATTAAACTGTCTAGCAGGTGAAAGTGACAATGTACAAAATTGGAGCTGTCAAATTTTCGGAATATCACTGTTATTAGACACATACTCGTACATCTTCATTCCGGTGATCTCTTTTTTTTGTCTCGCTTGGTTTAGATTAGAGCTATTATTTATTTTCATTTTTAAAAGTCCTTAGTGAAATATTTTTGTCCGGTGCATTACGAAATATTGCCATACTATTATTACTTGCGGAATACAGTGTATTTATTCGGTCCTTAACCAACTTTATCAAACATCATTTACGTTGATTCTTCATAGAAAATAAGGTTAGTAATTATACAAAACGTTTAAACACATACATACATACATTAAATCACGACTGTCTCCCAGAGGGGTAGGCAGAGACCACTTCTTTCCACTTGCTACGATCTTGACAAATTTCTTTCGCTTCTTCCACATTCATACATCATCCATATCATCATTCATACATTCCACAGTCATGCCCGCACGTCGGTTCCGGGTACTTAAGATTCGGACCTTTACCAGTATTTCTCCGATTTGACTCGAAAAAGTACGCCTAGGGCGGCCCCTTCCGTTTTACTATTAGTAGTGGCTCTTAATGTATAAACCAGTCGTAATAAACTCTTTCTATTAATGTAATGACATCAAAGGGGACGTATAAAGGGCACGTTTGAGTGGAAGACAAATTGACACTAATAAAAGTTGTCGACACGACGCTGCTGGACCTCCTCGCGATCGAACCGAGAATTCCGAACATTTTATTCAATAACTGCAGCTTGTTTGTTTATGTGTAGCAAACCTCTGTGTATTAGTAGCACCTGGGATCTTATTTTACTTTGTTTTTACACATTGCTATCGTATTGTTTTATACCTGACGGCCTTTATTCTCAAGTCAATAAGAGCTGTCATAACTTAACATAGGCGGTACGATAACAATAGTGGAAAAGACGATGTCAAATAGGCCTAATGTCCCTGCATAGAATAAAAAAAGTAGTTTAACATGGGCTTGTCCCTGTAAATTTCGTCAAAATATAGTCAAATAAGTGTTTTTTCACCAATTCATCTGCATAAACTTGTATTTTTCCAGAAATGATCCAGAGTCTACTATTTAAGTTTGATTGAAAGAAAAATATTCAAATATCCTTCAAAATATTTGCATTTATTAGTAGGATTATTATAAAATCCAAAACGATCGTACTATCTGCCTAAAGATATGCCCAAAAGGCAGTCAAAACTATTAAATACAGTTTTATACAAAAAAAACTTCTCTCCCCGTGTGGTTGCCGGGTTAGAATAGTGCCACTCCATAATCTTCCCGTGGATGTCGTAAGAGACGGCTAAGGGAATAAAGGCTGTGTAGTACTGTTAGGCGATGGGCTTGCAACCTGTCACTAATACACTGGTAAACATCTTAGCCTAATTGTGCAAAATGTGGTTACAGAATTATCAACAAGTTTTTAAAGATGTTGGTAATTCTGTAAAGGCGTGAGTTTATGTATGTATGTAAACTTCTCTTTGAAATAAAAAAATATTAAATGAACTCTCTCGCTGTCGTCCTCTGGTCAGACCAACTCTCCTCAAACTTATTTCTATAACAAATATTTGATAACTGCCAGTAAACTCGACAGTGAACTTTGCCCCAGTGGAACAAAGTCCAGCTTTGCTTACACTGGGCCTGTTTGTGTTTCAGGACACATGAAAATTGTAATTAGTTCTCGTTTAGATTTCATTTTAAATTGTGTTTGTGGTGTTTTCATTACGTACATTTTATCCGACTGCGAGAAGCCGAAAGAAGGGTTATGAGTATAACAGAACATTGCATTTTTACTCGTTCAGTTATCAAACTCTTGTACAAATAAATTAATCAAATGAAATGAACCGCCTTTGAAATCGTAAAAAATCACTTCATTTGGTTAAGATATTGTCAGTTTAATAATTTTTGAAGGTAGTTGACTCTTTTATAAAAATAAGCGATCATAATAATTATGCTGTTATGTAGGTAGTTCCATTACTAAATAAATATTAAGAATCTTTAGCATATTTTAAGCAACAAGCAACGCCGGAAAATCATAGTAGGTATATATAATATATTTAAATAATTTTAATATGCGTCATCATAGTCGCTCCACTACCCTAATCGAAAGATTTTATAGCTACCCTTGAAATAGGGATCATTGACGAGTACCGGTGGCAATCGGTGGTATTCATCATCAATAAAATTCCACTTCACTAAAATATAATTTATAAAAGCAAACGCTGGATTGTTTACAGAAAATACCAAAATCGCTGTGTTCGCCTGTAATATTCAAGGAGTTTCTTTCATTCCTCACGAATCCCATCATGTCATACCGACGTGGTGTCAGTAGGACCACATCAAGAGTGTACCCTACCAAACTAATTAGAATTTTTAAAATAAGTCCTCCGATGAAATTAAAAAAGTGACAGTGCGCGAGTTCAACTCGAACTTGACCGGTTTTTTATTAACTAATTTTGACCAAAAAAGCCAAAACACTTGGGTAGTGATTCTCTCAACTATGACGGTCGGACGGACGAACGAGTGAATGTCCAAACGGCGAGTTTAAGCAGTCCCGTCAGTGCGAACAAAACCTATTTTATGCGCGTGCATTTTCAATTTAGCAGCATGGTTTCTGCCGATGGATCGAACCTATAAGGCTGCCTAATTCAAAATGCACGTGGTAAAATGTGTTTTGTTCGCTCTGACGGGACTACTTAAACTTGCCCCTGCGATTTCGCTCGTCCGTCCGACCGTCCGTTGTTTTTAAGAGAATAACAACCCCTGAACGTGAAAATAGCCAAAGTATAATTTCATTATCTCTCAACAAACCCGAAAATTAAGGTTCTTCTCTGAAAATTTATATGAACTCCCTTTTTATCTTGCTTGCCCCAATCCCGGGCGTCTTGGAAGACATTTAAAATAATCACAGACGTTATCCTGCACATAATGGGCGTCCCGGGAGCGCGGCCACAATACCCAGGTTGTTTCGTATCCTACGTACCAGGGCCGTTTTAAAAGGGTCCGTTAAAAAGTATTTAAGTGAAAATTTCAAGTAATTCACGAAAGGTGGAAAAAAAACCATCAAAAAAACTGGTTTCTGTCAAAAATTTCATTTTCGGGACCAGCTTTAATCGCTACCTGTACTTTTTTTTGCACAGTCGTCATCTACTTGTCAAGACAATTTTAACAAGCCCTAACACAACGGGTTTATTATGTGTACTTTAGGAGTTCCTATGGCCACTCTGAGTCTCCATCATCAGACCAACTCGATGGTACTATATTATTGTATTGTCATCAAAACTTAAGGTGTATGCAAATTTTCAGCTTTATCGGAAACCGGGAAGGGGGTCAAATTTAACTTGCAAGATTTGACCCTTACATACATACATACATACATTGCAAATTAAATAAAACATAATTTGTGCTACCGAGTGTTTGTCAAAATTGTGTGTTGTAAGTGTGAGTGTATATCTGAATTGTATGTTTGTTACTTCTTCACACTGAAACAGGTAAGACTTAGAATTATAAAATATAATAGAGATAGCTCATACTGTGAATTAACACATGTTATACCATTTATCTGGAAAAAGGTAAATGTCGTTACTAACAACAACACGGACAGTAGCACATTATAAATGTAAAAGCTTTCATTGATAATTGGATGTATTTCCATCACGCCTAAATGGCTTTACAGATTTACATAAAGTTTGGCAGTTCTTAATCTGGATAAGAATCAATTTTATATTGAAAAATATACAAAAACAATAAAAATATTTTTTTTTTCACAAACTCAGCAAGGCCGCACCATCGTCAAAGCCAAATAATTTTGCAAGTGGTCTGAATTTGAATTGTGTCCCACGAATGCACATGCTTGTGGCACGGATTATTGTCATAATATTGCATTATCTTAACCATCCCATTACTAAACTAAGAGATATCTCCCATCGATCAGCAATATAGCTTCCCCGAGGTGATTGAAGACTCCGTCATCTGAAGCTATAAGGGGAATAAAAGTTGCATGTCGCATTTCAACAGCAAATAATAGTACATTACTACAGAGGCCGGGAAGTAGGGTGTTGCCAGCCGAGTGATATAGACGGCCGAGCGAAGCGAGGTCGAATAGTTACAAGGCAGGCAACCCCTTTTCGCGGTGAGGTATGTATAGTGCTTTTCTCAAACATATGCAATAAAAAAGAAATACATCCATCACTCAAAAAAGTAAATTATAAATATTGTCATGTCTCTGAAAGTACAGTGTTAATCTTAGGAGCAGGTTGAAAAGGTCGCATGTTAAAATAAAGTACCAGGAGCGCAGCGGTAATTAGGAGGCATATCAGGCATAGCGCAACTTACAATTAGATCGCAGGCGGTGCGGGCAACCGGTGAGTGCGAGTGAGTGTGATTTCTTTACAGAAATTTCTCTCGATTTGTTCCGCCCGCAACATGACACTTTGAAGCCTTTAATAACTAACATAACACCAACATCTCATTGCATGTTTGAGAAAATAAATAAAACTGGATTGAGAACAAAATATCTGCACAAATATATCATCAGTGTACGCAATTACGCATTATGTGTCAAATTACTCTCAACCTTTTGTATAAAATAATGAAGGCCCTCTTCAAAGGTTATCAGTATTTCAATTTTACAACACAAAAAAACTCTCTTCAATTTTGTGCACACGCATTTTTGTGTAACTTTTCGCGTAAGGAATTCCAATTACAGAGGGAATTTAGAATGTTACAAAGTTCTTTAAGTCTAGACAGGTTTTATTATTTAGTTATAATTTCAAACATGTGGGTCGTTATTTTTAATGTTGTGATCGATTGATTTGGTAACTTTTATTCAAAGCTAAGTTTTAGAAAATAGTTACTATTATAATTCATACCAATATAATATGCTTGTTTGTTTCTAAACCAAAAGTAGTTTAAAGTCCGGAGATAAACATAAATTATTTTAAAAAAAACAGTTTGAGAAAGTATAGCGATCGACAACTTATGTGTGTGTGAGTCTGTGTGGAGGAGTCACAGAAAAACCACTAGTTAGGTTAATAATACATTAAACATGTTATTAAACCAACAGCAAAAGTTAACATTAACATTGCGAGTTCATAGTCACCACTAAATTAAACTAATTCAAAACTAACAAACTATCAACCACGCTGGTTTATACTTTCTCATAACAAGTTTATTAGGTAAAATGAAATGTAAATAGTTGTAATGTACAGTATATTTTCGCGTGGGGCTAATCCCGTATAACTTTGCGAATACAACAAACACGGTGCCAATTTCAATACCTACATAGAGAAATTCTGCGAATACACTTTATGATAATAATTTACAGGATGTGTTATAAAGCCTTGACGTGTTTTAACACGTCTTTAGCCATGACGTTTGTTAGTATTGATGGAGTTGATATTAATTTGTTAATTTAATTACAATGTATGCTTACAGCTTAAAATAATACCAAAGAACTTACACGATAACTTAGTAAATACATATTAACAGAAAAAAAAACATGGCAACTAGAAAAGTCATCTAATTGAGAATATTAGAAATTATGGAATAACATAAAAAAATAACTTTTCTACGATTGATCTTTTCAAGTACTCGTACCTATTTTGAGCATAAAATAAAAAAGTCCTTACTCTATATTTTATGCAAAATTATATTTAAGTAGGATTGAAGCGGGGCTCATGGAAACGAATTTATGTTATAACAGAGATAAAATATATTCTATTCATCATAATTATTTAAAAGTTAGTTTTACCTTTTTTTGGCCATCGGGTGAAAATGATGTACATACAGTAAAGGAAATTATTGTAGTGACGTAATCAATCAAAACGTAAGAGACTTTTATGATTTTATTTAAAATGTCACTTTGACTTAGTCCAAACTGGTCTAGGAATCAATTACCTTGACTGTACACGAACAACGTTAAATTGATAATGCTACATTTAAAGTAACACAGTAACACACGAAGTAACACAATATTCAAGTGTGGCAAAACATACATAATTTAAACTGTTAATGTGCCAATAATATATAACGTTACTTACTTCCTCTGAGTTAAGAAGTTGTGTTTACTATTAAGTGTTACAACTACTGATGTTACTAATTTCACCCTGTATATAACACGGCAGCCCAACTTTACAACTAAACTCCCATTGAACAAAGTTGCGTACGTAATTTTAACTAAAACAAACTATTAACTATGAAACAAACTAACATCAAATGTATAATAATTATGGTAAAACATCAGGTGGCCTTTGTACTTCTTTGGCTTTTTCTTTTCACACAAATTATGTACATATAAATAAAATATGTACAATAATTATACTCATGTACATTTTTAATATGCGAATGTGAATTTTATTAAATTAAGGAATGATAAATATTTTCAAAAACCTGAGCCGAATTTAATAAATAAATAATTCTGTAGGGTATTTTTAATGGTAATAAAATATGGTATACGTACGGTAAAAGTACCGGTTATGGACATCTTTACACCGTTTTTGAACACTCTCAATTTAAACAAATATCTAAAGCATTACGAAATTACAAACATATTTTTGTATTTTATTTTTATATTAATCTTCAGTCTTAACTATTTAAGATTTTTTTTCAATTTTTACATTATTTTTGAAACTCATTTAAACCTTAAAATAGCCAAAAAGGGTACAGTGACCACAAACGATACTTCTTTGTTTTTGTTTCTCGTTCGAATACCTTTGAATACGAGCAGCCATATTTTCTAGTAGCAGTGTAAAACAAACAGCATCATTATACATTCCTGTGTAGTAACGTTCCCAGTTTGCGTTCCGGTAACGTTACCGCTCAACAAAAGCAATCGCTCGCAAACACATCGTCGATGCCCCTTGAAGTGGACAAAGCCGCGTCCCCGATACAGTCAACATGGCGACATTGCCTTTGTGCCACGTGAGTGTAACATTGTTCCTTTCAGTTAATTATGGCGTTGAGCCTCTTTACCTATGCAGTTGACAGTTGAAATTGCATTGTAAACTAGGAATGGTTGAGCTGTTAGTGCCTGTGAAGAACAACTTGATCAGAGGTACATCAATATCTTTTCCATAATTGTGTTACTCTGCGTTACTACTTAGATCGACCACACCGAAGCTTAAAAAACGCTGACGCAACGTTAACGGTGTGGTGACGTCACATCATAATGAACGTCATGTTTTTTTATTGTGTGACCTGCCATCATGTCACCAAAAGGTCCCTGCTGAAGACCAGTGCTGGTTTGACATCAGCAACATGCTGAGTTGGGACCATTTCATTTCATCTAGCATTTTGGTCAGTAGAGGTCAGCCATATGTTTAACTAGTTTAGACTGCCCGTGACTTTATCCGCAAGGATTTAGATTATCGTTATTCCCTTGGGAACTAACCGATGTGTTAATCCAGGGTATGAGGTATCACCATTTCAAAATCCGGCCAGCCGTTGCAGCGTGACGGAGGACAAACTAACACACACACACACACACACACACACACACACACACACACACACACACACACACACACACACACACACACACACACACACACACACACACACACACACACACACACACACACACACACACACACACACACACACACACACACACACACACACACACACACACACATATTAGGATGTTGCCTTTGTAAAGTTTGTTTTTATCCTGTGTTGTGAGAATCTCTGAATAGATATTTTTATTTATTCTTCTTTTTTCTAACTAAATATATTGACGCAGCTTAATTTATTTACACAGCTTCAGTATAATTTATTTTGAGAGCTTCACATCGTGTATTCAAATTAGAGCCGTAAATAACATGCTACACAATTATTTCAAATTGCATTGAGATTACATTGCAAATTCTGAATCCTATTAAAATGATTTGAAATAATTGTACCAGCTAGAATATTAGTGCATGCGAGAGACAGCTGATTGTTCAAAGGCTCGTCAATATCGCTTGTCAGTATTCCATTACCTACTCACACAACTGCATAATAACTATGTGGAGGAACAATGGAAGTTTGTAATAAAAAAAAAATGCTTGGCCTAAACTAAACACCCAAAAAACTTAATAATAACTTAATCATAAGAATATTTTTCTATAACTTACTACTAATTAGTTGTGGAGAAAATTCAAAGTTTTGACACATTTTCCTGCTCAGCTACGCGTGAATACATTTATTTCTTATCGTGTGCTAGATTCATTGTTTTATATAATGCTAGGTTAAGTTTTATAATTGTATATTTAAAAAATGACTAAGTGTTGAGTTTCTTGCGGCGTTTCTTCTCAGCAGCGATCTCTTGCGAAGCGCTGGTAGATTTTTGACGTGTAAAAGTGCCCTTGCGGCCTAGGTTCTTACTGAATAAACATCTTTTTTTTTATAAATATTTAATGGCTATAGACTTTTAGGTAGAAAGTTGAAAATTTTTGTAAAAGCCAAAATGCCATGTTTGTTTGTACTGGAGATATATATATTTTCCGTCCGTGTGGTTGCCGGGTTAGAATAGTGCCACTCCATGTCTTCCCGTGGATGTCGTAAGAGTCGGCTAAGGGAATAAAGGCGTGTAGTACTGTTAGGCGATGGGCTTGCAACCTGTCACTAATACACTGGTAAACATCTTAGCCTAAGTGTGCAAAATGTGGTTATAGAATTATCAACAAATTTTTAGTTTTTGGTAATTCTGTAGCTCTGCCTACCCCACTCTGGGAATAAAGGCGTGAGTTTATGTATGAATGTATTTACATGTCTTTAAGAACTTGAATAGTTTACAAATAATATAAATTTACCTACTATCAACAGTTCCCTAATCCTGATGTAAATGCCTTAGCAACAGTGCACAGCGCCTTTTAGCATAGGAGAGCAGTTTTTATGTGCAGGTAAGTGATTCTCTCAACAACGACGGTCGGACGGACGAACGAGTGAATGTCCAAGCGGCGAGTTTAAGTAGTCCCGTCAGTGCGAACAAAACATATTTTAGCGCGTGCATTTTCAATTTAGCAGCATAGTTTCTGCCGATGGATCGAACGTATCAGGCTGATAAATTGAAAATGCACGCGCTAAAATGTGTTTTGTTCGCTCTGACGGGACTACTTAAACTCGCCGCTGCGATTTCGCTCGGTTGTCCGACCGTCCGTTGTTTTTGAGAGAATAACAACCCCTTATCACGGTTAGGGTTATTGAAGACTCGTTTATATATTTCAGACGACAATCTATTAAAAATAATATTTGGAAGTAAATATACTTTTTAGGGTTCCGTAGTCAAACTAGGAACCCTTATAGTTTCGCCATGTCCGTCCGTCCGTCCGTCCCCAGTCTAGCTCAGAGACTCATAGTACTAGAAAGCTGTAATTTGGCATGAATATACATATTAGTCACGCCAACAAAGTGATAAAATAAAATTTTGAAAAATATTTTTTTTAATTCACCTCACCTACACGTAACGTGGGGATGCCTTTTTTTTTTCTTGCCTACCCCATAGTGTGGGGTGTCGTTGGATAGGTCTTTCAAAAATATTGCAGGTTTATGGAAACAATTTTTAGATTAAGGGATCCGTTTATAAAATATTAAGCTTTAAAGCGCTATTTTTTGTTAGAGTCAAGTGTCCCCCCCCCCCCCCTACAGCCAAAACTACCAATACTAAAAATCTGAAAAATATCTTCAACGAAAGCGCATATAACGAATTTTAAAGGAAAACTATCACGGCTAAGTAGACATGATTAGTTCCTGAGATACAGGCGACTAAAGTGTTTATACCTATCAAAATCGCCTATGATAACTTTGATAGAAAAATTGTTAACGGGGGGCGGGCCTGCACGCGCGGGGGGAGTCGAACTGTCCAAGTAACAAATCGAGCGACAGCCGCGCTCATAAGCGCGAGCGCCTAGATGCTGTTCGGACGTGCCCCGAAATGCTACCTACAAGTTTGCGATTTGCGATCTGAAAGTTTACAAATAATCGATTAGATTATTGATCGTTTGGAAAACTTAAAATTCTATTTACTGGCCCTTGTTTTTTTTTTTCAATTTCTATTAATTACTTTATAAAAGATTAAACTTTTATTGTAATTTAAAGTCGGTTTCAAGCAGTTTAGATACCTAACTACCTACATAGGTAGGTATACTGATCTCACACTTAAAAGCTTGGCTCTTGTTTGAGATTATTATATACGAATTTATAAGAAAAAGAATCATTACTTAGTAGACTTAATTAGTTCCTGAGATACAGGCGACTAACGGGTTTATACCTACTAAAAATCATCTAAGACAGCGCCAAATAACTTTAAATAGAAAATTGGTTCATACATGTTGATTTTTGAGATAGTTTTTTGTGTTTGTCGTTACGGCTTCGGAACCCTACACTGAGCATGGTCCGACATGCTCCTGCCCGGTTTTTTATATATTTATACCTATACTATACAGTGCCTAAGGCTAAGTAGGCACAACAAAATTATTGATGTTAGAACAATTTGTCTGTAACAAAACAAAATTAGAAACTTCCAGAATGGGGTAGACAGAGCAACAGAATCAAAAACAACTCTACAAACGAACTTGTTGATTCTGCAGCCACATTTTGAACAAACAGTCTAAGATGTTTATACCAGCGCCCGCGCAGCGTTTTAGTGACGGGTTGCAAGCCCATCGCCTAACAGTACTACAAGCTATTATTCCCTCATCCTCCATATCCATCCTCATATTTCTTATTTTTATTTTTAGTTGCCTCTTACGACTTTGAGTACTATTCTACGCCAGCAACTACACGGCCGTTATAAACAAAATGTGATAATTACTTATGCACTACATAATTATGACATGTTTTTTTTTTATCAGTCTCCATGAATTTCCACAAATTGACTCGAGTCTAAAAGAAATAGAACCAACTGGTATTGTTTGACTAAGATTATTACTATAGCTTAAGGTATTATTAATTAATATTTATTCATTCGCGATTTCAAGATGGAACATTTGAATTGAGTTGTATTTGACTTGAATTAATTAGTGAAATTCTGGAACAAATATTTATCGGGCGAAGTTGCCGAATATCTCTCCGGGGCGACATTCCCTCCAACAAGATCTGAAGATTATTTGGTTCACCGACGTCGTTATTGAAGTTGACAAGTTTAAAATCATGGCGCTCTTTGAAAAGTTACTCCAATCAGCAAGGCGAGACTGTAAATCAAATTTGTATGTTATTGTGTGAGATAATTAAGAAAAACTCAAATAACTATTAAACCTATACAAACCCATAATAATAATAGTAAGTCACGTTGAGAGTGAAAAAATCGGTAGTGATACGCGTAACTGTCAGTCACGGAACTATGTTGATTGATTGATTGACTATAGTTTTAATACCACTATCTTGCCACTGTCCAATAATATTGAAGCCGCTGTCTTCACTACAGGGGCCCTAACATGGCTGCGTTTATCGCCAGACAAAGTTTGGATGCTTTATCCACCAATAATATTGAAGCCGCTGTCTTCACTACAGGGGCCCTAACATGGCTGCGTTTATCGCCAGACAAAGTTTGGATGCTTTATCCACATTTGACATGCGATATATACGCAGCTATATACTAGGCCCGCATTACTCTATGTTAGTTCATCCAATTTTAGTCTATAGTTGTAATTAATTGAATTCTTAAACATGAGTACTTTTGACATAACATGCAATGTATACTGTGACTTACTTTGGAAAATAAATATCATTCATTCATTCATTCATTCAAGTATATAATAATTGTTCCATCATCTAGTAACTCTCTAGTCACTATCAAAGCGCCACCTGAACCGTTGACGTCAATGAACTCATTACGCTCAGTCAGCGATTTAGATTAGTGCGTTGCGTTAATTACGACTCTGTCGACAATCACAGAGTCACAGAGAGAGGCAAGGCTGATCAACCGATGGATATTACTAATAAGAGTTTTACGTTCTATTTAAAATCTTTCAATCAAGTTAGTGCGGTGCGGCATTCCATCCATATCTTAAATATACTTAATATATAGAATTAAAAAAAAAACATACAACATACATACATACATACATAATTATAAGCACCTCTTTTTCCTGTAGGGGTAGGCAGAGACCACTTCCTTCTACTTGCTACGATCCAGACCAACTTCCCTGGCTTCCTCCACGCTCATAAGTCCCTTCATACACAGGCCTCGGTTTAGGGTACTCCTGACCTGGCCCTTTCCTAACTCATTATAACTATTGCAACTTTACGTACTTTATCGCTATTTTCTTGGAAACTAACTGATTTTACTTGCTAAAAAGTAGTCTCTCTCTCTAGGTAAGTAGTCGTCTCTGGTTTTTTTTTGTATAAGACAGGGAGGCATACGAGCTTGCGGGTTGCTTGACGGGAAGTAAATAATCAACAGAGCCCATAAACGCCAAAAACTCAAGAAGAGTGGTTGGTCCAGTGTCGGAAAATTAGGGAATTGAAAAATCTTTTCTTGAAGGCACTCATGTCATAACTGAGGGCTTATTGTCTAACGCACTCGCATTCGCAATTGTTTTAATTTTGAAAATCGAAGGCTTGTCTGCATACAAAATGAAAACAATTGTTCCGCTTTGAAGCCGATTGTGATTGCCAGTGCGTTAGGCAATAGACCAGCAGGTTGAAGATACCGTCGAAAGCACTGCCACGGTTGGTCAAGAAAATATATTTTTCTTATGTTTTATATCGATTAAGGTTGCGCATTCATTTATAACATTCACAAGAATAATTATGTATGACACTAGACTACTAGACAGTGACATAATTGTATTATTTTGTATCTGTATTTTGTACAGTTTTCGAAATTAGCTAATCGTTACATAGTACGTGAAATAATTAAGTTCAAATATAACTGAATGTTTACAACATTTCATAACCCCCATATGCCTTTGACTACCTCTTTGATCTAATCTAATCTTATTTACAATTATTTTAAACAAGAATTTAAATATTTTCTTAAATTAAAAACAATTGGCTAAGTAAAGTTTTTGGAAGATATGTATATTATATTTTTTATCGATAGTCGTCATCCTAAAGATCAAGAAATTGCGGCTCTTTTATTTTTATTTCCTCTAATATTTTAGAAATATTTTTTTTACTTATGAAGTTGACATTTGTACACTTCAATGACTGACTAGCTTGTTGCCTTCGTACTTAATGAAAAAGAAAAAAAACACTTCTATATCTGTCATTGTCAAATCAAATCAAAGTAAACAAACAATTCAATACAACGGCTATTTTCTGTTTGCTTGTGTTTCATGTGATCAGTGTTTTTAGAAATATTTTTAACGATCTCAGAACGAACTCTGGACTTTCGTTTTGCCGCTTTGCTTTAAGAGCTTTGCACGATATTTGGTCTAAGATTTATTTTCGAACCCTTTGGCACTTCTTCTTGGACACCGATTTCTTCCTTTTTCGACGACTCTTGCTCTGCTTTTTGATAGCCACGAGAGCACTTTTGAATTGTACAATCCACGCAATGAATTCAGGCAATCCCACACGGACTGTGGAAATGGAGTATTACAAAGATTTACTTGAATTTACTTATTTGAATTAAACCGTTTGTTTACTTTGATTTGATTTGACGTTGACAGATATAGAAGTGACAGTTTTTTTTTCTATTTCATTAAATACGAAGGCAACAAGCTTGTCGGTCATTGAAGTGTACAAATGTCAACTTCATAACTAAAAAAAAGATTTCTAAAATATTAGAGGAAATAAAAGTAAAAGAGCCGCAGTTCTATGATCTTAAGGATGACGACTATCGAAAAAAAATATAATTTACATCTCTTCCAAAAACTTTACTTACCCAATTCTATTATAAAACCAATTTCAAACAATCCGTTTCTACTACTATTAAAAGTTTCTAGAATCGTGTATTTAAATAAGGTCAGCCACTTGTGGAAAGCAACTTGTATGATAATACAGAGAGCTTCACGATGAGCTTTCGCGTCGAACTTGCGAAGCTCGCGGGTACCTGGAGCTGCCGAGCGCCGAGTAAGTTTAATTACGTGCCAGCTTATCTTTACCGAACTCGCACAATAAAGTAAAATGCTATGAACTTTTCAGTTTGGAGAAGTGTATTATAAAACTGTTTAGTTTACAATGATTACATTTTGCGGGTGGTAGGACCTTGTGCAGGGTCCGTCCGGATCGCTACCACCATCTTATCCATTAACCTACCGTCATACAGCAGTGTACGCATTGTTGTGTTCCGGTTTGGGGATAAGACAGCCGGTGAAATGACTAGCATAGAGGCATTCCATCTTAGCCTCAGGGTTGGCAACGCATTTGCAGTCTTAGGATTGCATTGCAGTCTTGTGATTGCGAATGTCTATGGGTCACAGTTTCCACTTACCATCAGGTGGCCTGTGTGCTCGTTTGTATAATCGATGCCATAAAAAAAAAAAAAAAAGATGTTTTATATGTCTGTCCAAGGTTATTTTTCAAGCTGTATGCTTTTAATAATGGTACTATATTCCTTCTTAGAGACGGATCGCCCGATTTGAACCAACAAGGCGTTTTATAGCATTGTTATAGTCGAACATTATATTATGAATCTAGCATTTCACGCGTTGCTTTTGATAGACTTGTTTTAACATTTTGTTTCGTGAACGTGGCTTAATTCATTGTCTATTGATGTGTTGAATTATAACACTAATGTCCTACCTGAAGTTATTTCAGAAAAAAATAGATAGCTGTATCTCATTTTTGTTCAATCTTTATTCTCAGTAAGTATTCACTAGTTATTTTAAAGTAATTATGACTCAATTTAAAGGCAAAATGAGCCACGTAATTTGCATTGAAGATTCATCAATTAACATTTGCGCTCATTTTGTTTCACGAATGGAGGTTCAATATTAATATTTCGCAAATCGAAATTTCCGCTGTTGCTATTGGTTAAATTTACATTTAAAAGTTCATACAAACTCATTTGCACTGTTATTTATAGATACATTTAAAAACAAATTGAATTAACTCAAGTACGTTTTTATTTCAACCAACAAGAATTACAGCAACGAGTGCTACGTGTATTGATAATATATTTAGTAATTTTGACCCTATTCAGAAATCCGTAATCAATATCTTAAGTTCGGATCACTGCGGCCAGCAAGCTTCCTTTAAGGGGAAGACTGATAATGCCCCCCAAGAGTTTATACTTAGACAAATTACTGAAAATCGATTGGAATTATTTAATAATAAGGTGACTAACCAACTGAGTTATATGTCGTGTACTGGGGAAGATCCGGATACTTTGTGTACTTCTTTGTTTAGTTGCATTATTAAGGAATTTGATGCATGCTTTTGTCTGAAAAAGGTAAAAGCCAAGCAAGGTACGAAATTTAATGATTGGGCTACACCGGAGATTCATGAAAAAAGGTACAAATTGTATGAGTTGTATGCTATAAGAGCTGTCGATCATAGGCCTGAGTTTCTAGAGTACGTCAAAAATTATTCTAAGGAATTCAAGCAGATTTGTGCTGCTGCGAAGTCCGAGTACTATTCGAATAAAATTTGTAAATCTGACAACAAGATTAAAACCGTTTGGAACGTAATTAACACTGAAACCGGTAGAACTAGAATTAGAGACCCGCACTACAGCCTGCAAGTTGAAGATACTCTAGTAAACTCTGACCTTGAAATGGCAAAAGAATTCGAGCGGTTTTTCACGAATATACCTTTGGAGACCACTGAATCTTTACTATCATCTCCTGATAAGGCTGAAACATTATTAAGATCTAATGTTAAGGAATGCACAAATGTGTTTAAATTTTATCGTGTCACCTCCAAAGTTGTGATCAAAACGTTTAAGACTCTTAATATCAAAAAGACTGAAGATCTTTGGGGCCTCTCAGTTACAGTACTTAACTCCATCTTAGAGTCAACTGCGCCTTACCTAGCTACTATGTTTAACAAGTGTGTTGATACTGGAGTATTTCCTGATCTCATGAAACATAGTAAGATCATACCCTTGTTTAAGTCAGGGGTAAAATCAGACCCCGCAAATTTTAGACCAATTTCAATACTACCAGCACTAAGTAAAGTTTTTGAGAAATTAATTCTTAGTCAAATATCCTCACACTTTAATAAATATAAGCTACTTCATAGCAGTCACTTCGAACTGACATTTTGAATACTCAAGAGACACTCAATAAACAACAAAGTAAGTTAATCACCGACTGATGGTGAATGAATTAAATGAGGTTTGTTTACGTAATAAACAGTAACACTTGATATTATTACACGTTCAAACACTAATAGTTCACGTAATGACAGGCTGGAGGAAGTATTGGAAAGATTTTGGAAGGTCGAGGAGCCGCCTTCAAAGCCAGCTGTTCATCCGGATCACTTGGAATGTGAAAGGTTGTATAATTCAAGTACTCAACGTATGCCAGACGGCAAATATATGGTTGGGTTACCATTACTGTCAACTAGGCCGCCATTAGGTGAATCAAAGGCCTTAGCCATGCACAGGTTGCGATCTTTAGAAAGAAAGATGGCTAGAAATTCAGTATTTGCTAGTAAATACAAAGAGTTCATGAAGGAGTATGAATCTCTTGGTCATATGTCAAAATCAGATTTTCAGTTCGATTCAGAACATTTTATAATACCTCATCATGGTATATTCAAAAAGGGGACGGATAAGATCCGTGTAGTATTTGACGGCAGTGGACGAACAAGTACTGGGACATCCCTTAATCAGTGCCTGCATACGGGCCAACCACTTCAAAACGATATTACTCAGATATTGTTAAATTTCAGACGTCATCAAATAGTCTTCACAACCGACATCAAGCAGATGTTCAGGATGACCTGGATACAACCGGAGGACAGGAGGTATCAGCTCATCTTATGGCGGGAGGACCCGTCTGAACCAATTCAGGTATACGAATTGAATACTAATACCTACGGACTAAGGTCAAGTCCGTTCATCTCAATTCGGACACTATTGCGTCTAGCCGATGATTGGGAGGCTGATCATCACGAATCATTAGCGTCAGACGTCATCAGACGAGATATCTTCGTCGACGATATTCTCACGGGCGCAGACTCATTATCAGATGCGCAGAAAATCAAATCTGAGCTCATTGCGCTTATGAAAAGCGCCGGGTACGAGCTTAGAAAATGGTCATCGAATTGCGGTAAACTACTGCAAGATTTGCCGCAAGAGCACTGCGAGCAGCCTCGTCAGTTTGACACTGATGACAAAAGCTTCATTAAGGTATTAGGTATTCAATGGGACCCAGTATCAGATTCAATGTCATATCAGATTAATGTACCATTAGGACAACCGATCACTAAACGCCATATACTCAGTACTATAGCACGCCTATATGACCCGTGCGGATATTGCGCACCTATTGTGTTCAGATTCAAGGTGTTCCTTCAATCACTATTTTCAGACGGATTATCGTGGGATGAACCCGTCAATGAAAATCAATGTCGTCAGTGGGACGAACTTATTCAAGACTTAAATTATTTGTCTAATTTGCAGATTCCTAGATGTGTTACACTACCTCAGGCTGTATCATATTCACTCCACGGATTCGGAGACGCTTCGGAAGCCGGATATGCTGCTAGCGTCTACCTCAGGACAGTGGATACGTCAGGGAGCGTCATGGTACGTTTGCTTTTAGCTAAATCAGAGTAGCTTCAAAGAAGTCAAGACAAACGATACCAAAGTTAGAGCTCAGCGCCGCACATCTAGTGTACAAGCTATTAAATCACGTAGCAGCGTCATATGATCATTCAATTCAGTTTGACAGCATTAATGCTTGGTCAGATAGCACGATCGTGCTTTCATGGTTAAATACGAAACCTCACCTGCTGCAAACATTCGAATGCAATCGAGTACAAGATATTCAAAACTCCAAACGTCACATGACATGGCGACATATCAGGTCTGAATTAAATCCCGCAGATGTCGCTTCAAGGGGTCTGTCAGCAAAGGATCTACTTGGATTTAATTTGTGGTGGTCACCAGACTGGTTACTGAGGGAGGAGTCACAATGGCCTTCCTTACCCGTCACGATGCCTCACGACCTACCTGGATTTAAGACATTAGTCCATTTCATTACCCCTGTCGAACCATGGGAGGACACGTTATTGTCACGTGTCAGTTCATTCAGTAAGCTAATCAAGGTTACGTCATTTGTACTCAGATTTTGCAGGAATGCCAGATTACCGAAGGAGAAACGGAATTTTGCGTCATCATTATCACTGGACGAGACTCGTGCAGCTACGAAACATTGGATTAAGAAAATCCAAATGGATTCATACAGGGATGAAGTCATATTGATCAAACAAGGAAAATTGGTCTGTAAATCACTACAGAAATTAAGTGTATTCGTGGATGACGAACACTTTATCAGAGTTGGCGGACGACTCCGCAAATCATCATTGCCTTACGGAGCAAGGCATCCATATTTGATACCTAAGGATCATAGGTGGGGTCAACGACTCATAGAATATTATCATCGGTCATATTGTCACGCTGCGACAAACGCGCTCATGTCCATACTCAGGCGAGAGTATTGGATAACCTCAGCCAGGCGACAAGTGTCTAGGGTTATTAGAAACTGTTTAAGTTGTTTCAGATTTAATGCTTCAACTCAGCCACCGTTCATGGCAGACCTGCCCGCAGATAGAGTCACAGCTGCAAGGCCATTTTCAGGCGTAGCGACTGACTTTGCGGGGCCGTTCTTAGTCAAGAGCAGTTTATTAAGAAACGCTAAATCAGTCAAAGCTTACCTGTGTGTCTTTGTATGTTTAGGTACAAAGGCGGTTCATCTGGAAGTCGTGTCGTCGCTGAGCGTCGAGGCCTTTATTGCGGCCTTCACCAGGTTTGTCAGCCGCCGCGGGCTGCCTTCGCTTATCAGATCGGACCGAGGTACAAATTTCACTGGTTCTAACACCTATCTCAGGGAGATCAATCAGTTCTTGTTGGACAACGAGATCATCCTCAAGGAGGAATTTAGAAAACAGAGTATTCGTTGGGAGTTCAATCCTCCTGCATCGCCCCACATGAGGGCCTATTCGAGGCTGCAGTCAAAAGCGCTAAAAATCTCCTTAAGAGAGAGGTCGGCGATACCATTTTGACTTTCGAGGAGTTATCTACTCTATTTTCAAAAATAGAGTCAATTCTTAATTCTCGTCCTTTAGTTCCGATGTCGGAAGATCCCTGTGATCTCGAGGTACTCACACCCGGTCATTTCATCATTGGTCAGTCCCTAGTAGCCTTACCAGAGGGTCACTGGAAGGATACTAAAATGTCGCGATTATCACGCTTTCAAGTCATTCAGAAAATGTATCAGTCAATTTGGTCACGATGGCATGTTGAATATCTCAATACACTACAGTCACGCAATAAATGGTATAGTCATAATAACAATGTCGAGCTCAATGATTTAGTGCTTATCATTGATGAAAATTCACCGCCACTTCAATGGAGAAGAGGCCGAGTTATTGAATTGTTCAAGGGTTCAGATCATGTTGTTAGGTCAGTTAAATTAAAGACTCAATCTGGTGAGCTTGTCAGGCCAGTAGTCAAGTTATGCAAATTACCTATGGAATGTAACTCAAATTAATCATTTATGTGTCTGTTCATATACCTAGTGTCAACCTGTGTATTTATTACGTATTCATTATGCCTGTTTATCTGGGTGAATTTTCAAACAGGCATTTTTGGGTGTCACACGGCTGTAATACGGAAAATAATTAATAAAATAATAAAAAAAAAAATGTTTTTCATCATATACACTGTCATATTAAGAGGCCATACATAATCATCACGCAAATGTAAGCCAAATCTCTGAAAAAAAATATTGAACTTTAAAAATAGCGCGAATATGACCACTCTGAGGCATGTCACACTTCCAGTTTTGTCCAAACAAGCTCGCGTAACTTTGTGTGTACGCAATATCTTAATTAGGTATTATACATCATTAGAAAGAATATTAGATGACGCTTCTTAATAATTATCCAATAATGCAAAAATATTAATACCTAAAAGTAGGCAGACCGCTTTGTGTTTGTCCCGCGCCGACCACTCACGAAACGACTCGCAAATACCTGCTGATAACTGGTTCGTCTAGCGACTTACCGCCATGTTTACGTTTTTATTTAAAGAGACCATTAGTTGTGCTTTCGCGACCGAATGGAGTGGACGTGTATCTGAGCGCCGTTAGAGCTAGCGAGGTTAGTCTTTTTCGCGATGTATTTTGGTACCCTGTGAAGTAACTTCGGTGGCGCGTAATTTCTGTACGTTAAATAAGTATGTTTTAGTTATTTTATTGATATTTATAATATACCTTTATAGACTAAATTAAACCCGTAATGCATCTTTTAATAAAGTATATAGTGCAACCGATATCTTTGAAAAACTGTTATGCCGTAATTTCTGTGGCGTAATTTCGGTGGCGTTTTTGTCCACCGAAATTACAAACGCCCACCGACATTACAAGTCAAGTCAATTTTGTATAGGATTTTGTTAAAAACAGTCATAGATTTAGCATAAATGCGTAGCTAAAATTACATTTTATATAACGATGCTAATGTTTATTTATTAATGATATTTAAAAATTTAATGATGTCTATAATCAGAACTATTTAAATTGACCTAAAATAAAAACTAAGTTAATGCGAAGACTATTACATATTGTTAAAAATCATGCTGAAGTTTAATTTAATTTGAATTACATATTTTAAAAGACTTGTAAGCACGTATATTCATCATTAATTTCAAAGTAAATTTACGATGTAATTTCGGTGGCACCGTTGTAATTTTCGGTGGCGCAAAAAAATTAAAAATAGTTTTTAACTAAAATAATAGCTTCAGAATGGTGCCTCATACAGCATTTCGATTAAAAATTTAATCTCTTTCTAGTCATTATATAAATTATCACCAAACGATGAAAAAAAAATGCGCCACCGAAATTACGAAAAAACGTCCATCTCAAAAATTCACCCATCTATAGTGTTTCAACTTATGTTGAGCTATGTTCGTGTATAAATATCATGTGTCATTATATTGTAACTCTAGTTCAGTAGGGGCTTCAAGTATTCAGCTCATTTCTTCCCCTGGCGGCCCAGGAAATGTTCACGGAAATTACTATGTCTTTTATCTGTTTGTAATTGATAATGTGTGGTGCCGCCTTTACATTCATAAATTAGGAATCTAGTTAGGCATAGACAAAACTGTCATTGCTTTTAGGTTACTATGACTTCCCTCTCTTGCTGTCAACTCACGAGCGTGCGGACGCATATTCATTATAATATTACTGTATAACGTGATAAGTTCGTACTGTGATTAAATCAGTTCAAGTCAACAGTTGTTCATATTTTACGTCAACAATCATCATCAACCACCCTGGGAGTCTGTCCGATTCGAACCCGCGCCAGATTCCGGGGAGCACTTTCATCATTCATCATCAGATACCACCAGAGGCAATACGCAGCCAGCCCAGAGTCAGGAAGGCGAGTATTGTCATCATTTTTGGTGGAACCCATGAGGGGAAGAACATTATACCCAGAAAGGGATAATAAAAGGTTTTACGGGACACGCGGTTGCCGTCAAGGTCAGTACCGGCAAACTCGCGTCAAAGCTGCCATCAAGGGTTGAGTGCAGCCACATCAATTCATCACAATTATTCAACGCAGCGCGGAGCGCAGTTTATACCTATTCAATCGGGAAGAAACCGGCGTGCGATCATAGCGCAGTGTCACGCAGATTACGCCGCCGGTACACATCGATCGTCATTCAATATCGATTTAGTGTTAATATTAACTTCAGTGCCGTATATACATTATATCATCATTATCGGTGTTAATCAGTGTTTAAATTCAGTGTACGTGTCGATTCGTCAATTCGTCTACTCAACGGGCGTTTCATTTGTAACGGGACTTTGCACCACGACGCAGCCGATGCGGCCAGTAGAGGGCGCACGCATCGCACCACGAGGTTGTCTCGCGCGGAGCGGGGTGACAATCAGGTTGGCGCCTTTCACCGGTAAGTCAAACGTCAAACATTGCTTTATGGACATTTATATTTCAATTGACATCTGTTAACTGTCAATGTCAACTTGAGGTTGACAGATTGTAATAGCATTATAAATGGATCGATCTGATCAATATCTGTAATTAATCTGTGGTAAATTATGCACTTATCAGTCTGTTGTGTCAAATGTCACTGAAAAATAGGTCATCAGTCACCTATCAGTTAGATTGTTTGTTTACATTCAGTTATTATTGTTTTTAGTGTACTAATCAATAATTTATAGTATTATCAGTAATTTCCGTGAACATTTACCAAGGGACGATCTACTACCGATGCCGGTTCAACTTTGGTAAAACATATCTTTGATGCCTGGGAGAAATCACTGAATATCGACGACCGTAATCTAAATTGACGTAAGGGACAAATGGCTACTTTTCAGGAGAGCCAAAAAACTGTTTTTTTTTTCTTTTTAAATTCATATTTTTTTTGTTTCTTTTCGTGTCATGTAACTAATAATAGCCAATTACTTATTTTTTTTAACTCTTTAACTACAAATAGATCAATTTATCATTTAACGCTTAGTTACTGAGATAGCATGTCCCTTACGTCAAAAAAAATAATTCACAATGTCCAATACACCCTTCTTCAACAGTTGACTTTAGAGTGAATTTGATGTATCTACAAATAAATTGAAAGAAACGAAATTAAAGTGGTCGTAACTCCATTGAAACTAATCAATGACAGGGCGTAAAAGGTACATGGGAAACTATCTTAGGTGAAATAATAAACCAAAACATAAAATGTACATGTGTTATTTATTAGAAAAATTAAGAGATCAATCATGTAAGTTTAGACATAATTTGCCAGAGCTCGGAATCGCAATTATACGAGGTTTTTAATTAAAGTAAAGTGTTCTGAAGAAGTAAAAGAGGTAAGACAATTCTAATGAAAGTTATTCGTTGCTCTCGTGTTATTGTAAACGGGTGCTTTTATAATTATATTGCAACGATACATCACTATATACGCCATTATGAGCTCTCTTTAATACGTCGATAGCTAGTAACAAGTAATAAAATAAAAGAAAATACACTATTCGGAGTAAAAACGATTAGAAATATAAAAACAATTAAAAACGATTAGAAATGTAAAAACATAAACAATTTTAATTCGACAGTATCAATTAGAACCTAATAAAAGTAGTACAATTAGGCCAAATGCTATCTTAATAGGGTCGTAAATACCTACTGGTGTTTAGATACCAGCGTTGTATAAACGGACCAAAAATTCTTAAAATAAACTTAATAAAGGACCAAACTATTGTTTAAAGTATAGATTAGTACTTTAAACAATAGTTTGGTCCTCTATTAAGTTTATTTTAACAAAATAGCACACAAGTAACTTAGCTGGTATTTTCCTAGGAAGTTATGACGCAATACCAAGAATGAACAGGTATTTAATGTATTTAGAAACGTGACAAAGTATTTTGGTTAGCATATCATTTCTAAAGACTTGCAAAATAATATACCTACATAAGAAGACACAAACACGGTAATTGCATGTAGCCGAAAATTTGATATTTTATTAAATAAAATTCTTACTGCAATAACTTTTCTCGATCCCGCAGTAATTTATTGCGTCGAGCTGAGAGTGATTCAATACTGTTCCTATTCATCGTTATCAAATATCGGTTGCCTTCCTTATTATTAAGTACTTAAACGTGCGTGAAGACGAGTGCTCGTGCAAAACAGAACTGAGCAAGCAGCGGCAGCACTCAATCCAGTGTAGCCAGGTGTAATTTGAAAAACGAATAGTTTTTTTATCAGTCGAACATACCTTTGAATAAACGATTAAAAATCTGTTTTTTTTCTTGTTCGTATGTATGTATGTAAACGCTTTATTGTAAAACTAACAATTGAATTATGTATAGAGTATTCCCATTAAAATAATTTTATATTATTTCTATTGAAAAATTATAGTTATCACGTGTCGTGTTTATTGTAAATACTTTATACTCTGTTTGCACAAACAAATACCTTTGGAATATTATTTTAAATGCATTTATAGCCATATTTTCAATCGAAGTCCTAGGCTCAAAAATCAATAGATGTCAAGAAAATTCAGTAGATTTCCTAAAAATCTGATGAAGCGGCAACATTGTCAACCACAACCAGGAGCGACATGCTCTTTCTGCAATGTTTTTGGTTGCGTACACGAGGTGATAGTGAGATCTCTTTTACCCTCAAGCAACTTTAAGTGCGTTAGACTAATTTAGCTATATTAACGAACACTGCGTATGCCATCTAACGAAAGAGATAACGCTAACATTTTTGGTAATAGTTAAATTTTTGCAGCTATGTTTTAATGTAAGGGACGGTAGTTTTGTGATTGTACTTGTAAAAAATGTCGTATATACTCTTAGCAAACATTTGAAACAATTTCAAATTACCGTAAGGGTCACTGTTGCCTTACATTTGTGAAAGCAAAACTGCGTATCGTACAATTGCTTACAGAATAGTCTTTTACGACGACGCAGATAAATTTAGAAAATTATAGTTACATCTAATTGTGATAGAGTCAATTTTGTTTTTGTAGATAATTTTGAAAACGTTAAATGATGTATCGTACCTTTACTTATTTAATGGCTCCTTACAGCGTTAGGTAAATTGCGAAGATGAATGTTACACCAAGAATTAAATGAACTTTTTTTCATTGCTATCGATACGTCGTATTTTTTTGAAATACGGAGTCAAAGTAACATTTTTTTAAGGCTGTAAGGGGCATGTTTTTTTAGGCTATTGAGATGTCACCTATACCAATCGATAGAGAAAAAAAAACTGAATAGAACTGCATTCATAACTCATTTTCGCCATTTTGTCCCTTACGTCAATTTAGATTACGGTCGTCGATATAATTGGAGTGTTTTGTGATCTGTCCAAGGCATTTGATTGTGTTGATCATGTTACGTTAGTGCGGAAGTTAAGCTACTATGGCATCAAAAACGGTGCCCTTGATCTTCTTACATCTTACCTTGCTCACAGAACTCAGCGGGTAGACATTAACAGAACACAATCTTCTGGGTCATCTGTTTCTATGGGAGTGCCTCAAGGCTCTATCCTGGGCCCGTTCTTAATTTTAATCTATATTAACGATCTCCCATATGTAGTGCGCGATAAACACCAAATAGTCTTGTTTGCTGACGATACGTCACTTATATTCAAAGCGGATAGGAAACAGGATAATTATAACGACATCAATGTTGCGTTGTCTACAATTGTTGACTGGTTTACAGCCAACAACTTACTTTTAAATGCCAAGAAAACCAAGTGCATTAAATTTTCTCTGTCCAACGTGAAAAGTATGAATGTGGATAGAATAAGACTGAAGGATGAACCACTGGAATTCGAAGATAGAACAGTATTTTTAGGCGTCACTCTTGACTCGAAACTGCAATGGAGTGCGCATATATCCACACTTGCAGGTAAACTAAGTTCGGCGGCTTATGCGGTAAAGCGAATTCGACAACTTACTGACGTCGAGACGGCGAGACTTGTGTACTATAGTTATTTCCATAGTGTTATGAGCTACGGAATTTTGCTGTGGGGAAAAGCGGCCGACATCCAAATTATCTTTGTACTACAGAAGAGGGCTGTACGTGCTATTTACCAATTGGGGTCTCGTGTTTCTCTTAGGGATAAATTTAAAGAAATCAACATTCTTACAGTCGCGTCTCAATATATCTTTGAGAATATCATGTATGTACGCAAACACCTACATGAGTTTAGGCATAACCGCGACGTTCATAATTTGAATACTAGAAATAGGGATAAGCTCGCTCTTCCAGGTCACCGTCTCCGCAAAGTAAGCACTTCGTTTGCGGGGAACTGTATACGTTTTTACAACAAGATACCTTCTGATATCGTCAATATGCCGTTCAATAAATTTAAGTCCCACATCAAGCGCTGCTTGTTGGGTAGGGCATATTACACTGTAAATGACTTTATTGGTGACCAAGATGTCTTTAAATAGTGTCTGGGATATTTAGAATGTTTGTAGGGTACCTTGATAAGCATAGCCTTTAAACAAACTGTGTATTCAAACAATCAATGTTATGTTTACTATTTGTATCTTTACTAGTTCTTGTGTGTACAAGACGCTTTTAAACGAGAACACACTGTGATGTTTCTCGCCGGACAGCTTCTTCACACAATATTACTTTTTTGTTGTCCGGCAGCATGAGCATGTCACGCTCGCTCAAAGGTCTTTGCTTACGGCGGCGTCGTTGATCGGGTCGCAATTTTCCCGAACATATGGTTGAGAGAGGCGATGGCTGAGATACGCGTCATACTCGTGAACGGGTGCTGTTTGTGGGGTCCGGTCTGTTCACGTTTGCAAGGACTTTCTTTTACTTAAATAAATTATTCTAGTTACGGCTTTTTGACGTAGAGACCTCGTCGTGTTGTTCTCAAAGATTTTTTTTATCAAGTTTAAGGTATATTGACCTTAAATTTGTAAAAAAAAAAATATTTTTGGTACTTTTAAGAATTTATTATTTATTACTTTATTACCTAATGTAACTTACTTTACTTAATGTAACTTAGGTTTAAGTACTATGTTATTATGATTGAAAAAATGACCTTCTGCTGGAGTTTCTTGCGGCGCTTCTTCTCCGCAATGATGGTCTTGTCCGAAGCGCTGGTAGACTCACCCTATATTACCGACGTGTAAAAGAGCCACATGTGGCCTATTTACTGAATAAATATTTTGATTTGATTTGAATTGATTTGATTTAAGATGTAGTTCGAGCACGAACATTTCGTTCATAAGTCACGTTTTCGAATCACGTTTACTATTTGATAACCTGTGACCCAAACGCTATCGAAAATAATGTTCCAAAACTACTATTATTCAAAAGAAGGAAAAACTCATACTCGAAGTATTGTTAACGGTAAATTGTTTCTTTGTTAACAGAAGTGCACTCCCCAACGGGACGCTGTGGCTAGGCGCGTTCAGCGCTGCCCAGTATCGCAGCGACGTGCACGCTGCCACGTACCGCTGCCGAGCAGCGAGCAGCGTCGGCGCCATCTTGTCACGTGACGTGCGCGTTGAGGCTGGTAAGTGACACGCATTGATGTTGATAGCATCATGTGCTTTAAAAGCAAGGAGAACTCAAATGAGCACACAAGCCACCGTTACTGGAGTAGAAGAACGCCATCTTACTCCTCAGGGCTGGCAACGCAGCGTTATTTATTTATTTATTTATTTATTAGGTTTGCCAACAGATATAACACCATTAACTTAATTTTAAAATTATATGTCTAGGGAAGAGTGACAGGGTGTTTACCCAATTACAGGTAAACTCAGCTTGCGTAAAGCAATAGCATTTGTACCGATTGTTTGTAGTACTTACTAGGTTAAAAAAAGGAACTTTAAAGTCGCAAGTAACCTTGCATAACATAACACACTATGATTGCAGTCTAACCCCCTTACTTATAATCTATAATAGTTGCCATGTGATGCCATGCTTTGTCCTTATCTATATGTGACATTTGCATCTGACAGAAAGTGACAAAGCATGACATAAACTATTCCAAGCTTATTCCACGTTTATAAGTAAGGGGGTTAGGATCGAATCTTAAAAACCGGCCAAGTGCGAGTCGATACATCTCATTGTAGTCGACTGAACATAGTGACAGTTGGTTTTATGCTGTACTTGCTTCCATCCATACTTGATACTTGATTGTCGATCCATTTTGTTGGAGTCATGCCAATACTTCCCTTTCTGGTCCGGGTTTGCCTCTCTAGAACCTTCCCTTTCAACGGGCGTCACCCTTACATGCCACATATTTCAGCCTTATGGCGAGCTTACAGTTAAACAATATTCTTACTGAGCGACTATCACGTAACAATAAAGCTGTTGCCAATATGGCTATTTTTGTCATTAAGTGTATGATAATAATAATTTGGAAAAAAAATACATACATACATACATACCGTCACGCCTTCATCCCAGAGTGGGGTAGGCAGAGCTACAGAATTACCAACAACTTTAACAGCCAGTTGTTAATTCTGTAACCACATTTTGCACAAACAGGCTAAGATGTATATCATGTGTATATTAGTGACAGGTTGCAAGCCCATCGCCTAAAAATACTACAAGCCTTTAATCCCTTAGTCGTCTCTTACGACTTCCACAGGAAGGTATGGAGTGGTACTTTTCTATTCTGCCGGCAACCACACGGCCCAAAAAAAAATCTATAAAATTTTCTATAATATTTGGAAAAAAAATATTCATGAAAATTCAATTTGTTAATTGTTCAAAGGTATGGCTTTCCAGGTAGGTACGTGAAACGTAATTAAAAAAGGCACAGATACAAAAATATTTTTTAAACTATAACTATTTATTCATCTTGCTTACAATATTTCATATTCCTTAAATAAATACTTGTCCCTCTAGCGCAAATCGGCAGTCAGCTCTGCAAATTTAATTTCCGCTCTATCAAAGTTTCTAATGTCTACTTATTACGGTTCAAATAGCTTAAAAATCACGTTTCTTGTTTAATTAGTTGCCATTATAGCAACCATAGAAGTACATACTCTGCGAATTTTTTAACTTTCCCTTTAAAACAGTTCATGAGGTACAGCTCCCTGAAATACACACAGACATACAGACGGATAATAGAGGTTAAGTAATAGGGTCCCACACTCTTTGCCCAAGTAACCCTAAAAATGGCTTAACAATATACTCTTCACACGCTGCCCTTAGAATTAAGTCCACTTCTTAACGTGTCCATCCAAAGTGCTATATCAAAACACTTTTAATTTAACGTGTCGATTAAGCAATATTAGACTCTTGGTCAATCGCATAAAGGTTTAGACGCACGCTATTTTGATGATGTCCTGTTATACTGCTATACCATTTTGCACCCTAAACACCGTCAACGATTACCGTGAACCGCACCCCCCCCCCTGCCGCACCCTCGAGCGGGGAGCAACTCCTCGAGTGGAGAGAGCATTGTTCGCGCCGATTAGGGACAAAAAGAGCGCTCGAGATACAAAAAGTGAGAAAATCGCGTTAAGCCCAAATCGCTCGCACTTCAGCGTGTTTCTAAAGGCCTTTTGAATTGTTGGAGAACATCAAATTTTTAAATTGCTTAAAGTTAAATTAAAAAAAAAAAAATTTATTGCAAATTTTATCTTTATTTCTTAACAACTTAGGCTAGAGCTATCAACAATTCTTAATAATTATTAGTTGTCAAAATTGAGATTAACACATTCGCTATGCTCGTAGCCGATTACAACGTAGGTAGGTATTTAGTTTTGTAGCGAAAACTGCTCGAGGGTTGCTGGCACTAACAGTATCAAAATAGAAAATCATCTAAATATATAGTAAAATGTATAATTTACAAATATTAATTAGGACTGTCTTTAAAATTTACAGGTATTGTACACAGAAAGTAATCGAGTCACGTTTTAATTTTATATCAATTATTCAACGTTTTCGAACTCAAATACGTGTAACGGGAAATATAACTTATAATAAACACTCTAATGACACAATCTCTTTGTATTTAGGTATCCTACCCACCTAATATGGTTGCGTTTATTGCGTGATAAAATTTGTATAATAAAGCATCCGTCACTTTTTGACACGTATATGAGTACGAGAGTGACGGATGCTTTATCCACACATTGTCAAGTGATAAATTATTGTTATAGAAATAAATAGGCCCATTTATTCTAAAACAGTAAGCAAAACTTATTTTCTTATATAAGATTCAAGTTTAGTAGCTAGTAGAACAACGTTTCGGAAATCAGCAAAAAAAAAGTGACCTTCCTCGTTGGCCCCTTCTTAGCAAAAAAAACTTTTCACCCGACATCATACAAAACTACCCCACAAAAACCGAAACACAACAAAGACAAAACATACGCCGTCAAGAAACTGCCAAGTCAATGACCCGGTGAAACGTTTTGCTGACAAGGGCCTCAACGAGCCGTAGCCGCTCGTAGCTCGTAGCGGCGTAGCACGTACTCGTAGGCATTTGAGTGGTTTCACTTTTTATATGAGTTTTTATTTCCATGTGTGTTTTGTGTTCTTAATAGGTTACTTGGTGATTATGGTTAATGGAACTGTTACGTTTTTAAGTGGGTTGTTTTTGTTGTGATATTTATTTCTACTTTTTTTTCTTTATTTTCTATCAATTGACATTTGAAAACGTTGAACGATTTTACAAGGGATTCATGCGCCAATTTTATTAACATTTAATAATAGGTTAGGTTAGGTAAGGCATGATCTTACCTCAAAAATGAACCATTTTTCAGAGTCCAGTGATGATCTCTGCGACCATGTCACATGGCGATGGCTGGCTAAGAGGCCATCGTGCTTGTTGAAGTGAAAAATAAATAAAGTGAATATTGTTCTACACTATAATATATTTATATATACGTACTTGTACTTATGTATGACATGAGCCACTATAAAACTCAGCCATAAAAACGCAAATTCTAATAACAATTATGAAATGGGACAAAGTTCTTAGTTCAAAAATATACGGGAAAAAATCACCTCAAAAATCAAGCACTACTTCATTTTCTTCTCACGTCACACATTCCAAACAAAACACCCCCGAAACACTGTTAACATCCTCGCGGAACCCGCTGTCCCGCAAAAACCCCTAGATTCCCTCAAGCGTTTATTCCATTAACGGGCCCCCACAAAGGACCCCAATCTCAGACCGACCTTCCCGAATAAAGAATCCTATTTGCATTCTCGCCTCTAGATTGATCCAAACTCGCCTTTCCAAATGTCAATTCGCTGGGTCAAGGGTTAACCCCGGCGAAGCACTTTGGACCGTATACGGAACCTTTTGGGGTCGGAAACGCTTTGAAGCTGAAACGCTTTGTAAGGCTGCTGGACTGAAATGGTTTTCATCGTATATCGAATCTGTTGGGTTTCACCTGGTTACAACAATTTCAGTTGAAATGGTCTGTTTGAATGACAATGTTATATAAAATGTCAGTGTGTTCTTTTAGGAAAAATATAACAAAGTCATTATGAGTTTAGGTAAAAAGTTAAGTACAGGACCTCTTGCAAGTAGTGGTAATACATCTGTTTAGACCATTTGACATTCTACAGGGTGAAATCTAAGTCGTGAATTGAACTATCACTTCTGTGTTCTACCTACGAATATGAACAACTTTCACTATGGTATATGCTGCTTCATACATTTTGGTCGAGTACGTATTTAACTTTTCTATGAAACAGCTGTTTTTTTTCTTCGTAATATCATAGTTGATCTTATAGTGAAACTTGTTCATATTCATGGGTGGAATAGAGAAAGAGGTCCTTTACTTAAGTTGTTCACCTATGAAACATTTTGAAATGGGCCCAAATTCATTATGTTTTCCTGCATAAACCATGTTAAAATACCAAATCATAGAAATATTTTGTTTGTGACAGTTAGTTAACACAGACGCAGATTTGACTGACTGAGTTGACAAGATAAAAATATAAGTGTTTATTCTGTAAGTCCACGGACGGGCACTTAAACACGTCAAAATTTTCCAGCGGTCCCTAAGAAGAAACTACAACTGGGAAAAAGCCCCGCAAGAAACTCAACTGTCAGTCACCGAGAGCTCAGTATTGTGTGGTTTTCTTTCAGGATAACACTACATTTACGAGTATATTCAAAGTTTGCGACCCTTTTCTCATCAAAATTTCTTTGCTTTTTTAGGACGTAAATCCCATGATCTTATTTGGTTTTCGAACTATCTGTATGTCAACGTTTATTAAATTTTTATTTTACTAGCGTGATTGTACCAGTGTCCTACACTTTAAACTACTCGTATCAGGCACCAATTCTGGACACTTAACTCAAAATTAAAAGATCTTAATAGGTGATACATTAACTGTTGCAATATTTATAAATAACCCTTATCTGCTGTAGTTATAACAATAGTCGAATATCCATCCATCCTTTTAAACATTATCTTAAAAGTAAAAAACAGGTAGGTAGTCAGAATTTTAGAGTTATGTTTTTTAAGTGTATGTACGAGTATGTATGTATATATGAATGTATGTATGGTATGTCTATTTATATGGGACTTCTAACATTTTTTTACAAATGAGGTGGCGTTCCATTTGTCGTGGTTGTAGGAGTGACATAGGTATTTACATCAAAGTAATAAGGGGGAATGTGTTTAATCAGTTCGGTTTTCAAACGAAACCCCAACAATAGTATCATGCCGATGTATTACGCAAAGGAAAGCAAACCATATTAAACTAGAAGATCACAATATCGTGTTTGCGCGTATGTTACTTCTTTCCGGTATATCTGATATAATTTTATTTTATTTTATCTGTATATATATTAATAATCCCTATAATAATGTTTAAAAACGAAAAATGAATGTCTTATATTAAAAAACCTGTAACTGTGGTTGTACTGTAATGTTAACATTAAAATATTACACGTCATTAAAGTATCGGTTATTGGTGTAGCTGCTTCTTAATGTCCACTTTAAATTATCGGTAACCTATAATGAAATGTGGACATTAAGATACAGCTACATAAGGTACAGGACAACTACCAGATAAAGGTTTTTCACATATTGAAAACTTATGATATGCATGTAGATAAAGTTATGTATGCAACTGTATGCATAATTAGTATTAAAACACTCACGTGCCTCTCATTATGCACCAGTCACATAAATAACTAATCTTGTACAGATAAGCCTATTAAATTTAAATTTCGACCCTTTAACATCTTTTGTATAACTACCTGCTCCCTAGATAGATTAGCCGCTCCAATGTGATACGACGTTTTCTCTTCAGCGTAAATTAATGGGTGGGGTTTTTTTTCAAAGCAATTGCTGAAGCTCCGTATCTAACGATCTTAAGGCCACCGGCGTCCTTTGGAGCCAGGAGACTGATCCTCGATTGAATTTCAGCAGGCAGGTCACGCCGCTGGAGCGTGACAAACAGGTTAAGGTAGGATTAGCGGGGAAGATGGGATAAGTGCCGTGTTGTCGAAGTAGTCGGCGATAAGAAACTGAATCAGCTGTATAAATAGCAATTTTTAAGTCAAGGGCTTTCTACCTACATTTTTTTAGCATTTTATTTTTTTATGACGTAGAGAAGACAATCGAGCACACAGGCCACCTGATGGTAAGTGGAAACTGTGACCCATATGATAGACATTCGCATTCACAAGACTGCAATGCAACCCTAAGACTGCAAATGCGTTGCCAACCCTGAGGACTCAGATGGAATGCCCCTATGCTAGTCATTTTACCGGCTGTCTTATCCCCAAACCGGAACACAACAATGCAAACACTGCTGTTTGGAGGTAGGTTAATGGATAAGATGGTGGTAGCGATCCGGACGGACCCTGCACAAGGTCCTACCACCCGCAAAAGCCTGCTATCTTTCGACTTTAAATCCTACAGACCAATCTTTTCCTCGATATTGATTACTGTTTATGTGTAATAGTATTTGCGCAAGTCTTGTCTGTATGAAGAGATTAATGAGTTTTATATCTAATGACTTATTTTATTTCTAAAAGTGGAATTAAATTGTGGATACAACTCATTCATTGCCCATTCTTTGTTTCGACCTACTATATTATTATGACACGTCCATCTATTGCGCACTTTCCAAGCCTTTGAAACAATTATAATATCATAGGTATAACATTCGTTTTTAACTGTAGACGTTAACAGGATCGATGCGGAAACGTTTTTTTTTTAAACTAATTTAACGGAATGATACTAGACGTGTCAAAAAAATTAGTGTTTAAGAGAAATCATGCTCTACGAGATCACCATTACATCGTATTTTTTACCTGTTTTCTTACTCTAACTTTTTTTTCATTAAACTGCAAGATTTTAACACGACATCACATCATCCAAATATCTTAATACATATCTATTTCCCCGCTAACATCAAGCTACCATTGTACACATAATATCTCCGCGGATACTACATTAGCTCGACCTAATCAGTCTCCGGGTCCCGTACGAACAATGTCTTTTGTGGATCGAGGGCCGCTTGCCGTCGTTGGCTCTCTGTAAAGAAATATCGAGGACGCTCAAAAGAGACCCATTGAGATATACGTCGATGATCTGATAACAGCTCAGCTTCAGTAAGCCAAGCGAGGCTTACCACGTCGTCTTGTAACACCGATGGTAAATATTTTACG
Organism: Acleris laterana; assembly: GCA_963966035.1. Taxonomy (NCBI): domain Eukaryota; kingdom Metazoa; phylum Arthropoda; class Insecta; order Lepidoptera; family Tortricidae; genus Acleris; species Acleris laterana. The sequence continues at coordinate 388,463 of OZ014440.1, forward strand.
AGTTTATTAACAGATTGTGGATTGCCTTTGTATTAGCGAAATAAGTATGTATGTATGTATGTATGTCAACAGTTCATTGAAGAAAAGAAAATTCAGAACAATACAATTAATATAAAATATGTGTGTATACTTTTGCCAAATGTATCGTTATCAACCATTTTTTTTTTGCTTTGTTTAGTGTAACCGTAAATATTTCCGGATTTTATAAGAATTTATCTAACTTTTAGAGTCCTGGATCGTGGCACTGAAATAAATCCTGAAATGTTTGCAGCTACAACACACAAAGAATGGGTTGACAAATGAAAATACTTATTGTAAGACACGATACATTTGGCCAACATATTATTATTTTGGCCAAACGGCAGGCTCCCACTGATTGCATTGGTTTAAAATTGAATTGACAGTTTGTTTGAAATAAATTGAATTCAGTGAACAAATTAAAACTTTCATTATCTCATTCTAACCTAAAGCTTGTGCTATTAGTACTAGCCAACGATACCTACATACCTAAATTCATAGAAAACATCAAAGACTCAAAAACCAATACTCAAAACCAAAACCATAAATATAATAGTGCTGTTACTTAATCGTTATTCATACAAATGTACTACTTTCTACTAGAGAATAAAATATATTCCAGTCCACTACAGGTACTCTTCACAATTCAACCATAAGCTGAGGTCTGAAATCAATCGACTGCCTAATTGACTTCCTAACTTATTCCAAGGCTTAAACTGCGAACAGTTTAAAAAGCGATAATCTGTAAGGCCAAGAAAATAATAATTAAAAGCCTACCGTCAATTTCCCCTGAGACAGCAAAACGCGCAAAAGATTTGATCCCTGCCTTTTTCTCAAACGAGTAGCATAATTAGAAAACGATTGCGTTTCCTCTAATCGGATATCGGATCGTATTGATTTGTTCTTAAGCTATTAAATATCGCAAACTTAATTTGCTGGGTAAGTGGGGGAGAGTTGAAACAGCGCATTGCCGGCGGCACGATAAATTCCTTTTTTAAGTCGTTGTTTGTCGTTTGTACGAATTAAATTAAAAACGTGTTTTCGCTGACGGGGTTCAGATTTGTTTATTGGAACAAGTTTAGGCAATATTTTGTGCGGGTTTCAGCGTTTTGAAATTAAGTTTTTGTTTGCATATTGATTTCCAGTGCCTTCACAATTAAACTAGCAGTTAAATTAAGGTAAGGTTAAATGTATCCGGAACACCAGCTCAGACGGTGGCCAAGCTAATATAGGACAGGGCTGGTCACGTCTGCAACATCCCGAGTGAACCATGGATTAAAGTCGCCACAGAGTGGAAGCCTAACATCCAAGACACGGCAGACCTTGTCGGCGATGGCAAGTTATCTAGTAGGATTACTTTTTGAAGAAGTGGCCAAAGACATGGAACAAGGGATGAAAAAAGCGGGGGACTTTTGCCCAGGAGTGAGATACATCAAGTTTAAAATAATTATAGTAAATATCGCCGTTGGCGTTGTTGGGATCACAAATTTATAGACACGAATAGATAGAAACACTTATTTTGATTTAGAACATTCGAAAAACCTTTACGGTGTTTCTTGGAACGCTACTTTTCCGCAATGACGGTCTTGCCCGAAGCGCTAGTAGATTCTCTCCATATTACCGACGTGTAAAAGAGCCCTCGTGTGGCCAATTTACTGAGTAAATGAACTTAAATTATGATTTTTTTATACCCAAAGGGGTTGCAGGACACTCTAAAAGGCACTACCGACTAATAGCTCGCCAGCCGATACTGATCTGGAGGAACATTTTATTAAAACACAGACTATCGATTTCTCTTACGGATTGATACATTTATTTGCAGCTTTTGAACTGCGGACTGCTGGTAAACTTATATTTTCTTATTCTTCTTAATGTTTGCTTTGTCACTTTCTGTCAAATTAAAAATGGTGACAGATAAGGCCAAGCATACTTTAGCAGTTGTAAGTTTATGAATAAGATGGTAAGTTTGTGTTGCGTCTAACTGAAGTTCAATTCAAGGTAACTTATTTGTATAAGTAATTTACAATTCTTTCAACAAACGTTCCTAATAATTATTTTATACCTATTACATAGGTCATAATAATTATCATCACACTAATCCTGAATAAGACAAAGACTAGACAGATTATTTTTTAAACAAAAAAAATATTATCCCGTCGCTTAAGCTTGTAAAAATAATTTATTCGCCCAGTTTTTTTGGCATATTTCCTTGAGGAAAAGTTAATTAGTTAGAACGAGCGCAGCAGCTGGCGGTTATAGCCCCAGCCTCCCCATGCACGGCTTTACATAATACCCATCTTTTTAGCATTCCGTACCAAAAAGGTAAAAATGTAACGATTATAAACTCTTTTTTTTTTTTTTTGTAACTTTGCCTAAGGGAAAGAAGGCGTCAGTTTAGCTAACTACTTAGCACTTACTTTGTAAAGCCTTCTAGTGGCTCGATTCTGATAAGAAAAACCATGTTGCTTTTGACAAGTTATCATATTTATAACGTTACGAAATATTATTCACTTGTCGGTAATGGCGTCCGAATTAAAATATAACGAGATCATTTCATGTCAAAAGCAATATGGTTTTAAATAATATTCTAATAAATAAACAAACAAACAAAATATGACCTAATTTATAATCAAATATAAAAACAACTTAATATAATTAAATACTAATTCATAATAACTGCAACTTTTTCGAATGTCTGGACTCGCTAATAATTCAAACCATAGACAAAAGCCGTTCATAAACAAGTGTCATAAATTATAACGAACTTTTATTTGGGTTAGCTCAATCCACCGTGATTTCAACCCAAAAGTAAAAGATGTTTTCAAGATCGTAGCGTTAATCGCTCCCTGTAAAGATATCCTCCGTATCTATTTTATCTAGCTTCTAATAATTTTCTGTTTCTATAGAGTTAACGAACACGGTGTCATGTAGATTTTAAATTAAATTATTGTGTAAATGTAATCATAATTATTAATATTTTCTTTTAACGGAACCCTAAGTTATTACGTGCTATATTAACAACTTAGATATTTCCAGAGCAGAAACTTTATCCGTGGTTAAAAATTCGGGAAGCAACGGTAATTGGGACCGCACACAGCGTTTTGTTAATGATGATCTTTCGCATTTGGCTGCCTGTCGTCGTTATATGGTTGATCACGTTTGATAAAGCATCCGTCACTCTTGCACTTACATACTGGTCAGATAGTGACAGATGATTTTTATTCACGGAGATAAACGCGACCATAATAAGTCTGCGGTAACGCTTTTAAGGTGAAACACTATAATAGTGCTCCATCGGTTCGGACTACGTGACAAATCCACGGGTATGTTACTAATGTGGACAGTGTAAATCATGCACTCGGGACGTATGTCGTCAACGTACGTCGTAACATTACAAATGCCATGTATATAACCTGCGTCGCTATTGCCTAACGCACTCGCAATCTCAATTGGCTTCGAAGCAGAACAATTGTTTTCTATTTGTATGTAGACAAGCCTTTGATTTTCAAAATGAAAACAATTGCCATTGCGGGTGCGAGTGCGTTAAGCAATTATAGCCCCTCGGTACTGAAACGCGTTAATGACACGGTCACGGAACCATGTTACGATGAAATATCACTAATGTGGACATTAAGATAGGTGTCCCTCAGAATCCATAACGACGTTTGTCCTAACACATCGTTTGTCCTAATTTTCATTTGCCCTAAACTGGGTTTTGAGATGACTCAGGCAATTTTTAATATAATAAAATTAACAAAACTAATAAGTTTTAAAATTTAAGCGTGGCTTTAGAATAAACGAAAATTCGGACAAACGGTGGATTATGACAAGTGGCGATTAGTGATTCCATAGGCCGCAGAGTTCCACCACCGAACTACTCGTCGCAATGCCAGGTTCCATCAATATCACCTTGATGAAGGGCGTTCTTCCACCGTGCGTTTCACTAGGCACTTTTTGCCTCGTACAGTGAAACTGTGGAATGAGCTCCCTTCGGCGGTATTTCCCACCAGTAATGACATGGGTGCCTTCAAGAAAAGAGCTTACATCTCCCTTATTGGCCGGCAACGCACCGACAACTCTTCTTGAGCTGATGGTGTTTATGGGCGGTGGTGTTTACTTCCCATCAGGTAACCTACATGCTCGTTTGCCTCCCACTGATATAAAAAAAAATATGGGAACTTTTTAAAATATGTGTATCATTACATAGTAAAATGGTATCAGATTATAAATAATTTCAGTTACTTAGAAACATTTTTAAAAATATTTGACCATCCTTTTTATTTTAATCTTCACTAGGGCTGTACGCTTTAAATGCAAAGTAAACACATCACGCGAAATAAAAAACTAATTATGAATTGAGTTGAAACAACAAAATTACTTGCATAAAGTCTAATTAGCTAGAATCATCTTAAAATGGCTAACGAGTTAAAATTTTAATGAAAATTTGTTTGATGTACAGTCGGCCGAAAATGTGGTCTACCAACTTAGTGGTTAAAGTTTATTTGCACGTCATGATACAACAAGTTCGATTTTCTCTTGCAATAATATTATGACTGTGACAAGTGTCAACCTAAGCGATAATTAGATCTCACAGAAACTTATAACAAAACTGCAATGGTAGAATAGTTCCTCGGCCGAACGTACTAAACTACTCTAATACTCTTATTATAAAATATTGTTTTTACCAGTCAACTTTAATATTGCCGGTGACTATCTTTTTTCTAATGGTAAGCCGCAAAAGAAAAAGTTGACAGAAAATAAAGATAAATATTAAAGTATTTTTCTACTCCTGTACTTTTATTAGTCTTTTACATAGTCACGAACACTATTATAAGAACATAGATAATATGACTTCAGAAAAGTCTATAACTCTATTCCCCATAACAGCTCTCGGTGTCGTAAAGTCGCCCTAACGATACGCCACAGATTACTAAGTGTAGCCTGTTAATCATATTTCCATTCCGTCAATTTAAAAACAAAGTAAACCATAGACACATATTTTGTCATTTTCTTGTTTCCCGCTCGTTTGTTGTTCTTTACTTCGTTCGTTCGTTTGTAAGTTTTTTCGCTTAATTTTGCATTTCATTTGAAACCTAGTCGTAGAAAAAGTATTGTATGCAACGGTGTATAACTAAGTCAAAAAACACTCGTGGCGCTTTCCTTTACGATGTTCGCCTTCGGCTCACATCGTAACTCACGCCACTCATATATTTTGACCTCTCTTATACAACTATTGCATAAACTACTATAAATAAATTCAGTAAACCGTCTAGACGCGGGTGATCCGCGGGTCACATTCATTATAAGTATAACGGTTGTGGCGATAAAAAATGCACTCAATGGTGTGGTGCAACGCAAAAGCTTATCGCGCAATGATTAAATAGTTTAAGTAGACCTCAAGGTCACACGCGGGACTTACATTCAATGTTAGAATAAACTGTAATTAAAGAATATTGTGTTGTAGTTATAAAGTTTTTTTTAATTATTGCTGTATTTACAAAATTCAACAATAATACTAAAAAATCAAAAAGTTAAGACTAACCGTGCTTAAAATATTATTGTTTATTATTTTATTTGTATTAATTTTTTGATTAATTTAACTAATTCAGATACAAAATGGTCTAAATGAATAGCAAAAATTCATTTATTTCAAATAGAACATAATTATCTGGACGTATTAGTGTATTTCTGAGAAAAGAGATACACATCGACTGTTAACAAAAATAACTTTGAATTTCGTGACACACTTTGTTACGCCTTAACCATTTCGTTACTTGCGTGATTAAGTTTAACATCAAAATCTATAAAGACAATAAGTCCCTTTAATTAAACAGAATAGTTTTCTTAAACAAAATCAAAATTTCACTACAAAAAAAAACCTTTTCTCAAAAATGCTCGGATAGAACGGTTTTCCGATTGAAACACAAGGACGGAAAGTGCCTCATTTTACTCCTAGGAGTAAAAAGACCATATGAAAACACTTTCCGTCCATGTCCATAATATTGTTTATTAAAAGTGCTCTGTATTGCATACAAAATCGAAAGGAACGTGAAAATAATCCTGCACACCCAACTGGTGGGTGCAGTGTGGGCCGGCGGCGGCGATGCGTTGCGCGTGAAACTATCTTCACTAATACGCGTAGTTTTCAAACAAAGATTCTCTCCGATTTTGTCATGGGTGTTTAAAAATACTTGTAATTATGTATTTGTATCATTTCCTCGCATTATTTGAGAAAAGCATTATGTATGCCGCGGCGGAAACGAGGATTTCCTGACTCGTATTTTAGCAGGCCTCGCTATTGCTCGGCCAGCTAACCACCTCATCAAAAAAACCCCTTACTTTCCGCGCCTAGGCAACAATGTACTATTTTTTTTCTGGACTTACCTAATGGTACTCTCTTTTTCCACTTGAGTCTCGTGACTTCGGCCACCCCGTTTCGGCCATCGGCGACTGGGGAAATCAGAGTCCGACCGCGGATATTATTCATGGCGCGGTTCATTATGGCCGCTGTCACCTTTATCGTCGTATTCACAGGTTTTTTACCAGCTGCAGTGTTTTTAAGCTTTAGTTTTAAAGTTAAATTGATTCATAATAATTTTGTGCTAAATTTTAATTAAAGAATTGATAAACAACGGGTGTCCCTCAGAATCCCTAACAACGTTTGTCCTAACACATCGTTTGTCCGAATTTTCATTTGCCCTAAATTGGTTTTCAGATGAGTCAGGCCACTTTTTAAGTTTCCCAATTATATCTGCGGTTCGGTTAGGTTAGAGTTGTATTATAACAACAATAAAACGTTTTAAAATCTAAGCGGAAATAGCTTTAGGATAAATGAAAATTCGGACAAATGATGCATTAGGACAAATGACGATTAGGGATTCCATAGGGGAACCGATAACAACAACGTGTAGAACTATATTAAAGCGAAAAAAATTGACAGTCTTAGGTAGAATTCGAATTTACATCCTCTGGCTCTCCAGCGTTACTATTTATGCCACTATGACACTACTCAAAATCCACGAAATCAGGTATCGCTTACTTTCTCGCACTTGGAGGGTATGTAAGATAAAGATAAAACTAAGATAATAAATAAGATTTATAAGGGTTAGCTAGAAGAGATCTCTTAAAGGCTTAATAAGTTCACGTTTGTACATATTTTTTATATTAATTGTATTATTCTGGTTATTCTTTTCATAAAAAGCTAGTTAAGTGCAAAAAAGAATTGAATACTATATTAGCTAGTGGTTTAAGCTCCCATTGCATTAAACCTTACCTCATGAGGTGGCAGGTCAGACTTGTTTTAGCACCTATGAAAAAAATATGTCGTAAAATCTGATCAATAGGTATTTCATTTTATATGCTTCCTGTAATATTGTTTAAAAGTTTTATTTTATTCTCGTAACAAAAGTATAAATCTGTCAAGTGGAATAAAACAAAGGTAGGCTTAGCAAATAAATATTTGAAGAGTCCTTAAAATCCTGTAAAAGGAAAGTTTTACTAGGTTGAAACTTCATTATAAATGCACAATATAATGGGGTAGGGGGTACACCGGCAGGATAAGACGTAATTTTATTTTAATTAGGATTAATACTTTAAAATCTCAATTTCTTAACCGAAAAATATAGCAAAAGTAACAAAATATTATACTATAATATTATACCCATTTCTTGGCAAAAAAAAAAAATGTCCTATAAAATAACAAAAAAAAAAAAAATGCCTATCGTCAAATAAAAGGTTAAAGATGTGGCAAAAAGACTTTGAATTTGAAAAAAATATGAAAATTGTTTCGAACAAATATTTTTAATAACAAAACGTGTGTAGTAGATGAACTTTAAGTACCTAATGTAGAAAAATACTTGCAATACGTTTATCCTACAGCCCTGTGTGATTCGGTCGAACGAACAAGTGAATGTCGCAGAGCGGCGAGTTTAAGTAGTCCCGTCAGAGCGAACAAAACAAAACAGCATACAGGCATTCCATATTTGCAGTCTTAGGATTACATTGCAGTCTTGTGAATGCGAATGTCTATGGGTCACAGTTTCCACTTACCATCAGGTGGCCTGTGTGCTCGTTTGTCTTCTCTATGCCATAAAAAAAAAAAGATACCATGATGCCAAATTGAAAATGCACGCGCTAAAATTGTTTTTTTTCGCTCTGACGGGACTTCTTAAACTCGCCGCTGCTACATTCACTTTTGAGAGAATCACACCCCTGAATCATCCAACATCGTATCGCCTTTATTTCTTTTCTAAAATGTACAAAATTATGCAAACTAGCCGCCCGCGACACACAACGTGTGTAAATCTTCGTAATTCTAACAATGCCGTTAAATATTTTACCCACTTTGGTAACCCTGCATAAGCCGACACAGTCAACTGGTTACTAAAGCAGTAATACAACTATTTAATTCAAATTACTTTTTCTGAATAAATTACAGTGGTTAAATATGAAATATCAAAAGAGTATTTATATTATACTTTCAACCTCCGTGATATGAAATACTGGCTACTAAGAAAAATAATGCCAGATAAATTTCATTTGTTTAATATAATAAATTATAAATAAATTATGAATGTTCTCATGCATTGGTTGTAATTTAAACGACATCAATTTTATCTAATGAAATATAATTGCGACTCTAGCCGCCTGTTTCACAATACAAAATAAGTAAAGCTTATTTGACAGGTAAATTTTGCCCTTTCTCTTTTTTACACTTATATAAGGTGTTAACAAATTAGTCACGGATATTTTAAGAGATAATACATTAAATTAAAACAATTAACTTTAAACAGAAAACAAACAAACGATAGAACTTACAAAATTACTTAAAACTACACTAATCTAACAAACCGCTACCAGTGGGCATTGTTCCTAAAATGCTGGCAGCATTGCCACGTTGAATGGCAATGCTTAATCTTTGTGCCAAGTACAGGCCAGCATTTTTGTCACGGGATGCGTCGATCAGGCGCTTTGACAAATCTTTAAAAATAAATTAACTTTTATAATTTTATTGTTTTAATTTACCGAACAAAAAATATAAATTATAATTAATCTTTAAAATAATCACCCCTACTATGTACCTGTCAAGATGTTTAACACTGTTTGTCAAAAGTTGTTTTTCGTAAATAATTATCATTATGATTCGGAGGGAAAACTGTAGGTTATTAAATACTAGCGTCTGAATGATTGCTTAAAGAGGTTCTAGAATGTCTAGAGAGATCTCATTTAATTATCTTATTAACAGGGTGTTTTAACGTAGCAAATTTGTTTCCTAGTTTTCTCCAAAAAAACCTATGATATTTCATACTTAAATGTACTCCGAGAACAGAGTACTATCAGCTGTAAAAATATCCGTGACTAATTTGTTAGCACCTTATATAGACAAGGATAGAGACAACTTTAAATGGCAGATACATTTACTTGTCGATTGTGAAACAGGCCCTAGGGTTCTTATATTTTATTTGTAATGTATGGAGCTGTGGCTGACAGCTATAAAGTAAAAACTAATCGTAACAAATAATGTGAAGTATTGTAACACAGAATTATTAAAGTAAAATTGGATATTCTTTTGATTCAAAATGAACTTCGTTTTTCTTTAAGGAATCGGTCAGTTTAGTTTGCTAATTTTTAGATGATTTTATTATGGATCTTTTTATTTGAAAAGTCAACAATCTAACTCCCATTCCTCTAAAAACAAACTCTACTGATACTGCGCCTCTACTATGCCCCACTGGGTCCCCAAATCCCGCAGATCCCGCGCAGGGACGACGCTAACCCGGTTGGTAATTAATAAGGTCAGTTGTCACGCGGCGGGCTCAGCGTGACACGCAACGTGCTAATGACGTAATACTATTACGATCGCGAATACATTGTGTATTGCAATAATATTATCTGCATTGTAATTACTTTAAGATGGGATGGTTCCGTAGACCCGTCTGGACCCGGATTTTAGGTCCCTAATCTAAATATATAAAAGGAGAAACTGACTGACTGACTGACTGACAAATCAACGCACAGCCTAAACGGCTAAGCGTAGGCACTTGAAATTTGGAAGGGACGTAGCTTAGGTACCGTAGAGGTGCACTAAGAAAGGAATTCCCGAAATTCCCATGGGAACGGGAATTAGCGGGAAAACCCTTTTGTATGAAAAATCTAAACCGCGTAAGATAGATGATTGAAATTTGGCATGCAGGTACAGAAAACTCACATAAACCGAAGCGAAGCGAGGGAGGGTCGCTGGTTATAGCTCTGTCTTGTAAGTCGTCAAAGTAGACTGACGAGCCTGAATTTTAACATATGAGAAAACTTTGTTTAATTCCTTAAACTTGTCTCAACATTTTTAATCATTTTAATATGAATCTAAATTGATTATAAAATTTGTAAGTAACTCATAACATAAACTTCTGAAATGAAGGGGTGTGATTTTTTATTAATAAAATTCAAACACACGGTAGATGCATGATTTTAGGCGAGATTACACACGGTTTGAGCGATGAGGCTTCCATTAGAAACACAGCATTGCTCATATATTCCGCAGACCAAATACCAGTGGTTGATTAATTAGTTCAGTTGACGTACCGGGGTCAGCGTGACTCGGCGGCTGATGACGTGACACTGTTATGGGGTATCGGGAATATGTGGGGTATTAAATCGTTTTAGTGTCTTCGCATATCCACAATATTAATTAGTGCCGTATGCGTGCTATTTCATGTGTGTTCAATAAGTGATTGGCCATCCAACGGTAAAATTTTTTGGTATTAAATGGCTTATTGTGTTATCAAGAATACAGCTATGTTCGATTCAAATATCATTACGTTTCGTTAAACCACGTGCTAGTCACACGTGAGCCACGTAGAGGTGCTCTAGGCATGAGTCACTGATGTCATCTTGTACGTTTGCTACAGTAATAGTACTCGTATCTACATACGTATAAATGTGGTGCGAAACGAATTTGTACCTATGTGTGTGGGCGTGTTTCCGTTGCTGTGAAATAGTATCTGGAGACCCTACACAAGATGTAATAGGCGTTCGTTATCACTATCCAAAATGTATAGGATTGACGTAAGCTGTCAGACGGTAGCGTCGAGCGCAAACGTCAATTCCATACTTTTTGTCAGTTTTTGAAAATCGTTTACCTTAGCGTTAACCTCGTAAGGCCGCGGACAAAAAAAAATACATAATACGGTTATAGAAATAAAGATTCATTGCCATTTTATGATGTCGTTTTTATAGTTAACAATTAGATTACAAAATTGACTCTTTTACATTCACAATAACTTCATATTCCATTGTCAGATAAGCCTTTAGAGGTGCAACTTGTTTAGCATCCCAGTATAATATTGATCTTACATCCATACATACCTTCACGCCTGTAATTGCAGAGTTGGGTAGCTACAGAATTTCCTACAACTCTTAAGACTTGTTGATAATAAAATTCTATAACCACATTTTGCACAATAAGGCTAAGATGTTAACCAGCGTATAAATGACAAGTTGCAAGCCCACTGTCTAACAGTACTACAAGCCTTTTTTTCCATAGTCGCCTCTTACGACATCCACGGGAAGACATGGAGTGGCACTATTCTAGCCCGGTGACTATACGGGGTCAGTATAGTGGTAAGTTTAATTTGTGTAATAATCTTCTGATTTAGTTAATCATTGTTGCAGTAATGGACGTGGCGTGGGAGGTGCGCGTGCAGACGACGCCGGGGGTGGCGGGGGGCGCGGCGGTGCTGGCCTGCGTGGCGCCGGCGCCGGCGCGCGCGCATGTGGCCGTCGCGCGCTGGTTCCACGATGGAGCGCCGCTGGCGCACGCGGCCGAGGCAGGTGCGTACTAGGTACTCAGGAAGTAGAAGGTAGTGCTGTGTACTCGTACGAAAAAGAGTATGGTGGTGTGAAATGACGTAAGAGGCATAGTGTAGTTCATGAGTTTTTTTTTTTTTGTTTAATGGCATAGAGAATACAAACGAGCACACAGGCCAGGTGATGATAAGTAGAAACTGTGACCCATAGACATTCGCATTCACAAGACTGCTATGCAACCCTAAGACTGCAAATGCGTTGCCAACCCTGAGGACTAAGATGGAATGCCTCTATGCTAGTCATTTCACCGGCTGTCTTATCCCCAAACCGGAACACAACAATGCAAACACTGCTGTTTAAAAAAATATTGTTTTTATGACATAGATAAGGCAAACGAAAAACACATTGTCATGTGATGGGTAGGCAAAACGATGGCAGGTGGTCGAGGGTGCTAACAGAGCAGACCATCAGCTCGTTGGTCTGATGATATTTAGCAGACAGGGAAAGGATGGATGGCGTTAGCACGAGACCGAGCAAAGTGGCGTCAAAATGCAGAGGCCTTTACCCTGCAGTATGTGTAGGCTGCAATGATGACGGTGATAAGAAGTTTTTAGACTGAAAATGTGTTTCTAACTCTAAAAATTAAGGTGGAATGCCTAAACTATGATTACCTATACCTATTGTTAAAAATAAACATTTTCGTGATGGCTCAGTTTCCATATCACCATCCCTAGGAAATGTAACCTGCTTCATACATCTCTACATTTTATTTGCTGCCAGTTTTCTGCCACTCCGTCATGCCAAATCGAGACCGAAGGGGTCAACTAGCGACAATTTCACAGATATAGTTGGGAAATTCACAGATGAACTCACGTCAAAGGTTACCTTAGTTGATAGCATGTGTTTACTCGACTGACTCAACTTAACGATGCAATGCTATGGTTTGGATAGGGCCACGCCCGCTGACGTCTGCTTGGAATAAATATAATAGATTGGCTCGATAGAACAGCGACGTTACCTGGGAGTATCATTTAATACAAAGCGCACTGCTCGATCACTGCTCGATCATAACAGTACATACATAAACTCACGCCCTTATTCCCAGAGTGGGGTAGGCAGAGCTACAGAATTACCAACAACTCCAATAATGTGTTAACAATTCTGTAACCACATTTTCCACTTTTAGGCTAAGATGTTCATAACAGTATCAACTCAAAATCCTTGCTAGTTTTGTTTGATGTTTATAGGAGTTGTATTAAAGTTGATTTTAAAATACAGCTGCATTTTGAGTTACTACCATATTGATCTCGCAGTGCGAAATTAGTTTTAAGTTTACGTACAGAGCTTGACCATGTGCTGCTCAATAGTGTTAGCCTGAGGACATCTCTCGTATAAATATGGGGTCGCAATAACTTTCCAACAAACATAGACTTATTAATTCATATGAATTTCCCTATTGGAAAAAAATCCGGCTAACTCAGTGGTGTAAAAACTGTGATTCCGTGACGTCAATACGACGTGCTCAGTTTCACGCATACTCCAAACACGAGGTTGTCAGTTATTTAAAACGCACAATGGTAAAATATTTGTTTTGAAATTGGTTAGACTGCATAGTGATTCTGTTAACAACGCTGGTCATGCGGACTGTCGAGTGATATCCAAGTGGCGAGATTAAGTAGTCCCGTCAGTGCGAACATAACACATTGTAGCGCGTGCATTTTCAATTAAGCAGCCTTATACGTTCGACCTATCGTGCTGCTAAATTGAAAATGCACGCGCTACAATGTGTTTTGTTCGCACTGACGGGACTACTTAATCTCGCCGCTTGTTATCACTCGACAGTCCGCACGACCGGCGTTGTTTACAGAATCACTACCCTGTTCATTGCAACAGAGTTTGTCAGAAATCTGAACCATGGCGCTATTGTTGTTTATCTAAACATATTTATCAATATTTATATACATTTTGTTAGTCTGCAATATTTAACCCGCAATTATTACAGATAGACCCTATCTAGTTGTATAAATCAAAAGGAACAAAATGATGAGTAATTTGTTATTAAAAAAAACATCTGTGACAGATGAACAAATGAATGAAGATCTGATCAGATACGAGTTTCGTTTTTCTTTTTAAGTATTTTCACGTATCTGTGGGGTTATTACGACGTATCCGTGCAATTCATTTTACGCTGAGAGAAAAGGACAGAGTTATGTAACTGCTATAGCTCCGTCCTTTACGCTCACCGTAAAATGAACTGCATAGTTGTGTCATAATAACCCCCCTGTTCGAATACCAACTTCCAGCCAAATAACTATTCACTCAATAAATTACAATTGACAAGATTTCATATTTTCAAGACTTTAATTTTATTCGTTTTATAGATTCTATTTGGAAGGAGGAAGACACTAATAGTTTTAACTTTTCTCTAGCATGAATAATTATTTTATTATTAATTTATTAAGATGTACTTATTCTAAAAGGGCGTAACTTCATTTCTACGACACAATGGACATATTACGTTAGTCCAATCTGTATATAAAAAAGTATCATGTCAACCGATAATTCTCTAAGGGCCACTTGCACGAAAAGTTTAACCCTGGATTAAGACACTAACTCGAGTTAAAATGTCAGTTTTCGTATGAATCTGACGTCTACTAACTCGAGTTAGTGCCTTAACCTATGTTTAAATTCTGCGTGCAAGTGGCCCTAAGTATCTATCCATCTGTAAATAGTGTCAATATCAAATTTGAAGTATGACAGCTTTTTATCTCGTGAAAAAGGCAATGGTATTATATCTATTCAGGCGTAGTATTGGTAAAAATCGATATTTTTATTAACTTACTTGTAATTTTGTAAATAAAGAAAAATAAATCTAAATAAATATTTTGCCGTGTTCAGGAGGTAAAACCCTTTCGATTCGTATAGTAATTTGCAGGTGTCACCAAAATGAAATGTTGTCAATTCTCCTAATGACCTTTGATTAACTCTGTCATCAACATAGTTTCCTTTACGAGTTACAGCTCGTGAATCAGTTGCCGAACAGACAGACGCTATGCCGCAAGTGGCGAAGCACCTCGTAGGTCTAACTTGTTCGACAGTCGCGGGGTAATTGCTTTAGTAGCTGACGTGCAAGTTGCAACTCGCACAAGTTGAAATACCAGCGGAACAGAGTTATTATAAGCTAGTTTTTGCCCGTGACTGTTCACGTAGAGATCTTTTCGTGCTCAAACTTACCACTTATCTCTAATTATGTTGAAGTCGTACTGATTTTGCAGCGGTTCAAAAAGGTTAAGGCAACAATAACACATTCGAAATTTATTAAAAAAACAGGGATTTAAAAAAAAAACGTGACAAACAGACAAACAAAATACAGACGTAGTAGTCAAAATACCTGTTGTCATGAAATGGTGCCAACTCAGTTTTATGCTGGCGTTAAAGCCAGCGCTGGTCTTCCATATTTACAACTACACCTATTAAAAAAAATTGAAATCTCACACTTGACCTAGTCCCAAACTAAAGTCGAGTCCAGAATTTGGTGAACTAACTTGACAGTTCATTGTACACTAATGTTGCCACAGTTTGGCTACATCTGTTAGTATCGATAGCTAATCCAACACAAAACGGATGTGCAATTATCATCGACGATATTATAGCGTTTGTCTCTGTCGCACTTTCATTTTTGCCAGAAAGAAAGGGATGAATGTTATATGTATGGTATATAAAATGTACCGTACTAGCCCGACAGAAGCCACCTAAAAGGATCACAATAGCTCGATGTAATAATAGCATTATTTTCGTATTTTATTCGTAATTTGAGGAGTAAGTATCGTAAATATCCGCTTTAAACCGTACATCTTTCAGATCATAGTACATATACGTCATAAAAATTTGGCAAGTATGTATGAGTATGAAAGTTTCGAGTGCAATTACTTGATAAAATATAAAATAGAATCAGATTTATAGAAGGCACAAGGTTATATCAACATATTTATGTCGACATAAACCTATCACTATTTATTTTTTCCTATGTCTGGCAACATTTTCGACTGTCAAGTTAGTTCGCCTAATTCTGGACTCGACTTTAGAATTGTAAGTAATAATACTTGAAACCAGACAATGATTAACTTACTTATATAAATAAATACATACTTAAATACATAGGAAACGTCCAAGACTCAGGAACAGATACACACGCTCATGACATAAATACATGTCCTTACCGGGATTTGAACCCGGGACCACTGGCTTTGTAGGCAGGGTCACTACCTAATAGGTTAACTCTATTTCTTTAGGATATTCACCTAATACGCAAAAATGACTGCAACACATGAACATGAACATAACACATGAACATAATTTAATTAATGAGAAACAACATACAATAATACAATAACCATAACACAAAAACCATAACATAACTGAAAAAGAAAACTAAAATTAAATAAAACTAACTCTAAATATATAAATTAACTAAAACATTAAATCTAAGAATGGCCTCTGCGGCATTGTACCAAAGATGCTGGCAGCATTTCCTCGCTGGATGGTTAAACTTATACGTTGAGCGAGGAGACTGCCAGCTCTTCGGTCTCCCGTGACGTCAATGAGCCTCTTCGAAACTTTTTTGAAGAGGCTTCGAGCGCTAGGACCCCATGGACCAAGGGTCTCGACGCCGAATGGAATAAACATATATTCTGGGCCGAGACCATTATATTTTCCTACCTTTTATAATAACGTATTAAAATAATTAAAAATACGAAAGCCCAAAACCAAACAAAGCTTGACATTAACATTTCAATATTTCTAACAATATTTCAATTCCCCTAACAGGCTCAATTTTATCAAGTTTACGCAAACTTTACATAATTCGATAACAAATGTAAATTGAATCGGAACGAGCCTTTCGAATTTTCTCGTTTACTCAACATTCGAGCATTCTATTATAATCGAAGTGTTTGTTTTGGCTGTACTCTGTGGGGTTACTCTAAGTCTCCGACGCGACGAAACTCGACCAATGTCGAGACACATCCGAACAGGTAATGTTTCCGTGTACATAGGTCAACCAGTGTATCTACGTCGACGGGTCACCAAATTATTAAAGATAATAATAACATTGTCCTGTTAAAGCGACATTGTGACCACAAAGGGTTATTTACGTAATGTTTGGATACGTGTTTACATCCGCAAACGTTTGTATAATAAAATACAAATATATAATTTCGAAAACAAGCTCGCTTTTTCCCGCAAGACTTATATTTATCGAGCGCTACTCTGATTGAAGAGACTTTAATAATTAAGAATTATAACAAATTTAAACATTGCTATAAGACTTATAGCAATGTTAGAAAGACAAAGACTTGTCGTTTTCTCTAAGTCCCTCTCACATAAGTAGACATCGAATATGAAGTTAAAATTAAATAATGTATGTTTCTCATCTATATCATGCGTCTCGATTCATGTTTTGATAGGTCAGGATTAGCGTGCGGTCTGTACGCAGTTTGCACACTGGTGGCTCGATTTTATAAAGCTACAAATAACTAGTAATTAGTTTTATAAAACCGGCCCCTCATGGTAGTTGAGCATAATCAACACTAAGTCCATTCCTTATGCGTTATCTAGGTACCCCCTGAACACTAAGACTACTTGCCTAATACTAATGTATTACCGGGCAATACTTACTGATGACCAAATATTGAAACAAAGTCTTGGCCCGCACGAATTTATATTAAGTGCAGTGTGGCCCTTGAGCCAAAAAGTTTGAAGACCCCTGCTTTAAGTTGATAAAAGCCCATCTGTAGTTTGACGTAGCAAGAGTATTACCTAAATATCTATAATCTATTATTTCTTTCAATGTGGTGCTTCAGTCATTTTGATAACTTAACGGCAAATTAAATTTAGTTTCAATTAGGTGCACTTAGGTACATAAATATATAATATTTACATACAAAAATAAACTCATGCCTCCATTCCCAGAGTGGGGTAGGCCGAGCTACAGAATTACCAACAACCCAAAAAAATATTGATAAGTCTGTAACCACATTTTGCACAATTAGGCTAAGATGTTTACCAGTGTATTAGTGACAGGTTGCAAGCCCATCGCCTAACATTACTACACAGCCTTTATTCCCTTAGCCGTCTTTTACGACATCCACAGGAAGACATGGAGTGACACTATTCTAACCCGGCAACCACGCGGAATATGTTATTTAAGTCATTATAAATAGCCCACGTTTTCCCACTGCTGCTGGGTCGTATTAATGTGTTCTTTTCGATTTACTCTTTTCCTTCTTGTAACATTAAAGTTAAACTCTAGTTTTATGTAGGTGATAAAAATATTTGAAAAATAAATATAAAATGAAAACATGAGATTTCAAATGTGCTCCTGTTTAAAATCTTCATGTGTCAAGAGTAAAAAATTAAGCTAACTAATCACAGATTCCAAATAAATGAATCCAAAATCTCTCAATTAAAACATTTCATTTCAAATAAAGAAAAGTACTTAATTTTCTACTTAGAAACTAAAATTATTTATTTTTCTATTATAATATAATTAACTATCGTTTCTATTCGTTTAGTTTAAACCAATCGCGTCACTGTCACATCACGTGACTTTTCGTATCACGTCATATCAGTGACGCGATTGGTTTAAAAACGAAATGAAGAGAAACGCTAACTAGCGTAGTGCATCTGGTCTGGGCCTGATAGCTTCGAAACAAATGAAGAGGTGTTTTATAAGCAAGAAAAACGTGTTATATATTGATTGCACAATTTCCGAAAGCACCCAAGATTAAATTCCAAAGGCATGACGCGAGTCGTCGCGAGGGTGAGGCCGACGAATGGCCGAGCTCACGACGCGGCGTCGTCGCTGGCGAAACTGTCCGGAGCAGAAACAAGCGATTCTTTATGAGTTCTAATTCTCTCGAGAAATTCGATTAACGTTTCATTTCGGCGACGTTTCCTTTCTTTTTCGATTACTCGACACTTAATGAGTAATTAGAAATGTTCAATTTCAATTTGTTTCTTTTGTTGTCGAGAAATTGGCGTTGTGTTTACACGCTCTGGAGATTGCTTTTGTTTTGTCGATGTTGAAGTTTATTCGGATAACGGATATTGTTGATGGTAGCTCCGATTTCATCAATCTTTGTAATGTCCAAAAAGATAAAGGTTTTTTTATTTGGAACCCTCCGTGTGCTGGAAGGGTTTTAAATACTATTACCAAGTTTCTCATAATTGTTATACTTAGTGTGTATTTAAGGGGTCTACTCCGTTTGGCCAAAATATTTATGGTCTAATGTATAATTTCCCAAAATTAATTTCCCAAAAAGTAGATTCTCGTCGCAGTTGATTTTTTTTATGTAGTCGCAAGCGGGTTCAATATACGGGATATAAAATGAAAATAATACAAAATAGTTTTTTGGCAAATGATACATTTGGCCAAAAATACTTTGGCCAAAAGGCAGGGTCTGGTTTTTAGGTTAAGTTTTTAATTAAAATTTATTTATTAACATTATAGTAACATTATAAATGCAAAAATCTTTTGGTTAGATTTTCACAGCTTAACTAATTAAAATGAAATTTTGGTAAAGTTTTGCACTTTTTATCCCGAAAAGATTTCGCGAATACCGGGAATAGCTTAAACTCGAACGGAGTTACGGCCAACGTCTTGTTTCACCTTAATCTAATGCCAAGCAAATCAGACCGCATTATTATTGGAGTATCAATTAATATCAAATATCTGTGTATAATTAATGTTAATGCTGCCTTGATCCTGTTTGAATAATAGTCGATACACGCTCAGGTGTGCCACGTGTACCAGGGACCAATCTGAGACGCGGCTTATCTGTCAAGTGTGTGCTTTGTCTTAATTAATGGAGGGACGGTTGGGCCGACACGTTTCGCTGGTTTCGCGCTCAGTTAAAATGCTACTTTGATGAAGTTGTATTATATTTCATTGAGGCAATAAACAATTTGAATTTGAATTTGAATTTGAATTTGAGGTATCTAAAAAACAAGATTGCATTTATTTAATTATTACTAGTATTAGGATATTGGCGGCATATCGTGGTTCTAGAATCCGTGGTTATAATACTGACTCTATATAATTTCATGTTCACAAAATGAACTAAAAACATTTTAAGTTCATTTATTCCATACCTACTAAAAATACTTGCGAGTTTGTAAAACTTTTACACATAAATATTCTCCATGTCAAAATTGGTCTAGCGGTTTAATGAATAGATGAATTCTAAAATATTAAAATACTGAAATCAAAGTGACTGACTCGATGGATTTTAGAACAGCGATTTACCACCAAACGTCTTAAGTCTAATTATAATTTCACAAGCCCTAAACAGACAGAATATATTTTATTATAACAGTAGCTTTCCGCATCCGTCTGTATATCCACTAACCCCTCCTAAATGACGCAACGGATTTCGATGCGGTTTTCTTTTTCAGTTATAATATAATTTTCCACATAAGGTTTTTATGTATAATTAATTATAGTAACTGTACGGGTGTAACAGAAAAATAACATAAATCGCAGTGAAGTGAGGGCGGTTGCTTGTATTATGTTTATATAATTATATTCCTCGGTTAAGTTCATATTAATAGTTTCTTAGTCCATCACTAGTCCAAATCAAATCAAATCAAATCAAAATTTCTTTATTTGCTTAAAAAGTGGTTCAAGGGATGGTAGTTACATTATCATAAACGCGCACATTTCACCAGCAGCTGGCATGCAAAATATAAACAAGGTAATTACAAGTGTAACAGTGTCAACACCATTATTTTAAACAGTTCAATGTTTCAATAGGTACTTTCAATTAACTAAAATACAAGAAACACAGGGAGGGAGCTACTCCGCATGATCAAATGGATCAATATAATATAAAATTACGCTTACAAATAATATAAAATGTCAGGAGTCAGGACTACATTCTACCAATATCTAATCGAAATTCCCAGGCCAATACTTAATAATGTCAAATAGTAAAAATAAGATGTCTCGAGAACTATCTCGAAATCAAAATTTATTAGAGCTATTTAAATCTAATAATCAGTCAGTCTACAAAATAATTGAAGTATTCGTCAATACAATAAAAACATTGTTCTATTAACCATTTTTTAAGTTTGATTCTAAACATATTAATTGGCAATTCTTTTATGTCTTCGTGCAAGCGATTATAAATGCTGATTGACATGCAATACGTACTTTTCCCATATAGTTTCGTTTTTTTAGCAGGAATAACGAGACGATTTGGGTATCTGGTATTAAACTTACATATGTCCTTATTTCTTTTATATAGCTCTGGATGCAATTTAACTAATAGACACACCTCGTATACATACATGCAGGGCACGGTTAAAAGCTTCAGCTGCTTAAATAAGGGTCTACATGATGTCAAAACATCTACGTTACATAAAGCTCGGATGCACTGTTTTTGTGCTATTAGGGCTCGCTTTGCGTGACAAGAATTGCCCCAAAGAATAATACCGTATCTCAGTAGGGAGCAGACATATCCATGATAGGCCTGTAGAGCTGACTCTTTGGTGCTAATCTTTGTAAGTCTCCACAATGCGTAGGCAAAGGAATTTACTTTGCTGCATAGTTGATTAACGTGCTCACTCCAAGTAAACTTATCATCTAAGTATATACCTAAGAATTTTGTCTGACAGGATTCGGTCACAGCCTGATCAGAACAGGTTACGACAAGAGGCTGTTTGTTAGCATTCCTATTCACAAACTGTATAAATGTTGTCTTATTTATATTAATATTTAAATTATTGTTATGTAACCAATTAATAATATTGCCTATCATACCATTAATGTCGTTGTTATAAGTTTTAGCGTCCGAACACGGTATGACAACAGATAGGTCATCCGCAAAAAGAGTGCAGTCAAATTTTGTTATGCTAGGTAAGTCGTTAATGTAGAGTAAAAATAAAAGGGGACCCAGGATACTCCCCTGTGGCACTCCAACCTTATTGAGTTTGGTCACAGATTTATGAGCCGACATCGTGTTGGCAGAGTCAATTTGGGTAATTTCCACAAACTGGGTTCTTCCATTCAAATAATCCTTAAGCCACTCATTGACTACTCCTCTTATACCGTACATCTCACATTTGGCAAGGAGTGTTTCATGGCAAACAAAATCAAAGGCTCGACTCATGTCGAAAAATATTGCTGACACTGGCAAGCTCCTGTTCATGTGTCCTAAAATTTTATTTGATAAATTTAAAGCAGCTAATGATGTTGATTTATTTTTTTGAAAACCAAACTGTTCAGGCTTGATTATCCTAAATCTATCAAGAAATGACATCAGACGTTGATGGAACGCCTTCTCAAATACCTTGGAGATAACCGGAATGAGGGATATTGGTCTATAATTATCAACACAATCTTTATTTCCTTTTTTGTACAGTGGTTTAACTACGGAAACTTTTAAAGGTTCTGGAAAGACACCGCTGGTAAAAGACATATTAACCAGGTAGCTCAAGACCGCAGCAATTTCACATTTACACTCCTTCATTATTTTGGTTTGCACCTCGTCATAACCAGTCGAGTTTGTCGAATTAAGGGTATTGATTATTTTAGATATTTCGTTTCCATCTGTCGGAAATAAGTACAGATTGGCTGTATTTGTTT
The DNA here is from genome assembly GCA_963966035.1 of Acleris laterana. Classification (NCBI taxonomy): domain Eukaryota; kingdom Metazoa; phylum Arthropoda; class Insecta; order Lepidoptera; family Tortricidae; genus Acleris; species Acleris laterana. The sequence goes on from OZ014440.1 coordinate 410,928, forward strand.
TAACTAATGAAATGTCAGGCTTACGTTTATTAAAAGAATTTGAATTTGTCAAGTTTATATAAAAGTCATTAAAAGTATTTGCAATGTCAGAAGGATTCAATATTAGGTCGTCATCTATAATCAATTTATCTATATTTGCATTAAGAGAGTTACTTTTAGTTACCTTTTTGATTATGTCCCATGTTGCCTTACATACATTTTTGGAACGGGTTAAATGTTTAACGTTTGCAAGTTTATGGGCTTGGTTGATACAACGCTTGAGAATCTTTGAATAGTTATTATAGTTATCTTTATTTTGCAAATGTCTAGCTAGGTTTTCTGATTTTCTGTAATAACAAAACCGTAAGCGTCTTTTTGTTACTACAGATTTTTTAATCCCTTGTGTAAACCACGCATTTGATTTGGACTTAATTGTAATTTTTATTTTGACGACCGGAAAGCACAGCTTATAAAAAAGAATGAATGTTTCATAAAACATATTAAATGCCATATATGCGTCTTTTTCCTTATATACGTCGGACCACGATAAGCTCCTAAGGCAGACGCAGAATTTAGCAACATTCTCTGGACTGTAATCTCTTTTATAATGGTAAAAAAATAAGAACTGCTTTTCCAAACCACTAACATCAAATCTTAGACATTGAGCAGTTTCGTGATCAGACAAACCTAATTTAAGAATCTCACTGCGAGCATCGGGAATATTTGACAGTATTTGATCCAGACACGAGTCTTTACGTGTGGGATTAAGTATGTGCAACTTAAAATGATTATTTAATGCGATTCTTGTAAGTTCCTTTGAGTTCAATGAGGCCTTGAGTAAGTCTATATTAAAGTCCCCGACTATAACCACTTTAAATTTTATTTTATGCTTAAGTTTGGTTACAATTAGTTCCAGTTTCCGAAGAAAAGTTACCGAAAAAACTGTTGGTGTTCTATAGATACAAATTACAATACATTTTATTGACGGTATTTCAACACCACAACACTCAAATATATAATCTTCGCTAAATTCGTTTAAAAATGATAATGCCCGTGTGGGTATGTGGTTTTTGCAAAGTATGCAAACTCCACCTCTTCTCTTGTATATACACTAAGTTACTTTAAAAATACATAATTATAACGAGTATCAAAACCCTTATAAGGTTTTAATAAGTCACACGATCTATTTAATCCCAGGAGATTATAACCTATCTCGATTACGTCATTACTTAAGACAATCAAAAATTATTTGTTTGACAATCATAAGGTATATTTTGAAGTCATGCTATATTTTAGCGCTTCACAACCCTTCGAAGGTAGGTTGTGTTAATAATAACGATAACTCTGACAAGGGGACACAAATTCAATTCAACCGTATTAAAATCATCGGGCTAGATATTTGCGTGTTATTGAGTTAGAGTTGTGCTCATCCTGTATAAACAATGTTGTTGACAAGACAAATGTTTGCTCGGATAATTATCTGTTGGTTGAAGTTTTGGGTCTAGAAAATAGGTTTCTATTTATCGAAGTTATAAAGCAATTGATGTAAAATTAGAACCTTCTGTATTATGTCTTCAACAATACCTAGTCTCAAAAACATAATCTGATGTAGCTTTGTAGGTTCTTTGTATATTATGTTGACTTTGTTCTGTAGTAGCTAACTTACTAACGCAGTAAATTTTTTTGAATTAATTTGATTTGATTAATATTAATTTGTTCAAGCGATGTTTTGATGACACGTTAGCCTATTTAGGTGACCCCGCCAACGAAGCTGGCGGTCCCGGGTTCAAATGCCGGTAATCGTCACTTTACTTTCTCAACCTTGTATCTGATCAAATAGTTAGATAAAAATTTTGTTCTTTAGAGACCATGAGTGCTTTTCCTATCTAACTATTCTATCAGATACGAGGTTGAGAAAATATAGTGACGTAATGTTATGAGCGCGAGGACCAATTGTTACCGAGTCTTGGGTAATTTGTTATGTATCTATACTTAGGAGCAAAGAAATCGAGCCACTTTCTATGAAAATTCAGTACTAAGTGGCTCGTTTTCTTTGCAGTGTATTTAAGTATGTATTTCTCTATAAAAGTATGTTTATCGTTATCGAGTACCTTTAGAACAAGCCAAGAGTTTAGTTTGGAACTAGGTCAATTTGTGTCAGATTTGGCCACTGATATCATATGTATTTATTTATTTTATTTTAATATTACGAGTACCTTTTGCGATAAATTTAAAAGTGTATATTATTTAATATTGACAAGGTTTTATTAAAAACAATAGTTATTCAATAAATTGAACTTGTTTACAGGTCGATTCACAAGAGTTGGCACGAATGGATTGAATGAGTGAATGAAAGTATACTAGTGTGTAAAATAGTAACAGGTTTTCAGTTTGAAAATCGAACGTCGGTTCAAAGGACGGCACTCACACAATGATAGTTGACATTACTTTCGTTCAATCCATTCATGCTAACTCTTGTGAATCGACCTGTAATCTAGTCACAGTGTTTGACATAATGTATTGTAACTAACAGAAACCTACGATATGTATCCAGTAAAACATTCGAAGTAAAACAACAGTAAATCGAATAAAGATCTCGAATCGGCGACCAACTTTCCGAAGACGGCGCTGAGTGAATTCAAAATTAAAACTTGCAGCGAAACTCGCAGCGTTAATGCAAGTTTAATGTCCGCCTTTGATGCAGTTGCGAGGAATTACGCCACCGCTGAGAGGATTATAGGAATGGAAGAGATCCCTCATTTGTCATATTAATTTGCATGACAAAATGAATGTGGCAAATGAGGTATCTCTTTCATATTTTTTTCTGTGATGTTATAATATCGGTAATCGGTAAAGCACTCGGAATTTCCAGAATTGAGCTTAGTGAGTTTATGCGAATGTATTGTAGTGAAATAAGGTAGTAATATGGAAATAGACCTTGTTGCACTTTACTTTTTTTATGCTGTTTTTTTCTATTTTGTTTAAATTTAAAAAGATACTGTTCGATAGAATTTGTTTTATATAATGGCTGCAGTCGCCTGCGGGCCGAGCGCATCAAATATACCTATACATAATATTTTTACCTATGAACAATAATGAAATAAAATAATAGTCTTGAAGTTACTGTGTTTTGCGTCTGCCGCCTATCTCTACGATGCCACATTTCTCCATAGTATCCTACTTATATTATAAATGCGAAAATAATGTGTTTGTGTGTGTTTGTTACTCCTTCACGCTGCAACGGCTGGACGGGTTTGGATGAAATTTGGAATGAAGATAGCTTATACACTGGATTAACACACAAGCTACTTTTTACCCTCGAAAGATTAATTGTTGCCGAGAGAATAATGATAATCGAAATCTACACCGACACATCGTTTGTCATGTCGTTTGTAAGTTATATATAGAAAAATGCAACGCAACGCACAGGCAACACTCGTGATATATCTCTCATATTCTATATAAAGATTGATCGATGCTTTATTTTATTTTTATCGTTGAATATTACATAACGGTTGATCATTGTAATAAGTGATATTTAAAGAATGACCAAGGATTGGAGAAACGCCCGTCATTTTGAAAACATAACCCTGTTCCATACAGCAGAGACTTCCTTATGACAATAAAATTTATTATTAGGTATTTTATATATTTATTACACCATAATTATATAGGTATGTATTCAGCGACTTTTTTTAATGAATGACGCGGAATGGTTATGAGACAACACAAACACACACACAAATAGTAGTCAACGATTAAAATATTAATGAAGTGAGAGTCTCCTGCTGTACGGAACAGGGTTATGTTTTCAAAATGATGGGCGTTTTTCCGATCCTAGAGAATGACTGACTTTTGTTTCTTGCGGCATTTGTTTTCAGTTTCTTTGAAAGCACTTACCCTTTCATGTAAAAGTGCCAGTGCTTACTTACTAAATATACATCTGGGTAAAAATAAAAATAAATGTAGATAAGGACGCTATTTAAATGTCACTTGTCAATGATGTCTAACTTACAATTTCATTACAATTGACGTATGTTTGACGTTAACCAACAGTTTCGTGACGGTGACAAAACTCTCTTTAACTGGACATTTATTTTGATTTTTACCCATCTATATCTTTACCTTACATTTACCTTGGTTATTAATTACCATGAAACCCTGGAAACCAATTATTAGCAGTCCCATCCAGCCACTGAGTTGCTGGCGCGACTCAAGTTGGCAGTTTCGTGCGTTTATGCAGATTAGCGCGCCTGATTGAATACCAGCTCTTTGCAAGCAACTTGTCCTGCTGGTGCTACGGAATCTCGCCAAGTTTGGCGTCGAACGTTTTGGTATATCTTATCTTATCTTATAGATGGGCCCCTTTTCGGGTTCACTTCGACCCTTTTAGGATCTTTTGTGCAATTACCCTCTTACACACTTGGTTGACGATGAAGCATATTTTATGTTACTATTATAAGACTGAATTTATTTACAATAGGTGTAACGTTATTGTCCATTTAATAATTGCTCTTATTTGTAACACGTTATGATTTATTTTAGGTTGTATCCCCTACTTACCCCTCAATTCCTACTTACCCCGTTTTTAGGTACTTAAATTAGAAAAAAACTCATTGTTACATGGTAATTGCGTGGGCTCGAACTCAGAACCTTACGATCACGAGTCGACCCCTTAAGCCACTAGACCATCGACGCTCCTCTATTTTGGTATATCATCGAACAGTTTGCGGAACCGCAGTATATTTCCCACCTTTTAATTAGATACTTCGCACTGCATATTGTAAACAGTATTTAAAATTGAAGGCTACATTTTCAGTAACGAACAAGCGGTGAGTGAGCATACTTCAACACAATGAAACCTGTTTGTTACCGACAATGATAATGTTACTGTTGTATGCTAGGAGCATGCAAACATTACAAACAATGTGACATTCGTTGCTTTTGGTTCAGTGCTTCTTCCTCGTTATTTGTTTCCGCGCTGACGGGCTCCAGACAAATTTGCGGTAAAGTATTAATTGATATGTTATGTTTACCTACTGTGTAAAATCTCAGGGTAGCGGTATGGTAGAAAGGAATATTTCTGGTCATATTATTTTCACTTTTTATGCTCTTAAAATGTTACTTTAGTCTCTGCACATCGGGACTAAAGCTGTTAGGAAACCCCTAAATAACCAATCACGTTGTTTGTGAATGGAGGATTAGTGGCGTTTTCAGTGATTTTTAGTACGTCGACATAACCTCGAAATGACAACTGTGCAAATATATAAAAAAACTGTTCAATTTCTTGAAATACGATGAATGATTACGAATATGAATCTTTTTAATAATATAAAGCATGAATTTATTTTATTATACGCGGTCCAATTAGGTTATGAATGATCTTCATGTTTGAATCTGTTGGCTAAATATGCAAGCATTTAAAGCGACACTTTACAAAAAAACACTTTACAAAACTTTGTTAGAATAAATATTGTAATTATGCATAATTATGAATTAATATTGTAAGAACGTAATTTTTTCCCTCGCATTTAAAGTCAAAAGTAGACTGTTTAACGCGAGAGTAAACAACCATAATAAAACTCGAACTATAGCCACCCTCGCTCGCTCGCACGCTCGCTTGGCTAAACATCTCGTGTCATTATGGCTTATTTTAGTCCCTTGTTGAACAATCTACTATTATGAGTAGGTAAATATTAGAATTACACGTCTAATCACTATCGGAAAGACAACATTGTGTTTGACTTAAAGAGCTACCATCAACCGGCCTGGCATAACATCTTGAGGTCATAAAGTTCTCTTATTCCTAAAGTACCTATTTTTTTGCACGTGGATGTAGTGTGTACGTGTAAAAGCTTATATTGCGTTTTGTGTCACATCTTACCATTGCGTTTTCAGCAATTTGATGTTTTGTAGCATTTTTTAATAAGCAAGTTTATCTGAAAGTATACATAGGAATATTTAATGCCACAAAACTGATTTCATGAAAAGTAAAGTAATTTTGACACATAGGTAAATTGAGCCCATTCTCTTTCTTAAACTTCAAAATTCATAATGAGAGTTAACTTTTAATGGAATTACATATTTACATATTATTATAATAACTGGAGAATCAACATTTCCTTTGACAGTATGAATTGAGCTGCCACGGCTTAGCCGCGATTTTGTGTCACTGTTGTAACGGGAGCGACAAGCGGTTAGCGGCAACAAACAAATGTACAGATATGTATATTACCGCATGCCTCGAGTCACCGCGCGTTATATGGCGATACCTGTGTACTATTGTTCCGCAGCTCACCGCTCACCACAAACATATCCCTGTTATATTTTTGTCTATTTTATAATTGTTATCTCTTGTTTGTACAATAAAGTGTTTACATACATACATACATATCCTCAGTTGCACGAAATGATCATTCAATTTCGCTTTAAATCGTGCTGTCACTTCTTACCCTGGCGAATTATAAAGTGATAGAAGGTGACATAATAGAACACTTCTTGTTCCAATAAACGTTTGTGTAAATTGGTGTTCGAAAAGTAAATACAACGTTTACAAATTGATTTACTTTCTGAAGACCTCAAAGTATTTCTGTGTTAAATCAGAGAAATATTAGATGTCACTAAAATGTTTTTTATGAAATGACAGGATACCCTTGTGAAGTAAAACTCAAAGAGAAAAAACGGTTTTCCTTTTATGTACATACAATCAAGGCTATTCAATGCACAAAAACGCTAAAGATTATCTGCACTGCTGGCCAACGCGACGCAACGCTAAAAGGTAGTATGCGCATATAAACTGCATACTCGTATACTGCCTTATTATTTTTAACGGTGGTTCCGTGCTTCAAAACGGCAAGTGGCCGTGGATAGCGTCGCAAAGTTTCCATTATGTCGACGACAAAGCGCCCGCGACAAAGTGGACATTACCGCATCGGCCGGCTGACGTCGCGGGCAAGCGCGAGTCGGAAACGTATAAGGGTTCTAGTAAGGCTATGTAGGTTAAAAAAGCCGTAACGTTTTTAATGTTAAATTCCCATATGGTTGCCGGGTGAGAGGTAGTGCTACTCCATGTTTTCCCGTGGATGTCGTAAGAGGCGACTAAGGGAATAAAGGCTTATAGTATAGTACTATAGTACTGTTAGGCGTACAGGCGTGAAGGTGTATGTACGTATGTTAATTTCTGTTGCTTTTCGTTACCTTCTTATGTAATATTATGTAATAGGAATAATAATAGTAGTACCTATTAAAAAACTGTTTAATGGTACTTTATTTTAACTTATCAAAGTGCGTTTTGACTAGATGCAAAAGCCTTTGACTTAAAGTCTAAATTATGCAGAACCAGCCCAACACTTTGTTCTCGCTTCGCTCGTCGTCGTACCTAACTTTTTCTTACATTTTAGTTAGTTTTTCTTTTCACTGTACGATAATCGTCATTATGATAAACAGAAATACTTTTGGCATTATTATTAAGTATTAAAAGTACGTACGGTCACGGTCAAAGTTGCATGGACACCTCTAAGGCGATAATCCTCTGAACACTTGCGCCCACGTTCTCAAACATTAAACTAGATGGCGGTGTTGACTAAACCAGTTCATTTGTCTTTATTACAACTTCCTAAGATAGTAGTATAAAAATCGATTTTTCGTCCACCCACTTAGACGAAGTAATGGCTTAGTGGGTTTACGTCTGACTAATACACGTTGGATCCACATAGACCGAAGTTCGAATCTCTTCGGGATGTCCTTTTTTCTTTTTGTATTTTTTCAGAACGATGTTTTTACGATAAATAATGTGGCCCTATGAAATAAATAAATACACAACATAGCAAAAAAAAGCATGCATGCTTTTAATGAAATAAAACAATTGTTTTATTTATTCAACTATTTATTCCTTAATTGAACTGAAATTAGATGATTATTATTATTTGATAATAATATTACTCATACAAGTAACAATAAAACAACTCCTATTTACCATTTTATCGAGTCCAAAAGCTTAAGTTTCGTTTCCAGATTCGGAAAGAATATTGAAGCTCCACCACAATAAAACACAAATACTAACTTCTAAAGACCGGGTTATTATAATTACAAAAGCGTGTGTCCTTTAGCTTTGTAGTCGCGGGGGTAGGTAATTTATAAATAGTGCAAGTTTGATTACCTACTTTAAACAAATTACAGTGGGTATAAGACAATTTGTGAGTAAACTTATGAAATAAAATTAAGTTTTTATTTGGTTTTGCACACTAGAAATAAAACAGTTATATTTATAACGTTATGCTTGCGTTCACTTTATAGTCACTTGATAAACAGATTAACTAAATAACCCGGTCTCAACCAAATAATATTATACACCTACCAACTAAATAGGTATACCTTAATAGCTAGTGTAGCCCCCATTCTGTTCGATAACAGCCAGCATGCGAGAACGCATTGAATTAATAAGGTTGCTGCACAAGCTCGAGCCACGAATGCTTTCCCAAACTTGCAAACAATGAGCCTCTAATGCTTCTGGTGTTCGCTCGTTCTGGTTATCCCACCGTTGAACCATCACACCACATAAATTTTCGATGGGATTTAAGTCTGGTGACCTAGCCGGCCAAGGAATTACCGCTATATCATTGTGATGACTGAACCACTCCCGCACATGACGCGAACGGTGTATAGGGCAGTTATCTTGCACGAATGAATATAACCGGTAATTCATCTTCCGGATAAACATTGCGAACAGTAGGTAGCATGGTGTCCTCCAACACGTCCACATAATTAACACCGGTCGCTCGGCTGGGCATTCGCACTGGTTTCCCCGGGTCGGCTGCACTCATCCAGCCCCACATATATTCACACTTATCCGACCAGACTCCATGTTGGGCACAACGTGATTACTATCATAGCGGGTATTATTTCGCCGCCATAAACTAAGTCGTCCGTGTTGGCTGGATTTAAAAGTTTTTTCATCAGTAAAGACGACATTACTCCAGTCGAAATCCAAATGCTCCAAGGCGAACGCTGACCTGGCTGTTTTGTGAGCTTCAGTAAGCAAGGGTTTGACGGCATGCCGGCGGTGATGCAGGCCCTCACTGAAGAGCGCGTCGCACAGTGCGCATGCTGGTGTCGAATAAACTGGCGTAGTGACTAGTCGGGATAAGTCCATTTTCCTCATAATCCCTCACCATGACTTGACGCTGCTGTGTGGTTATGAGTGGAGCTCTGCCAGTTCTTTGCCGATGTAATAAAGAACCTTCCTCTTCAAATCGTCGGACCCATGAAACAACGGTATTTCTCTATAACAAAACATCACATATTTAAATTACTTTAAAATATTTATTTAAATATTAACCTTTTAAAAATAGTAATTTAAATTATATTTGTTTACAAAAACTACTTACGTTAACACCGGCTTCTCTAGCAATTTCATTTTGCCTTGATTATACAAAGCAATTATTTGTGATCTTTTCACCAAGTCGATATTGCAACGAGAACTCATCATTAAAAATTATCAACAGTAAGTATTAATCGAGAACAAAGGCAATCTAACAGGGAGCAACGAACGAGCGGGCGTAAGTAAATCTTTAGTAAAACCGATCCGGTGTTTAGACATTTTCTGCTTACCCTCACAATAACTAACCGTATTCGTTAAAGGATAATCTAAACGTAAAATAAATTGATACACAATTTCGCCCTACCGAGTAAATGTCATTATGGTCGAATGGCACGGAAGAGTGCACTTCATCCATAATGTTACGGGTTCGAATCCATGCCAAATGTTAGTGTTTTTGGAAGTTTCGATTTTAAAGTTGTTTTGGGAGTTTAACAAGTTTATAACGTTAAGACAATAAATAAAGGAACATGGTGTTACGGCAGAAAAGTAAAGATGTAGAAAAAAGTATTTTTTCACTGTAGTTGGTGATACAGCGCCATCTAGCATGATCTCATTGAAATAAGAAGCCTCATAGGTAAGTAAAAACACAAAACGAGCACAAAAATGGCGTCGATTTCACATTATAGGATTTTGTTTGACAGCTATCCATGCAAATAAGGCCTCGACTGTACATAGATACCTTCACGCCTTTATTCCCAGAGTGGGGTAGGCAGAGCTACAGAATTACCAACAACTCTAAAAACTTGTTGTTGATTCTGTAACCACATTTTGCACAAACAGGCTAAGATTTAGCAGTGTTTATTACTAGTACCAAAAGTAATAATATTTTTTCTGTTACACCCTTGCCAACGGATCCTCAAATAAAACGAGACGCAAGATGTCGACGCATTTAGAATTCATTGAAAAACTCGCGAGTGAAAGTTATCAGATCGCCCGGCGGAGGGCAAACAGTGCGAACAGCGCGAACAGCGCCCTAAGCACTGAGCGAATGGCCGCCGAGGGAGCAACTTGACAGCCAACTCTTAAAGAGACCGGCTTTATTGAGTGTACGATTGATACGATCCATATTTCCTTTTTATTTGTTTTACAAGAGAGGAATTTTCGACTGAGTTATTTAACGTTTAAGTGTTGTGTAATATAGTATAACTTAAATTGATGTTGTACAATTAGGTCAATGTATGGGTGAATTTCAACAAGCTCGAAATTTATCAAATTTTGGTGGTATTTTTTATTTTTGATTTCTGAGTCAAAATTTCATATAAATAATACGTAACTAGTCATAATCAATAAAGTGTAGTAGTGGCCTTTCATCATACATAATAGTTTTAGAGATATTACGTTTTTTGTAATTTTGCTCCCACCAAAATTGCTTGTACCCACCAAAATTAGATTAATTGGCCACCAAAATTGCACATCTACACCAAAATGGTGTGGTAGGACCTTGTGCAGGGTCCGTCCGGATCGCTACCACCATCTTATCCATTAACCTACCGCCAAACAGCAGTGTTCGCATTGTTGTGTTCCGGTTTGGGGATAAGACAGCCGGTGAAATGACTAGCATAGAGGCATTCCATCTTAGCCTCAGGGTTGGCAACGCATTTGCAGTCTTAGGATTGCATTGCAGTCTTGTGATTGCGAATGTCTATGGGTCACAGTTTCCACTTACCATCAGGTGGCCTGTGTGCTCGTTTGTCTACCCGATGCCATAAAAAAAAAAAAAAAAATTAGGTATTTGTGCTAATTCATGATAAAAATTACCATTTGGTAATAAAATTGTCTGCTGGAAATGAAAAAACATCAAGAGTTTTATTAATCGTTTTAATTATACGAAAATACAATGTAATCTTTAAGATCTTCGACTCTTCAAGTCAAATAGTAAGTGATTATAAAATTTTACTCGTAATCAACAATACTTAATCCTACGGAAATAATAAGTCCAATTCCTAACTCAAGGAACTATATATAACTCACATTAACATTAACAATCGTGGGCATCAATCAGAACCTATAATAATTGCACATAGTCATAGAAGTACAATCACTTTTTATATTTGTACTTCAATGATTTTTATTTAAATGTGGCAACAGTTGAGATCTTCGAGTCTTCGAGTCAAACAGTAAGTAATTATAAAGTTTTACCAGTAATCAACAATACTTAATCCTACGGACATAATAAGTTCAATTCCTAACTCAAGGAATTATATAACTTGCATTAACATTAACAACCTTGGACATCAGTCAGAAACCTATAATAATTGCACATAAAGTCATAGAAGTACAATCACTTTTGATTGTTAATGTTAATATGAGTAATATATTATTTCTTTAGGGAAGAATTGAACTTATTATGTCCGTATAATAAAGTATTGTTGATTACGAGTAAAATTTTATAACTACTTATTGTTTGACTCGAAGAGTCGAAGATCTCAACTGATCCCAGATTTAAATAAAAGTCATTGAAGTACAAATATAAAAAGTGTTTGTACTTCTATGACTTTATGTGCAATTATTATAGGTTTCTGACTGATGTCCACGATTATTAATACATATTAATATGAGTTATATAATTCCTTGAGTTAAAAAAATATCTTATTATATCCTAGGATTAGGTATTGTTGAAAAGTAAAATTTGTTAATTACTTACTATTTTACTCTAAGTTCTAAACGATCCAAAAAAAATCCATCCATCCATAGGAAAATCGTACTTACTAAAAAAAAATGTAGTTTGGTATTTATAATTAAAACGATTATAAAAAGCCTTACTCTTTTCATTTCATTACTGTCTGCTGACAGTAATTACCAAATTTTAATTTTTACCACGAATTTACACAAGTAATTTAGTTTTATTGTAAACTAGCTTCCGGTGGCGACTTCGTACGCGTAGAAACAGTTCCCGAGGGAATAGCATTATTTTAGGTAGACTATGTTTTAATCCGAGGTAGAAGGTATCTCCATGTTAAATTTCATCACAATCCGTTTAGTAGTTTTTGCGTAAGAGAGTAACAACCATCCATACATCCATACAAACTCACGAACTTTCGCCTTTATAATATTATTTAGTATGAATGAAGTATGATTAAGTGTTTATATTTTACTCGAAATAAGTGCTCTGAGTCAATAATATTGTAAATACAAAATATATGGTTATAAATATGGAACTAAACATAGTATTAACAATTTTGGTGGCATCAAGCAATTTTGGTGGATTTCAAATTGCCACCAAAACCACCAAAATTGGTTCACCAAAATTAGGAAACGTGCATAAAAAAATGATTAAGAAAAAACAGTAACATACACTTCGAAATTAACTTTATATTTTGAAAATGAGACTGCTAACACGCCTTACATTAAATTCAAACACGAACAAATATTACTCAGTCATTAATTACATATACCACCAAAATTGCATAAAAAAGTATTTTAACACACCAAAATTAGGTACTTACGTTCTTGGCGGACAGATCTGGCAAGATATGGCACGTGTGTCATCCGTCAAGGCTCGAGTCGAACTGAACGAACAGGTTACTTCCCGTTTGGTGGTCTTATTGCGTTCAGTTCGACGACAAAATCGTATTCAATAATTACCACCAAAATTGTCAATTTCACCCGGACAACCATTAGGGCCTAGTTTTGAGTATCAATAAATGTACTTATCCTTATTTATATGTTCTTATATGATGTATAAAGTAATGAGGAATTAAAGTAATGGCAATTTAAGTTAAATAAATGGATATTATGGTTCTATAATGAATCATATATCAAGAACAACAGGTTCTGGACGCCACACCAAAATTATGATTTCGACGAAAATATATTTTTTTAATAAACATAAATGACTTTTATAACACTTTGCGATTTGGCTTAATATAATAATTAGTATGTTTTATTCAGAAAAAAATTTAAACTTCTAAAATAATGACTCCACACTATGATTATCAGCTCCGCCGCAAAAAAAATCTCGCTGAGATAATCACCCGTATAGACCATCAAGAAATTCCTTTACTGCTTTTGAACTTTGATGTCCAGCAAATAGAGTCGACAAGTGGTAGAGATATTCTGGCTCTTCTAATACACCTATAATTAAATCGGTGGGAAGGCGGGACGTCGTGGATTAAAATACTTGCTTTATTTATAATAACAAACCTTATACTTATAGATCACGTAACCACAATCATCTCTGTTAATAAATATTTTTTTGACCAAGATGAATTTCAGTTTCGAACGATAATAATGTTCGGATTTCGGACCCGCAGTATCTACTAATTGGGATTGACCAAATAACTCACGACTTAAGAAAGACTTAAGAAATTTTAAGACACCTATTTCATTAATTTTGTAGTTGACCCAATAGTTTTGTTTTAATATCTTTATTTATTTAGCAGACATTTTATGGATGACATGATTATTTTAAATTTAGGATTGCATTTTCTAATAAATTACAAAAAATAAATGATATCCAATAAAATAAGGGATTGTAATACTTAGTGTATTAAAACATACTATTTCAAGCTTTTTTCGCCTAACGTGTAAGATACACCTAGAAGGGCTTCAAGCCGAAAACGAAAGTCAAACAAAGGTTAAAATATACTTTTGTCGAAATATTCAAAATAGATAAATATTTCAAAAACTTAACGGCTTTAAAACCTTATTCCTCAAAATGGTTTTCGAATTGGAGTAATTGTAAAAATATGAACAATCCCAATTAGGAAGAGATAATTTAGCTCCCGAAAAATTTGTTTGGGTTGGAACTTAGATGACTAAGTTAGAATATTTTCACTGCTCATGCAATCACTTACCTTAACATTTATTTTTCTTAAAAAGTATTTACGCAACATTGTACCGTACCATTGGATGGCCTTCTCACGTGTGCTCACTCAATAAAACCCTAATCTCCAATTCATGAGCACTTGACAGAACTCGGTCCACTTCTCGAATTGCTTCTTGCCACAATGTTGGCTTTTGGCTTGGCTAAATTGTAAGGTTAAAAAAACATACGGTTTCTTGCCAACTATACCCGTATCCCTAATATGACAAGGTAACCAGTATAAAATATAATGTAGAAAAAGTCAAACGAGTCCAAACCACGGCCGCAGCGGCAGTTCCTACGGCCTTCCTATTTCATCACTTGTTTTATAAGATTCATAATTACATCTGTATGTATTTTTATTGATCAATCTGACAAATAAATGAGTGAAAACCGAAATATAAAATTCCATTTCATCATTTGATGGCATTCTTTTTATTCAAGAGGTATGTTAGGTATACCAAGCAGTTGAATAATGTTTGCGTGTTCTGGAAATAGGTAAGGTGGCTGAATGACTAGCATATCGCATTTCAGCTTAGTCCCTATAGTTGGTCACGCCTACGAGCCTGTGAGTTGCCATAAGAAAATATTCCTTATTAATACTACCCTTCACAAAAAACGTATTACAATTATCTCAAAGCTATTTTTCTATCCAACAGGCGGACGTTTCATCGTCGCCGGGAGCCGAGGGGACATTTTGGTAGTTCGAGACGCGAGGCCCGACGATACGAGCTCTTACTCCTGTGAAGCGCAACACGCGCTGACCGGCGAGAAGAGACGCAGCCCGCCGGCGCTGCTAGCAGTTTCACGTAAGTCTTTGCAGTTTATGGTGGCCTGGTACCTCATCCGAGTTGACATCTTGGTAGTTCGGAACGCAAGACCCGACGACACGAGCTCTTACTCCTGTGAAGCTTAACACACGCTGACCGGGGAGAAGAGACGCCGGCGCTGTTGGCTGTTTCACGTAAGTCTCTGCAGCTTATGCTAGCCTGGTACTTGATCCGTTGCGACATCTTAGTAGTTTGGGACGCGTGGCCTGATGACACAAGCTCTCTTGCGAGGCTCAAAGACGCGCTGATCGGCGAGAAAAAACGCAGACCCCGGCGCTGCTGGCTGTTTCACGTTAGTTTCTGCAGTTTATGGTAGCCTGGTACTTGATCCGTTGCGACATATTGGTAGCTCAGTACTTCAGGAGGCGCTGCCCAATGACACAAGCTACTCCTGCAAGGCGCAACACGTGTTGACCGGAGAGAAAAGCACCCCGCTGGCACTGCTTGCTGGTTTCACGTAAGTATCAGCAGTCAATGGTAGCCTGGTACCTAATCCGTGACGACATCTCGGTAGTTCGGGACGCAAGGCCCGATGACGCGAGCTCCTACTCCTGTTAGGTGCAACACGCGCTGACCGGGGAGAAAAGACACAGTCCGCTGGCACAGCTTGCCGTTTCACGTAAGTTTTACACAGCTTGCTGGTTCATGTAAGTTAAATTTGATTGTTGAGCTCAGAAAATGATGGCGAAAATTTTCTATTGTGGATCCAACTGATAGATTTAGCAAGTGATATTCGGTGAAATATTAATCCTTTACAACGTCTAAGGAGTTTTAAGTAAAGCCAATATGTTAACCATCGTATCTAATAAAAATACACATAAATTTACACAAAATAACATCATCAAGAATGTAAAACAGAACACACTAATCTGACTCAATAGCTTCGTAACCTACTTTCAAACCGCTCCTGTCACGGGTAAAAAGATTTCATGCTCCACTCGGAGCGAATCTCGTTTTCGTTACGAATCCTAATATTTCCCGTCCAATATTCGAGCTCCGCAATACAAGACCTGTTGCTTGATTTCTTTATTCGGCAAGCGCTCTGCGGGCTCGACGGGGAGCAATTTTACATTTTATCGACGCTAAAGAAAGTTCGAGAACACTTTAACTTGTACATTAACCGCTTGGATTATTTTTCAGATGGTTAGCAATAGTTCTTGACTTTGTGAAGTTGGTTCGGTCCTTTACTGACCTTTGTGATGGTTGAAAATAATTTCATTGCAGTCATCGTTCCCATGTAATTTTACGAGAAGATAATGTTAAGAGTATTCATTTATGATATTTAAACAAATAAATGTTTTTATAAGTTTGGTAAATTATTTTTACTTTGACAAGGATTAAGTAGATAATAATGTTCGCATTTTTCGGCCACTAAAATACCCGCGTATTTAACCATTTCTCACTTTTTCTTTTTGGATTGTTAATTGTTTTAACCACCATGGCCAATAGCAAATTAAACCTCTCCTGTCCAGAAACTATAACGCGAAAATCAGCGCATTTATATGTTTTACGTCATCATCAACATACCTACGCAAAGTGAACGAAATCTGTTTGGTGTACCACCTTTGCCGCCATTAAGTGACGTTTTTAACGTCACATCAATTCACTTTCTGAGTTGTATATTGGTAATAAACAACACAGTTAAACCACCTTTACTACAATTACTACTATTACTTATACTACTATTGTCAATTAGTGCGTATCAGTATTGCTTTAGTGGTCTCATAAATAAAGTCTTTTCATTGATATAGTTTGTACTTCGTTCTGCTGTAATTGAATTCGTTCTGCTGAACACGCACGCAGAGTGGATATAAAACCAACTAAAAATACATCAGCATTTACTTTCTTACAACCATAGTTTAGCATTAGTACCTACAGAGGTTCCTGTTCGTGTCCCGTTAGTATTTTTCTACTATTAAAATGTTAACCTCTTGTTTTATTTTAACAGACTCGTCAGGCAGCTTGGCACCCCGTATGCTGATGATATCTGAGGAAGAGACGGTGGTACAGGGCGGGGACATCCGCCTCGTATGCTGCGCAGTGGGCAGCCCGCCACCCACCTACAGGTCAGCTTCACAGTTATATTAAATTTTACATACATTGACGCAACTATGTAACGCCAATTTGACTAACGGAGCGGGTGACGTAGTGGATTGTAAACGCTTTAAATTCACAACAAATATTATTGACATCAATATCTTCCACCATAGGGCAACAAAACGGTACTTCAAATCATGGAACAGATTATAAATACTGATATACTTCTTGCATGAAGACTAAGCCACTAATAAACCATTTTTTATTTCAGCTGGTTCCGGCACACCAACGGTCGCCTCAGTCCTGTGTCCAACAGCATCCGCATTTCTGTCTCTGATCAGGTATTAGAGCTAGTTATTTATATTTTAGGCCCCCAAAGTATGATAGCAGGAATCTACTACGTCTATGTGGTTATTTAGATCAATTTCCCGAAATTTTGTGTCTAACGTAGCGGTTTTTCCAATCATGTTTTCGCTGGAATACACCGAGTGGCCTTTTCCCCTAACGCGTTGTTTTCAGAAATCAATGTGACAGCGTCGACGGAGGACCGCTTGTACGAAGGTTTTATTGCTTTGGTGCTTACGACTTTCGGTCTTGCTGCAAATCTAGCTAAAGCTAACCTTTTTCTTCCATGTTATAAAAAAAAATTGGAAAGAACACAGAACATTTATAAATAAATAAAAAATATCAGGGGACAATGTCACACCAATTGACCTAGTACCAAACTAAGCTCAAGGCTTGTATTATGGGTAATAGACAACGATATAAATACTTATATAGAGAAATATATTCATAAATATATAGAAAACATCCATAACTCAGGAACAAATATTCGCGCTCATCACACTAATATCTGCCCTTACCGGGATTTGAACCCAGGACCGCTAGCTTCGTAGGCAGGGTCACTTCCAACTAGGCCAGCGCGTCGTCGATATCTGTGACTAGAAAATGAGAAAAAAGTGATTTAAAAATATTAAATGTATTGAATGAATAGGTCCTGATAATACGGCGCGCGCAGCCGTCGGACGCGGGCGTGTGGACGTGCCGCGCGCACAACCAGTACGGCGAGCAACGGCGCGACGCGCGGCTCGTCGTGCGCGCGCGCCTCGTGGCCAGTGTGCACCCCCAGCTGCAGGTACACTTATTTGTTTATCTATGTACAAAAAGAAAAAAAAGGTGGCAAAAAACACACTACCTACAGGGTGCGTTTTTATTTTCAACCCCGGCAAAAACGGGTGTTATAACTTTGTTAAACCTTATGTGTGTCTATCTGTGGTATCGCTCTTAAACAGGTGAACCGATTTGGATACGGTTTGTTTAATTTGAATGCAGGAATTTTAGCGGTAGTTCTTAACTAAGATTTATAAAAATCAGTTATGCCTTTGAAGAGATATTAGATCTGAAAGAAGGGAAGGGGGGAGCATTATATCGGGGGGTTTTATTTATCAAATAGTAATAAAAAAAAAATAAAAAAATCAGGAGAGTAATAAACTTTCCTACTTTTGAAATACTTTTAGCAAACACAACGTTACCATTTTATTATAATAGTTTAGTGTAGAAGTAATATTATATTGATACAGATTTTGTTGATTTACAACGAAAATTGAACTAAATGCTAAATACTTAATGAAGAAAACCTTTTACTTATATGTGACTACTCGTTAATGTCAGTTTGACTAACTTGGTCCAGCTCGATGCCAAACTTTGAAAACTCGAATATTGTGTCAAACTTTTGTAAGGTGAAGTATTTAGCGAGAAAAGGTTCTTTAAGTCACCAAACAAAAAGTATTTCTCGTAAAAGTGTCTAACTTAATCAAGTTGACTTCGGCACACCGTGATAACTCACGCACAAGGTCAGTCCACAAAAAATATCCTCTCTTTAAGAAGAAGAAGAAGAAGAAGAAGAAGAAGAAGGAACACATTTATTCACTACACAGAAGACACACAAATAGACAAATGAAAGATAACAAACAATGTGACAGAAACAGCACGGAGCGTGTCCTCGCGGTAGCGAATCGGACACTGGCTCAGCATTATCCTGAGGCGTCAGACACCCTACCTGCGCTGACCGTTTTGGTAGCTTTACGAAGTGTTTGTTGGTTTAGTCCCCACAGTTCACCGTCTCAGCTGGCTGACGTTTTGGCACAAGGGCTGTTTTCTACTGGGTAAAACAATATTGCTTTTGATGTGTTATTGTATTGTCAAATCGATATTATTAGTTATTTTTATTTGACAGTAATGTTACGGTGGTCAAGTTGACAAAAGCGATATAGAGGTCCCGAAAAATTGCAGTTCCCGAATGGAAAGAATTATACGTTAATTTTTGGCAGGTCGATTTTTTTTTATTGTAGATTTTTATGTTTTTTTTATATAGTAGGTACCACAATCTTCGTTGTTTAATCACTCCAGGTACGGAGTTATGCAATGAATATTTTGACCTGTAAGTTGTTCAAATGTAATATAACTAAACTAGCGACCCGCCCTCGCTTCGCTTCGGTTTATTTGAGTTTTCTATAACACACGTACATAAAACAAAATTTATTATACATAAAAACCTTTCTCATGAATTACTCTATCTACTAAAAAAAACCGCATCAAAATCCGTTGCGTATTTTTAAAGATATAAGCATACATAGGGACAGACAGCGGGAAGCGACTTTGTTTTATACTATGTAGTGATAATGAAATTAAGGCCATAGTTAGTAATGACCTACTTGTTTGAGCAAGGCAATTCCGCTTCCGAATAAATTTTTTAAATGATATCCGCAAAAAGCGAGAAACATGAGAAAATTAAAACTTACAAGCTCAAAATTAATCCATTTACAGTAAACAATAAGTAATTGCAAATCCTTTTGAACGTTTACTTACATTGTAGTTCAATACTCAAGCTCACTCCGTTACATCAAGAACCCCGCCCCAAATTCGTTAGTTTCAGTACAAAAGTACGAACTAGTTTAGAGCGAGGCAGTCTCCTGGCAAACGCGGGTCAGCATGCCTCAGTTCACCGCAAAGGGCTGGCCCGTCACGACCACGAGTGTCGAGTGCCCCGAAATACTGGTAATTGGATTACAGAGGAATTACATGTTACTTTGATGCTATTCAAGTGGTAGAAATACTTCTTGATCACTAATTTTCTTTACATATTTAATTTGTTCAGTTACTGTCACGCGACATAATAATAATTTCAGAATGTTTCTTTTAAAGCGGATATACAGAGTGGGCCAGTGATAAATTCTCTTTTCGTCTCGACCTCTTTAGTGAAAAGGAAAACCAAGATGAACGAGAAAAGTGTCATTGACAAAATTGTTTTCTTTATTTTTTAATCGAAATGGTGCCTTACACGTGAGAGCATCGAGCGATTTAATCATTTGCATCCGAACATTTTTTTAACGTAACTATGCAAGACCTGAGAGAAATGTTTCCTCAAAAATTTATATCGAGGCCAGCGTCGCTATTGCCTAAGGCACTCGCAATCACAATTGGTTTCAAAGCGGTGCAATTGTTTTCATTTTGTATGCAGGCAAGCCTTCGATTTTCAAAATGAAAACAATTGCAATTGCGAGTGAGTTAGGCAATAGCCCCTGAGGTGATATTGCTGGCCTCCAAGGAGCCCTGATTTAAATCTAGCAGACTTGTTTCTATGGAGTTACTTGAAGAGTAAAGTGTATTCCAATAATCCGCCAACCACATCAGAGTTAAAGGAGAAAGTCGTCAAGAAATCCAAACAATATTTCCGCACATTTTAACGAAGACTTTTCCCAATTTACAAAGGAGGCTGGAATAGTGCCGCGACGGCCAACGGACGACATCTCGATGATAACATTTTTAAAACGTGAACTTTATTTAATTAATTCAAATTCAAAATATATTGTTTATTTGAAAACACAAATCAATTGATTGTTTTAATTATTAAAAGTGCATTTTGCAATGGCCCACGCTGTATTTATTTTTTACATCCAATGTTGGTAGTTTAAGACCTGGAGAGAAACTCACGTTACGTCGCGGGTATAATATCGAAAAATAAAATGTAGGTATAGTTCAGGATATGATTTGTCCGCCTGTTATCCAATTTGCGATCTTTTTTACTGCGTTAAGACTTACTGGACCTAACCTTAACCTCAACCTTAAGCTTTCAATGCACTGTGCTGTTTGATGAACGAGGGCAGTTTTACAATTAGGTACCTTTTGTTTCATATTAACAAAAAGATCTTAAGGAAGATTACAGACGGCCAATTTATATTTCCTGAACTATATTCCCTTTAGCTTCTATCATAATGCTTTATTGTGAGTACTAGTCTAGTTAAGTTTCCAGGAGAAAGGGGTTTGGGTAAAAGTGTTGTCCTTTGTAAAAGACATGTCATACATTTTCAAGGTGAGCGGCCATTAGTAAAAGTGGTAAATTATGATAGAAAAATTCAAAATAATTATGTTTTGTTATGTAATGTAATCTAAAGTGCATCGGAGCCGAGATATTATTTAATATTCTTACCTAGGCTTACTTCTAATACCAAAAACTTAACACTTAAATCTTAAATATATCGGCTCCGATATTATAAAACGCCACAAATTATGTAAGGTGCTAACAAATTAGTCACGGATATTTTTACAGCTGATGATACTCGGTTCTCGGAGTACATTTAAGTATGAAACATCATAGGTTTTCTTATGTTTTTTTTGAAGACAACTAGTAAACAAATTTGCTACGTTAAAATATCTTGTTAGTAAGATAATTAAATGAGATTTCTTTAGACATTCTAGAACCTCTTTAAACTATCATTCAGACGCTAGTATTTAATAACCTATAGTTTTCCCGCCAAACAGTGTTAAACATCTTGACAGGTACATAATAGGTGATTATTTTAAAGATTAATTATAATTTATATTTTTTGTTCAGTAAATTAAAACAGTAAAATGGTATACAAAGGTTCCTTAATTACAGTTAAAGGTTAATTGTTTTAATGTAATGTATTATCTTTCAAAATATCCGTGACTAATTTGTAAGCACCTTATTATATTATTATATGTCTATGTATATTTCGACGTCTAAATAAGTATGTAAAAACCGGCCGTGACCGCTAAAAAAAAAAGACAATATTCTTCAAACAAATTTACCCAATGCCCTTTGTCTAGTAAATTGTACTATTGTTGCACTTTAACTATTATTCAAACGAAACTTGATCTTTTTCAACTGATCTTTTCATTTGCCCTAAGCCAAAAAAAGAAAACACACCCCTAAGGGAAGCACAGCCCTACCCCATGAAAGCTTTACTTCTAGAAAATTAACCAAAAGCAAAAATTTAACTATCACTGTGATAAAACTTGTATTTTTGGTCCCACTATTAAGGTGTTACGACACAATTCCTTAATCTATAATTTGGTCATTTTCCGTCGGAGAAGCAAGTTAAATGCTACCTTTGCTCTTTTCTACATCATGAGTACCCACAATGGCAAAGCCTTTCGAGCCACAAAACGCGCATCTCTACCTCTGACAATACAAATTCTCCTCCGTGATAAACATACAAAACGTTCGAGCTCCCACTGAATTCAGATCACAACCCCCATCGTGTACGGAAAATTGAAAAATAAATATTCAGAACGCATTCTTAGCTGAAAGACATATCCGACCGATGTCATATGTTCGTCGACGGTTTATATAGACTGACACCTGACGAGTGCGGACCGAATGTGGGATGGCGTGAAGTGAACTGTAAGATGGCGTGATAAGGTCGCAAATTAGGTAGATGGTTAGTTCAGGCGTGGTGCAAGTAATAGAAGACTATTGTGATTAGTATCTTTCTCTATCTTTTACAAAATCTTAGATTACCAAAAACCTAAAAAAATATATGATAATTATGTAACTACATTTTGCACAATCAGGCTAAGATGGATACCTGTGTATTAGTGACAGGTTGCAAGCCCATCGCCTAACAGTAGGTACTACAAGCTTTTATTCCCTTAGTCGCCTCTTACGACATCCACGGGAAGACAATGAGTAGCACTATTCTAACCTGCGGGCCTATTGTCTAACGCACTCGCAATTGCAGGTGACTTCAAAGTGGAATCATTGTTATTATTTTGTATGCAGACAAGCCTTCGATTTTCAAAATGAAAACGATTCCGATTGCAGAGTGCGTTAGGCAATAGCCCTTCTGGCCACCACACTGTTTACGGAGGTTGCATAACAATTTAGAAACGAACCTAAAATTATACTAATCAACGATTGACGCGATAGTAGGCCGTATAAAATGAATCTACATACGATGTAATAAAAGTACAACTTTCTTTACGTTTTCGTCAAAAATAATTTTCCTACCATTGCACTTGCATTATTAATTACAGGCCATTTTTAATTCATTTTAAATAATTATTTTTTCAAATGTCGTATAGTTTAGTTTAGTTGTTTATTTAATCAACAATATAAACAATGTGTTTGAAAATAAAACAGTTCTTACGGTTCCGAACTAAACCGCTTGAAAGTCGTGAACTACACTTATCTGTTTTAGGAAGACTGCATAATTTAAGCCAGTTACAAATTACTTTGTTGTCAACAAACATCTTTAAGGAACAACTTTGGAACTCCGTCACTCTTGTTTTATTAAGGTAATAAGTTCGTTAAAAGTTAACGCGATTTCGAGCTTCTAATTACTTAGAATTAATTAACTATACAGGGTTATTGGTAATTCGACGTATTCCCGTTAGGAGGTGATAGGGGTGACTATTTGCGGTAATTTTAACCCCCATATGCAATATGCAAAAGTGAACCATTTTTGAGTTATCATGTTTTTTAGCTTTTTTCAAAATAAGTCAAAAATGCAGCATCAAAAATTAATTTAAAAAAAAGTATCAATTTAAATCTATTTTTTTCTTCTTATTTATAAAAACAATAAAACTCTGGTTATTTATCAATATTAAAACAACAATTATCGGTCCAAATTTAAAAATGCGAGACTAAAAACGATATTATTTCTAGATTTTTTAGATATCTTTTTCCACTAAAATGCCTTAAAAACAAAAAAATTGTTATGAAACTTGGCTTGCAGATTAATTTAAAAACATAACCGTTTTCTTAGCTCTCCAAAAATGCATAACAACTAGGAACTTATTTCAAAGAAACTGAAAAAAAAATGATCACAAAAGAAGCAGGCGGAAATTTGGATTCGAACTAAACACAAGGTAGTTCTTTAAAAAATCCCATAAAATTAATTAAAAACAATACCCAATGTCAATAAAACAAAAAAACTATTTTAAAACAAAATTTAAAACCAGTAACAGTTTAATAGTAAAAACAATTAACAATTAATAATAGTAACAATTAACACATTTTTTAATTTAAAGTTCTTGCTCGAAGTGGGAAGTCACTTCGAGCAAGGAGGAGGACCCATTCCGTGGCCCGCGAGAAGTCCGGATTTAACGCCGGTTGATTTCTATGTCTGGGGTCACATGAAATCCATAGTTTACGACCTCTCGCCTGTGTCATCCGCGGAAGAACTCAAGATGAGAATTATAAATGCAGCAAATGCAATGCGTAATAATTAGACTACCTACTTCGGTAGTTAAGTCACAACTAAGAAAAAGAATGCGACTTTGCGTACGCAATAGGGGAAGTCACTTCGAGCAAGAACTTTAAATTAAAAAATGTGTTAATTGTTACTATTATTAATTGTTAATTGTTATTACTATTAAACTGTTACTGGTTTTAAATTTTGTTTTAAAATAGTTTTTTTGTTTTATTGACATTGGGTATTGTTTTTAATTAATTTTATGGGATTTTTTAAAGAACTACCTTGTGTTTAGTTCGAATCCAAATTTCCGCCTGCTTCTTTTGTGATCATTTTTTTTTCAGTTTCTTTGAAATAAGTTCCTAGTTGTTATGCATTTTTGGAGAGCTAAGAAAACGGTTATGTTTTTAAATTAATCTGCAAACCAAGTTTCATAACAATTTTTTTGTTTTTAAGGCATTTTAGTGGAA
This sequence comes from Acleris laterana, assembly GCA_963966035.1. Classification (NCBI taxonomy): domain Eukaryota; kingdom Metazoa; phylum Arthropoda; class Insecta; order Lepidoptera; family Tortricidae; genus Acleris; species Acleris laterana. The sequence continues at coordinate 435,926 of OZ014440.1, forward strand.
AAAGATATCTAAAAAATCTAGAAATAATATCGTTTTTAGTCTCGCATTTTTAAATTTGGACCGATAATTGTTGTTTTAATATTGATAAATAACCAGAGTTTTATTGTTTTTATAAATAAGAAGAAAAAAATAGATTTAAATGGATACTTTTTTTTTAATTAATTTTTGATGCTGCATTTTTGACTTATTTTGAAAAAAGCTAAAAAACATGATAACTCAAAAATGGTTCACTTTTGCATAATGCATATGGGGGTTAAAATTACCGCAAATAGTCACCCCTATCACCTCCTAACGGGAATACGTCGAATTACCAATAACCCTGTATAACACTTAGATTACAAATGATTATGAAGGTAAGTCAACGTTTATGAAACAACAGACTCTCAATAACTGGTTTTAATGGGAAGTGTTTTTGTTTTTAGACTTGAAAGAATAAAGATGATGTGTAAGAAGTGGCATCATAATTTGTACTCATCTGTGTTAAGATAGTGTTGATGTGCGATTTTGAACTTCTAGTAAGGATAATTAAATGGGTAGCAGCCTCTTGTTGCTGTCCTCGCAGGGACCTATACTTGTAGTTTTACCTGTTGTTACGTCATGTGACACGCAATAAATTATTTGAATTTGAATTCGAATGTCATCTCTATACAGAAACTCTACAGGTGAACTTAATTCATAAGGCATTCTCTACTAGTGAACCTTTGGGTAAAACAGAGATTGTAGTGGCAGTACTCTGTAGTTGTAGGGTCTAACTATATATAATATACACTTACATATCAATATATTATAATAATATCCTACTTTCTACTAATATTATAAATGCGTTTGTAAGTGTGTTTGTTTATTACCTTTTCATGCTGCAACCGCTAGACGGATTTGGATAAAATTTGAAATGGAGATAGCTTATAACCTGGCTTATTATGTTTACTACTTTTCAACACGAATATTTAAAAAGTTCTCATGGGATTAAAATCATGTGGTTGAAACCTACGCGGACGACGTCGCGGGCAGAAGCTATTATGTATTACATTTCACTAATAAATAAAAACGTAAGTAACACAAATAACCCAATCAAAAAAACAAGATGAGGCCCATTCTACCTTGCAAAGAAATGCGCACATAGATTTCGAAAAAGTATATTTCATAAATAAGTAATGTACAGTCGGCCAAAAATGTGGTCTACTACCCTACGGTTGAAGTTCATTTGCACGTCTTAATACAACACGATCGATTTTCCCTTGTAATATTTGACAATGCCAAAGTGTGATAATAAGATCTCACAGAAACTTTTGTCCACCCCACCAACCATCGCCACTAGACCACTTTCTTGGCCAACCGTACTATTACATTTTAACATTCCCTAGTTTTAACATTATCTTTTCTCCTATCCTTTGCACCACCAACCAACTGGATTGGATACGTCACGTCCTCGCCTGAATAATGTATGGCACGCGGCGATCGGCTGTCAAACCCCCGCTTTTGTTTGTCCTCTAAGATGGCCCAGTGATTGGGCCAGTTCGGACGGTTGGGCTATCGGAACCTGTTTGGAGCAGTAATTGGATTGACTTGACAACCTAATTGTTCTTAAGTGTTTGGATTTCATTAAAACTTATAAGCAGTTCTCTACATTATAGAGGACGTTTGCTACTTTGTACTGTATCTATGCTAAGATTTCTTTTCAGTTATTCCCCCTTTTTAGGGTTAATTTTACAAAGTCCTCTCTTGGTTCACCTTTAGAATACCAAAAAAATAATTCCTCCAAATTTCACGTCCCTTTGTCCAGCAATTAAGGCTAGGTGTTATGTGTCAGTCAGTCAGTCAGTCTCGGTTTTTTTTATAAATGTTGATGAAATCTTAAGGCTGACAATGACAGCAATAATGCAGTTTTCCAAGAGTTTTTTGAATATTTGATACTATTTTTACAAAATACGTAGTCTCTGAGCTCTGTGCCTTGTTTAATCGATCCATTTAAGAGCCATTGTTTAACATTATTTAATGAATTATCTACTATCTTTGTGTTGGCCCCAAGTCCGAATTATTGTTGATTCTTAAGAGCAATTTCCGTTTGATGTTTTCTTATACTGTTTATGAAATTTAATCGCGGACTTTTTAACAGACTTCAAAAAAGGAAGGTTTTCAGTTTGACCCGTATGTTTTGTACGTATGTCCGCGATTATCTTTTATAAAATTTGTTAACATTATCTGACGCGAATAAAATTGGTTTAAGATAAATAATAATTAGTACCTTTGACACATTAAGTAAAATAAATTAAAAAACCTTGACCGAAGCAAAGCTCTAGGCATGTATTATGGGTAAGTACAAGACAACTACATCTACACTATCAGGAATCCAACCCAGGACCGCGAGCTGCGTAGGCAGGCTTACTTTCCCAAGCATAATCACTTCGTCCAATCCAAACTCAAAATATTATACGGACAAATAATGAGTTTCTATTATGTCGTCACTTGGTTGACTTGGTTCTTGATAAATGTCGTTATATTTTTCCTGTTCGAGTTGTTTGGTCCCTAAATAAAAATGTTACACGTGCCATTTATAAGGTAAACGTTATGATAATTCACAAAAATTAATTGCAAATTAAAAACAAAGTCTTGGACAAAGACTTCCATTATAAAACTACCTCACACATCGAAGTTCGGGAGGGATACTTTTAGTTTGTAGTTTTTTTGGCACACGGTCCGGGTTGATATAAAGGCCGAAAGGTTTACCAGGTCGTAAAATATCAATGAATTTCACGAGAAATCCTTTGTGTGGATCCGAAATCTATAAAATTTATCGAGTAGTTTTTTTACGTGAATATTGAGGCCGCAGCTGTAAACAGTGGAACCATAATATTGAAACGAAATGTACGATAAGTAGGTATTTATTCTGACGCTGCGTTCTGGTTACAAAAATAAAATGACACTTTTAGGCGAGAAGTAATTCAGAAGCCCGAAGAATTAGTCCTGCGTAAACGGGTTATTATGACAAGAGTGAGGGAAAAGATATCTTGCACTCAATTTTGGCAAGCGCACCATGGGTCAACAGCCTGTATAATGGACATGACCTAATAAAGGTAGCAGGAAGTCGGTGGATGCATGCCGCATTGGATTGGTCTCGTTGGAAATCTAGGGGGGGAAGAGGGCTTCATCATGGACGACTTAGGGATGAAATGATGATGACAACTAAAGTTTTATTTCAATTTTATTCCACCTTACTAGCTTCCATATCTTAATGATACTGTAAAAAATATGGTAGTAATTTTTCACTTTTCAATTAGACTAAAGACGTAGAGCTTTTGTATTTTTACTCTAAATATTTATACTTAAATACAAAATATATAAATTTAAACATGGTTTTCTGTTGGCCTAAACATGTTACATACTGAGAACATTAACGATTGTAAAAGTTTTGTAAAATGTTAGAAATTGCCGAGTGACTAACGTTACCGTACGTAAAGCCGTTTATTACTATAGGTAATGCCAATAGCAAACTGTTTTACTAAGTTTTTGTTACAGTTTTAAATCACGCTATCAGTTAGGACTCTCCCCATTTTCTAGAGCCTTCCCCTAACTAATTTTATCTTTATTCAAACTGCCGATAGTATGTTGCTTTAGCCATTGTTTGCAAGTATTACCAATTAAAAAATATTTAAAATGACTTCACAATGAATTTTCTTAGATACTGACAATTTTTTATGTAGTGCATGTACTGCGTGTTCATCGTTATCAGTATCGCTGTTGCTTAGTACAAGGCATGTCGTGGTACGGGGGCAAATCATAATAATCAAAGTATCCGTCGACTGTCATTTACACTTGTCGAATTGCTGTGCTTTACGTTGCTGGCAATTAAAATTTTGTTCGAAACTTAACAAAGCCTGAAAATGTGTTTATTAATTAAATTAATGTCATGGTTACGTTACAGATAAAAAATATTTTAACCTACTTCAAAAAAAGCCAGGGTGCTGGTAACACACTGTATATCATAAGTCCTCTATAATGCGTTCAAAACCCGTAGGCAATGACCTCATTACCTTACAATATTCGATAGCGTAATGAAATTACGTTACCGCTGTCATTGCATTTGCCTTTCAGCTTCTGAACCTATCTTAGAGTACTTATAATACTCGAATGTGTATAGATAAAGCATTGTACGTGACCCTGCATAATTGGCATTACGCAACCGTCACGTAATAGTACATTACTTAACAAGGGCTGTAAAAGAAAGAAAGCCCGAAATCGCAGGTATTTGAGACCCGAGCCGTAGGCGAGGGTTGTAAATATGCGATAGAGGGCTTTCTTTTTTACTGCCCGTGATGAGTACACAATTTTACGTCTTCACCTGGCCACAATGCGAGTTTTACCGTGCGCGCAGCGTGCGATAAAACTCACATTATGGCCAGGTGTTACGTAAACTACTATTACAACATTTTGTTTCAGGTAGCGAACTCCGGAAGCACGGTGACCTTCAACTGCTCGGTGGAGGGCGACGCGCGCGTGCGCTGGCTGCACGACGGCGTGCCCGTGGGCGGCGGAGAGCGCGCGCTGCGCGTGCACGGCGTAGCGCGCGCGCACCGCGGCATGTACCAGTGCGTGGCTGAGAGAGACAGCGATAGCGCACAAGCTGCCGCAGAGCTGAGGCTGGGAGGTATAACATTTTTTTTAAATATTTAGTCAAAGTCAGCCGCTTCCATGACTATAATTTATTTAGTAACTTAAAACTATATAACTGTGCCGATGACTCTTTTTAAGTATACTTTGTACCTGTATTAAGAGACACCGCTCTTCCGTAAACTATACCATGGAGAAGAAAGCAAGGTACATATATACATACATTTAATCACGCCTGTTTCCCAGAAGGGTAGGCAGAGACCACTTCTTTTCACTTGCTACGATCCTGATAAATTTAACAGTAATAAATAATAAAAGAATAAATTTTCGCTTCTTCCACATTCATACATCAAGTCATAAGGTAAGCTTGTTATTATAAAGTTATGGCGCATTGTAAATCCTCTATCAGTCTATGGACAAGCGCGAAAGCTGAAAATGAGCCTTAGCTGGGAGGTATATTAAGTCTTTACAGGCTACTCTTTTTTGAGTTCAATAAAATTTATCTCTGTAAGTATATCATCGGTTAATTTCACAAACTTTAGACACAAGTACAGCTTGGACACACTTTTAGACACACTTAACAATAAGATTTTACACAGCAAATCTAATTCTCAACTTACAAAAACTAATCATAGGCAAAACTCTTTGGAAACTCGCAAAACTGTTTAACGTCAAACTACCTCGAAGTAAATAAAACTTGGCAACTTAAATAAAACGAGGGCTTAGGAAATCTAATCTGGAAGTTTTTTAATGCGCATCGCGGGAAACAAAGAGGTTTCATTACGAATTAAAATATTCAGCCCTTCGGGAAGGCATAAAAAGGCGGGATTAAACGTAACGCCATCACTGTAAAGTGCCCCCGAAGTCTAGTTCCCTTTAATTGATTTTCTTTTCCTGGAGCTTAGCGACGAGCGGAGAGCTTCATTTGATTTTATGGACACATTACCTTTTACTGTCTCTGGATTTTCGATTCTGGAGCTGTTCAGCGCGACGCCGTGCTCCTTAGGAATGTTCAGAACAATTTATGTTTGTTTTATGGTTTCGGAGATAGCTTTATTAATGTGTCATTAGAAGTAATGAGAATATGATGGTATTTTCAGTTTAATGCAGACATTACTTGGTGATCTATAACTTGTACAGATATAGTGAATAATCCTTTCCTATCGTGTTTTGTCGGATAAGTTCTTATTTATCCTTTCTCAATTAGCATATTGATAGGTACTGGAGCTAATTGAAAAAGCATGATAAATACGAACATATAAGTATAAAACGACAAAAAACGATGGAAAAGGATTCTTCACTACATCTGTCTAAGCTTTACTCTAGTGATATGAAAGCTAATAGCTAAAAAGATAACGTGCTGTGTCTTTGTGAAAAATCGGATAAAAGCAAAATGCTCATAAATGACGCACCACAGTTTTGCCGTTCTAAGAGGCTCGATTTGACAACTGTCACAGCCGTATAAAATATAACCTCAAACACATATTTTGTACTTGAATGACAGCTGTCAAATCAGGCCTCTTAGAACGGAAAAACTGTAAGCCTTGCTGTCTTCACCGTCACAGCATTTTGCATTGTATTATAGAGCTCTCCGTGTGGCTGCCGGGTTAGAATAGTGCCACTCCATAATTTTCCCGTGGATGTCGTAAGAGACGGCTAAGGGAATAAAGGCGAATAGTACTGTTAGGCGATGGGCTTGCAACCTGTCACTAATACACTGGTAAACATCTTAGCCTAAGTGTGCAAAATGTGGTTACAGAATTATCAACAAGTTTTTAGAGTTGTTGGTAATTCTGTAGCTCTGCCTACCCCACTCTGGGAATAAAGGCGTGAGTTTATGTATGTATGTGTATGTGTATAGAGCTCTTCTAACTTGTTTAACAATAACCTCACTCGTTTTATTTCAATATGTTCAGCCATTTCTCTAACAGTTGAAAATACGATTTGTTGTTCAGAAGCAGCCTTGACTTTTAGCTACAAAATCAATGTTTCGACAGGCAGGTTCAGACATCAATCAAGTCAGCGCGAGTATTAAACCGTTACCGGCAAAAACCGGCCGGATCCGGATCGAAGTGACAAATAGAAATATCCTGTTAGAATCGCCTTTGCCTCCGTTATTGCTTCTCGCTCGTTTGAGATTTATTGGCTGCCCGCTAATTGTTATCCTGTTTTATATTATTGAGCTTGTAGTGAACGAGTTCATAATGGGAACAAAAATAACGTTTTGAGATAAAATATGAGGAAAGTAGTTTTTATATTCTATTAAAAAATCATACTAGAAGCGTTTTTTTTTTTACTCCTCTTACTATGTCACGCATGCCCTAAAGAACTAAAATCATTAAAAGACTTACAAAAAGAAAACAAAATTAACATCTAGATTTTTTTTATATAAACCAAATTGTCATTTTATATAAAACACAAAACCAATTACATAATTATGAGTAAACTATAAATTAAACTGCATTTGATTAGGGTGTCCAATAAAATCCCTAACGTTTGTCCTAACACGTTTGATCGAATTTCCATTTGCACTAAACTGGTTTTCAGATGAGTCAGAAAAATTCTTAGGTTTTCCAATTACATCTGCGGTTCGGTTAGATTAGGGTTGTATGATAACAACACTAAAAAGTTTTAAAATTAAAGCGGAAATGGCTTTAGGACAAATGAAAATTCGGACCAACGATGCATTAGGACAAATGACGATTAGGAATTCCATAGTAGAACCATTTGAGTATAATCAGTCGTCATCATATAACGGCAACGTTACGATTAAGTAACAAGATGGGCGGAACCAAATCAGAGTAAAGCCTTACAGCAGTTTAATACGCACTCGTTCTCTTGATCTCTTGTAACTAATGCAACAGTCGCAGTAATGCGCTTGAGTCAACAAAGGATGCATTTGCAATCATGCATTTAAATGCGAATTGAGCAGCGCATTAATTACTGGCCCCGACTGACCGATTTCGCGAGGCCCGGCTGTTATTGATTAACGCGAGAGGCAATAACCGGACAGGCCATGCGTCACCCGTGACAAGTGACGCGGCGCACGTGACGCGTGGCAGCGGGAAGCGGCGCCATCTGTCGGGGGATTATTACTAACTTCTGTCATTACAATTGAATACTTTATACATAATAGCTAATTAAACAATACATAATGAATACGAAAAAGGAGCAAATATCTCTGAGGGCTGTGTTAATAAACTCATCTTGTCTGAGAGACCCATTACAAGATACGTCAAAGTAAACGTCAAACTATAGAACACTGTCATTTTTGACACATCTCGAGACGAGCATTAGAGTTGAGATTAGTTTATTAATACGGGCCTGAGTGTGGCCTAGGTGCTTGTTTGCCTACTCTGTGGCATACCAAAATGCTGGTGTTTTTTTTTTATTATTATTCGTTGGCTTTTGGCTTAAGGATAATTAATACGAGTACTGGTAGGGAAACATGGACCGAATTAAATGTTGTTATGACATGCTAGTTTTGGTCGGGAAAAATACTTTTCATAACTTTAATATCGAACTAAAATCGGTCAGGGGGTTACCATGTACCTCTTGTTGCACGTAGCGTGCACCAGAGTGGTAAACCGCCATCTAATGTCAAACCATCTACAGAAGAAAAGGAGAGCAAAAACGATGCACGTGGAACTTCTTCTTTTGTTTTAAACTTTAAAACGTCATTATTTGAATATTTCCCTTAAATTGCACCAGAGGCTTAATCTAGGCTGGTACAGCCATCGCTGCAACGACGATCCATCAGCTGCGGCTTAACAGGAAAAACATTTAGTGTCGAATAATCCACGGCTGCAACAAATGTATTGTCAAAGACAGCTGATATTGGGTCAGTAATGGTAAATTAAACTAAAAGCTTTCGTGAGCGTAAAAATAGTTTTTGGCGAAACTACACTTTATTTGTTGACTTCATATAAGTTTAGAATGATTTTTTATAAACTTTTATTTAACAGACAGCCGGTGACATGTCTAGTTAGCATAGAAGCGTTCCATCTTAGTCCTCAGGGTTGGCAACGCATTTGCAGTCTTAGGGTTGCATTGCAGTCTTGTGAATGCGAATGTCTATGGGTCACAGTTTCTACTTACCATCAGGTGGCCTGTGTGCTCGTTAGTCTTCTTTACGCCATAAAAAAAAACTTCACTTATATGTACTGGAATTTCGCAAGTCGATTTGAACCAGTTCCCGTCAATGGAATGAGCCGAAATTTTAAGAATATGTGTAAACATAATGACGATGCATTATTTATGGTACCATCAAGTTGATCTGATGATGGAGTTGGAAGGTGTCTCCTTAGTTTTGTATTGATAAGCAGACGTATGAGCGGAAAAAAAAATCAGCAACGAAAGCTTGACCAAAAAATTGAATTTTTGACATAAGCTTTTTAACAGCCAAAATCCTTTTTTGAAAAATAAAACATGAGTTGTAGCATTCCACAAGGTTGATTTAACCGGCTAAATAAAGATTTTCCTAAATATGTTCTCTAATTTCTATTATGTAAAAAGAAGTTAAAGTACTTAAAAATAACTGTGAAATACATCGGAGTTTCTTTTTGCATCTTTCAACTTAAATTAAGTTGTCGTAAGTTTATTTCCTAAGAGCAAACACAACAATTTAAGTAGCTGTAGACAATTAAGACCGGGTGAGCACAACAATTACACAATTAGGCCATCGAGGCGCATGTTGTGATATTAATATAGCTCACAATGCAACGTTCATTGGCACCAGTCCAGAGGCTGTGGAACTGGTACAAGTAAATATTGACACAGATGCTGTGTTTCACTGCTGAGAAAAAACACTTTTTTTAATTTGTTGTACAATACAATACAATACAAAACACTTTATTCTGCCGTCCATTAACTAAAAGGCGGCTAAAGGCACTTACGACCTTTTTGAGTTATATATACAGGGCGATTCAGCTACTTATTAGCTATCGATCTATCTAGGTTTGGTTTCAATATCTTTAAAAACAGCCGAGATACAGCCTTCAGAAAAGCGGCTAAATTCAGATTTTTTGGGATGTTACTACCAAAAAGGCGGTTATTTAACACTTACCTATCTTAAAGGCGATTAAAAGTCGATAACTGCCAATTTTTAAACGTAACACGTGTTACGGTACAAGACTTAAAAGCAGCTATTTTATTTTCCACAACTTAAAAGCGGCTATTGGACTTTAGCCATCTTATAGCTTAAGAACGTAATATTCAACTGCAAAAGAGGTCCTAGATTAAAAAGCGGTCTATCCGTGTTTACATAAGAAATAAGCGGTTAAAATCCAATAGCCGCCTTTTTGTATGTAAATTTTATTATTTTTTATCAAAATACATACCTTAAAGGCCGTCACGGTTTTATAATCTAGAAACCAAAGTAATAAAAATCAATTCTTGCTTCATTAAATGGCGGCTATACGACATTGCCTAACTAAAAGGCGGCAACTCATTCCCCGCACAGCAGTCGCCTTATCCCCGGTCTCGCCTGTCGGGCTGACGGCGTAGGCCGAAGTCAGTCGCCGAAGTGCTTATCTAAAGAGCTGAGGGCCCAGACAAGATGCACTACGCTAGCTAGCGTTTCTTTTCGTTTCGTTTTTAAAGCAATCGCGTCACTGGTAGATGACGTGATACGAAAAGTCACGTTAAAAACTAAACGTATAGAAACGATAGTTAGCGCAATGCATCTTGTCTGGGCCCTCTGGTCGCTTCGCAAGCGGCGCGGGCGTCGATTTCCGCCAATTCCACCATGCCGCTGCCTCCAAAAAAAACGTCTACGTAAAGTTAAAATTTCTCAAAAGGCAGTTAGCTCTAGCTAGTACCTACTATTAAGTAAACTTTCGTTACTGTAGCTTGGTCCTCCGCTCGCTTTATAGTAGGGGAGCCCATGAAACTAAACCTAGTCCGATAAGACTACCGGATGAGATATATTATTATATATTTAGACGCATCGTTAATGGGAGAACACGAAATGGTGGGTCCATATTGGCTCATATAAAATTGGTCTTTCGATTTTTTATACAAATAACGATTTGTGACTATACTCATCATAACTCCGAAAAAATTTGCTCATACTTTTTTGTTCATACTTTTTTAAGTCATAATTATCGCAACTCATAAAGTAGTTTTTCAAAAAACTGTTACATTTTAGATTTTTATAAATCTAACCAACCTAACTTAACTCTATTTGAACGTAAGATATTTAAGAAATTGTGAAAAGTGTACGGTTCCATGAATATAGGCGTTATAAGTTCAGATGATAAGTTCCGATCATTTCTACTAAAAAAAAATTAAGAGTATGAAGAGTGATCATTAGGTTGTAAAATTCTATGATATTCAATTTCGGAGTTCCAATAATCTAACTTGCAATTTTATATGAACTTTGGCGCTCCTGAAACATACCAAACCAAACAAAACCCTGGCCGCGGTATTAAAAAAAAATTCAAAGAAATTTTTAAAATCGGGTTTTTGGTATGATAAGACTCCCAAATTTTGTTTGTTCCTCGAAACAGGGGAGGTGTAGGACTATACGATAATGCAATGCTGCAAGCCCTCATAATTGGCCTTATCAGTGCCAGGAGCATGACAAAGACGCCTCGTACTTAGAAATCTAGTACGGTCGACCTCCTCAAAAAACCAATGCTCATCAGAAAGAGCATCAATTTCTGTGTCGGGAAAACCACTGCTGCATTTTCCAAACACTGGAGAAAGAGGTTGCTGCAGCGATTGAAGGTCATCCTTTGCGCAGCTGTATTCGATCAGACTACCGGATGAGATATATTAGGTCTTTACCTATGAAATTGGCGTTTTATATGGAGAATTTTATGAAAACTGTGGTTTTTATACATTTAATTTTGCGGATTATTTTGTAACGTTAAATACGAACCAAACAAAATTCTGGAATATTGGACACTTCTAAGGTAGATTATACATATCTTAATTACTTAAAAATATTAGGCTTCATAAAACTCTGCGTAATTGAAACACTTGAACTCGCAGCACATGAAAAGAGTTGAGTTCACACTTAAATTTTAAACATTAAATTTAACCATATTATTTGTATCTATAACCTTTGTAACATAGTGTATTAATGAAATTAAAAAAGATCTTGAAAGTTAAAATTAAAATGACTAAATTCCGTACGAAAAAAAACGCCAATTTCATAGGTAAGGACCTAATATATATTTAGACGCGTCGTTAATGGGAGTACACAAAATGGCGATGCTGCTATGCAAAAAACCTGGCAACGGTATTGAAAAAAAACAAACAAAAAAAATGGTTTTCTTTTTACGATAAGACTCCCAAGTTTCGTTTGTTCCTCGAAACAGGGGAGGTGTATGACTATGCGATAATGTAGTGCTGCAAGTCCTCTTCATTGTTCTTATAAGTGGCAGCACGATCTACCTTCTCAAAAAACCAACGCTCATCTCAAAGAGCATCAATGCAGCATTTTCCAAACACTGAAGGAGAAAGAGGTTGCTGCAGCAATTGAAGGTTGCCCTCCGCGCAGCTGTATTCGGCATTTCAATTTTGTCTGCGAAGTTGATTTTAACCTACTTACTTACTTTTAATTGGCGGATTGACTTGACATGTTGCATACAGGTTATTCCGATGACAAAACAATATTTATGGTATCATCGAGTTGGTATTATGAGGAATACTGGAGGTGGTTATACGTAGGAACTCTTCAATGCCTAATGGTAGGTTCATCAAATTTAGACTCGTTTGACTCTTTTAATTTTAATAACGAGTCTGTTATAAGTGATACAAGTACAGTTGGTAAAAATAAAGCGTGTCACAAAGACGTTTTTTTAAACCCTGACGCAAAAAAGAGGGGTGTTATAAGTGTGACGTGTAAGTCGGTGAGTGTGTGTGTGTCTGTCTTTGGCACTGTAGCTCGTAAAGGGGTTAACCGATTCGGATGCGGTTATTTTTATTTGAAAGCAGGTTTTTTGGCGGTTTTTATAAAACCTAGCTTAAAAAACCAGCTTTAAAAAAAAACGCATTCAAATCGGATCATCTGTTTGGGAGCTACGATGCCACAAACAAACACTCAAATGCATAGACATAGAGATACACGTTATAAACGAACACCCCTCTTTTAATTTATTAGTTATTGGATGTCTGTTAACCGCAGAAGGTTTCGGTTTTATTTTGAGATTAGGTTTGATATTCTACTTGTTAAAGTTCCAAGTGTTTTTAGTGATGACAGCCTTCTATTTTAAGAATGAGCAATTGATCTCTTTTTGTTTTTATAAGTTTAAAGAAAGGTATTATTTAGTAGCTAAGCAATAGAAAGTTACGCGTTTAAACTGTGATTTTATCAGTGTACCTTTGCAATTTGTTCCTTTATTATAAAGATTTTTATATTTTGTATGAATTAATTTGATTTCAACATAGTAAATGGTGTTTTAATTAAGTTTAATTTCGCTGTGTTTTTAGCAACTACCCGAAGTTATTGGATGTAGTAACATACTTCGATTGCAATCCATAACAAAAAAGCAGTTATTTTTATTAGTTCTTCAATTAACTGCCTTTTTCTCTAGCATTGATGATACAAAACGTATATTAGATCCTGCCATATGCACTCATTTTAAACTAGAAGGCCGTTAAAGTCGTATGGCCGTCTTATAGTCATGTCTGTTTGCACAGGATTAACTAGGCATACATAGCTAAAAAGCGGCTATATCATGTAACCGCCTTTTAGTTATGTTTTTCATATAACTTTTTTGTATTTGTACAATCTATGGTGGATTACCTAAATTACTGAAGTAGAAGGCGGCTAAACATACTTTAACCGCCATTAAGCTTTGTAACGTATTTCATAAAATGCTACGGTATCATAGCTAAAAAGGAAAATCGAAGATTTCAGCTATAAAAACAAGTTAAACCATATCAAATTTATATGTATAAAATAGAGCAAGTCTTGAATATTAGTATACAAAAAAGTGAACAGGGATATCGCTCACCAGTTTTCAGAGACATGGTTTCCCATGTTTTTTGGCCATAACTCAAAATGACCCTCTTGTATTTAGCCGCCTTTTAGCTAATGGACGGCAGTATTGTACACCAAACAATAACAATACAGAGATACAGCATTATTAAAAACAACACAGGTAAACAACAGGCGGTCTTATCGCTGATTAGCGATCTCTTCCAGACAACCTTACTAGGGATAAGGTGTCAGATTAAAACATTTTACGAGGTAGGTGGTACAAACTTCACGCTAAAGTGATAAATATAGGCTCACTATATATGTACTAATAAATAGATAAGAAAATAAATACAATATATATATGACTTGCATAAATAAATAGATAAATATATATAAATACATAAATGAATATCAATACATCCACAACAGGGAAAACAATAAAAAAGACAGCTACACGACAGAGAAATTAACTGAGACAGTACAATTATGACTGCGACAAAAAATGCTCATGAAGAAGTTTCTTAAAAATAGGCAAAGACTTAGCCCGACGCAGCTCCACAGGGAGGGAGTTCCACAGTCGGACAGCCTGAAAAGTAAAGGAATTGTTGTAAAATTTTGATGAAGAGGAGGGTACAGTTAAAATATAGTTTTGTGAGCAACGAACCGACTTAAAAAAGTTAAAACGCTCCTTGAGGTAACGGGGGGTTGCAGGGATAAACAGAACACAGTAGAGAAGATTAAGAATGTGAAAGTACCGGCGGAAACGGATAGGAAGCCACTTGAGTTGCGAACGAAAACAAGAGACGTGGTCATATTTGCGTAAACCAAATATGAACCGAATGCATAAATTTTGAATTCGCTCAAGCTTGTTAAGCTGCTCCTCAGTAAGATCTAAAAAGCACACATCAGCATAGTCTAAAATAGGGAGAAGTAATGACTGAGCAAGCGCAATTCTAGTCGCGATAGGGAGAAAGTTACGAAGCCGCCGAAGAGACCACACCGACGCAAACATCCTCCTGCTAACCTCGCTAACTTGAGGAACCCACGACAAGGAACAGTCCATAATGATACCCAGGTTTTTGACTTGATGCGAAAAAGGAATAAGGACCCCATCAAAATAAACAGGCGGGAGAGTTGCAAAGTCAACCCTGGACAAAAACTTAGGACTGCCGAAAATAATAGTTTGAGTTTTAGCAGGATTGACTCTCAAACCAAAACCATTACTCCATTGCAAGATACGAGCTAAATCGTTATTTGTGGTATCGATAAGTGAGTTGAGTTCACCGAGCACGCCTTGGGAGTAAATTTGCAGATCGTCGGCATAAAGGTGATAGGAAGAGAGAAGGCTATGTGTGATAGAGTTGATGAAGACAGAAAAAAGAAGAGGAGACAGCACGCCACCCTGCGGAACGCCAGCCAGCGTACTGCACCAAGAAGATCGGGAAGCTTCCACCTTTAATCGTTGCCGACGACCTACTAAATAACTACGAAACCATTCAATTACCGCAGGAGATATGTTAAGGGAGCGCAAAATTCCAAGCAAGACGTCAAAATCAACAGTATTAAATGCATTGCTGAAATCCAGCAATGTACTCTTTTTTTACAGTGTAAACTTTTCTAAAATAAAAAGTATAAGCACAAAGATGTGTTAACGTTGAACAATTAAGTTTAATTAAGGTGCACCAATATTTACTTCTTCAATAATGGGTATGTCTAGATAGTAATTACTTCTGTGAGCGAATCTTTATAACAAAGGTAAATCTTGTAATTCTAGAACTATTAATTAGTCTCTTCAATTCAAGCTTAACTGGAAGAGATCGCATTGTAGCGATAAGACTGCAGAAACACTTCACGATCCGGTTCGAAGGACCATAATTATTACACAACTGAAGGAACAATTTTAACTGTGGTAGTCTGAAGTTAGGCGATGTTAATGAATACAACTTATGTCCTTGATTATGTTTATTGTACTGATTAATTTATGTTATTACACAACAAATTTAGCCTACATAGACACGCTATAATGCCACGTCGGCTTGTATCATCTGCTTACCTAAATCTAGTTCAAGTGTACTTTGCATACCACGAAGATTCCTTATAAAATATTTTCTACAAACTTTGTCAATGTTCTAAGTTTTTTAATTCCATACCGCTTCCGCTTATATTTTGCACCGCACGCTAACGTATCGCCTGTCACGCCGCCCGGCGACGAGCCCGTAATAAAGACCTCGCGAGCCGCTGTCCGCTCGCAATTTAGGACCTCATAACTTGCGTGTCTGCATCTAATTGTTACTCCATGGCCCTTGAAGATTGCTCTGGCGTTGGTATTCGCGCTCAGTCCGGGCTGCCTATTAAGTCTAGAGCTGGAAACTGGGATAGTATAAACTGATGTTAAAATATTTGACCTAATAAGAAATTATTGTGTCGTTATTAGTATTGCAATGTGTCTGGTAGTGTTCTTACTTATCCTTTTATGACATTTGTGAAATTAATATATCGAGCTAATTTAGTATATTTTTATTTCGCTTAATTTAATTGTTCTTTTTAAGTTTTGAAATTTTGATTTTGCGTTTTATAAAGATATGAAATAAATAAAAATTATATCATTTTACAACCTATAATTTCGCAAAAACGTGTTAGTGCTCAAACCATTACATATTACATAGGTTACATGGGCTTTTCAAATAAGTTAGGTTAGACTTTTAACCAAAAAAAGTTTGTAAAAACAATAGTGTACTGAAATAAATACCTACCTACCCTACCTATACATATACAGGGTGTCGCTAGAACCCTGTTGATGGATAGAACATTGTTCATTATTTACTGGACATCCTGTATAATGTAAAAGATTTCAAGAAATTGTTATTTGGTTTTTCCTTAGTTTTTTACTATGGTAGCTCTCATCATCGGCAATAGTTCTCGAGTATGTAATTTAATGTAATAAAGAATACGACGGATAAGATCGATTGAAATTTTAAAAAGGGTAACTAAATAATGTTATATACTTTTAACCTAAGAGTAGATCCTTTTTAATCAATCCTTATTACATTGGCAAGAAATCTATGGAAAACAAAATCCTAACTCACATGAAATCGGTGCCTTCTCCATTTAGTTTTGAACGTAAAGTTTATACATAAAATGGTTTTGATTTCGCTCCAACTATTCACTATTGGTGTTTGCGCACGCTGATTGGAATGTATTTGGCGTTGTTGATTTATCTAACAACGTCCATTGTTGCCGCAATCATACTGCCATGATATGATTGCGCCACAGTGAGAGATGGCAGTAGGGGAACTTGTAAACAAAAATATGATTGTTACTTTATATTATTAAGATGAAGTTTGCATTGCATGTATTTTTGGCAATCAAAAAGGTATATAGCAGCGAGTGCAGCGATTTGTTAGATGAAAAAACGGATCTACAGATGGTCACTAATTGGAATCCTCGTAGGGTTTCAACCGAGTTATGTTATAGCGTCGAAGAAACATCTTTACATTGTGTCAAGTAGAGACAAGCCATTTGAAATGCGCTTTTTTATGCCAAGGAGAAGGCGCTCGAGCACTCAGGGCACTTGGTGGTAAGTGGGATATGAGATCCATAGACATTCGAATTTTCAATTCAATTTCGGAATTGCAATCCTAAGACTTCAAATGCGTTACCAATTCTGAGGGCTAAGATGGAATGTCTCTATGCAAACACGGCTGCTTGGCGGTGGCTTAATGGATGCTATTTTAATGTTTTTATAATATTACTTTTCTCATTCTACTAATTGAAATTTTATTCTCCAGCACACACTAATTGGTTACTCTTCCAACCTACGAGTAGATTGTTTTCTCTATACCTACTACTCACTAACCCATTTGTATATTAGTATTAAATTTTTGTTCATTTAATCAACTTGTCATACAAGCATCACCATTAACTTTAGTCCACATTGTAGTTATACTTCTGCGTTCATGTTCCTGTGATATGCAGACAAACATTTTCGTCGTGTGTGGCGTACCTTACATCAGTCTTGTTGTTTTTCTTTGCCTTTTTCCGGTCATTTGCGGCTGGCTCCTCGCTGATGGCTTGCCTAATGTTTGTCTATCTCGCCCCATTAGGGGATGAGCAAGCCAATATTCATTTATACGATATCGGTAATGTAGATGTATGAATAATGACAGAGTTGAGGGAAATGAAGCTCGTGAAACCTGTGAAGATTCAAGTTCTTTCTTGTGTTTATGTTGTAAATACAACATCATGACAACAACATCACATCACGATATTTGCGTGATTTTTTTTACCGTCCTCTAAATAGAGGACGGTAAAAAAAATCGTGGAAAATAATAAAACAACGTTGTCACGACTTATCAAAACGTTTTACTCTCTGAGGGCCAAATTAATGAAGAGTAAATTTTAGATCAAGGTGACGTCCTAATAAGGTTTTATTTATGACAATGACAATCACAGGTGACAGGTGACATTTCAGTGACATGGCGCAGCTTATATGAAATCCAGTGATGCATCAGCGTGTTGACTTTGCAATGTATACCGAATTGTCACCTGTCACATGTCATTGTCAAGATGATGATATAGGGAGCTGGAAGGTACGAGACATAAGAAACATTATGTACTTACCTAAAGAATTAAAGATACTTTTACATATGTACGAGTAAATTATTTAATAAACGTAATAGGTATCATAATGTAATGTCCTAGCCTAGTCTAGAGGTAAAAGAAATGGTAAATGTATAGAAGAAATTTCAGAACCCACTCAACGTCAAGGTTGTGTGCTTGTTTGCCTTTTTCAATCCAAAAAAGTCATTAAATAACCATTATACAAATGCCGGTTTTATTATTTTTCAGACACAGCACCCGAGCTGCATTACACGTTCATAGAGCAGGCGCTGCACCCGGGCCCAGCGCTGGCGATGCACTGCGCTGCATCAGGGTCGCCACCTCCAAGGTTCACCTGGTTGCTGGATGGACAGCCGATTAAGGAGTTGAACACGCCGCAAAGGTGAGCAAGGGATATTATATCACTGCACACTAACATCATGTTTTTTTCCATAGTAGATACAGAGTGGAGTGTATTGGTATATACTACAGAATTCTAAAATACAACGTATAATTATTAAAAAGAATATAAAAAAAAGAATATTTACTAATGATGTCAACCCTAAGGTATAAAAAGGTTTAGCCATTGACCTTATTATCTGTTAGGGTTGAAGAAATAACTGTTTCGCATGAAACTTTCACAAGCTGTTACTCGAAATCGGTTACAGATATTAACATAGTTTTTGGGAGAAAAATAAAGTACAATTGATACACAATCCTAACCATGTGTATCAAACAAAATTACTCTTAGCAACCCTCTTCCAAAATTTTCTTCGGGCAGCAACGCATTTACTTTCGTTTTTTGATCTCCATAAGGCAATTGATCGCTTACCATTATGTCCTGCTTTTTTTTAATAAATATAAGGAGACCATCTCACACCAATTGACCTAGTCCCAAACTAAGCTCTAGGCTTGTACTATGGGTACTAGACAACGATATAAATACTTATATAGATAAATATATACTTAAATACATTAGAAAACATCCATGACTCAGGAACAAATATTCGTTCTCATGACAGAAATATCTGCCCTTACCGGGATTCGAACCCAGGACCGCTAGTTTCGTAGGCAGGGTCACTACCCACAAGGCCAGCGCGTCTCGTCGATTCTCGCATAAAAAATGACAACCTAAAGTTCGTTTACTAAAAATCTTATCTAAAATTGCCAGGACCATCACTCAGTTCATAAGCGCAAACGGTGACGTCGTCAGCTACCTGAATATATCGTCGGTGCGGCCAGAGGACGGGGGGCGGTACACCTGCCGCGCCCACAACTCACGCGGCGCAGCGGAGCACTCCACTCGACTCAACGTTTATGGTGAGTCTGTTCTGACATTCACTGAATACCACGTATGTCCTAATTGATTACTAGACCTAAAGTTATAAACCCTAATGTTTACATGAACTAAACATTAAATGCTCTATATTATTAAAACTAATAATGATTATTCCTAATGATTAATAGACCTAATAGTCATACGTCCTAATTACTGTTTGAACTAATCATTATTTGAATGAAATATAAATTAAAAACCAATACTCAATTGGATCAATTTTACCAACATAGGTTAGGTTAGGTTAAAGTTGCGACAAGCCGCGAAGCGCCTCATTTACGCCGATATAGGAGCTCTGCACAGCGGAGCTCCGTCGACCTTAAATACGGTTGTTTAGGAATATATTATGTAATTAGGTTTAATAAACATTAGGTTTTAGACTCGTAAGGTATAGTAATATTCGGTCTTTATAGGAATCAGATTACTAAAATTAGGGCTATAATATTAAGAACCGGTTAAAAAAAATAGATGTAACGTAAATTCGGGATGCTAAAATTAGGGCTAATGATTAGTTAGGAAAAATCAAAATTCGGGTTTTTGATTTTAGGGCTAATGAAGTTAGTGCTAGTGAAAATAGGGTATAGGTACAATAGGAGAACCCATTTATTATCTATTAAATACTTACTAATATGAATAAATATTCCCAGGACATCCGTCGATCCGCAGCATCGGGCCGGTGCGCGTGGTGGCCGGCGTCAACACCACCGTCTACTGCCCCTACTCCGGATTTCCAATCAGGTTGATGGAGGTGCATTTGCTTAGTAAACTTATAAGTTCCATTTCAGTTCCGTTTTACATCTTTAGCATTAGCAGTTTCATTCCCCTTTATCTCTTATCATTTAAAAACTTGATCCTGGTCTTCTTCCATTTTTCTACTTTTTATACTCAAAAAAATGATTTAAATCGCATGATATTTCTGACCTAAATCTATTTAAGCTTATAAAACAATACTCTAAATCTAGTTATATCCGTGATTTACCTTAAGAACTTGTCTCTTTAATCATTTTATCAACTTTAATCCTGATTGCTAAGTCAATTACAAACCCTTTGAATACTAATAGTCAGCACCCTGACACCTAGCGTTCACTACACGTCCCCTTCTGTAACATTCAAAGAATTTTCTACACGGCATCCAAAAACTACCTAATTTATTCCAGTGAAATAGTGTGGCAGCGTGGTGGCCTGGACTTAGGTGGTGGTGGGCGCGCTCTGTCAGGTCTTGGTGGCGAGCTGCTGCTCTGGCCAGCGGAGCCAGGAGACGCCGGCGTCTACTCCTGCCGCGTCAGCGCTCCCTCGGGCCAGTACGCGCAGAAAGACATGCAGATCTTTGTCAGAAGTAAGTTATGAAGACCAGAGCCACATTGTTTAAGCTGGTAACGGGTTACAATTATGAGAGTTTAAAATAGTTGTTGAAGTGTTCTTGTACTCTTATATGCAATAGCAACCTCAAAAGTGTCGCTTTAAAAAGAGAATATCATGGCTGATATTGAGGGTGTTCAAAGGCTATGGTTGCTTAAGGCTTAAGACAGGGTCCAGAGGCTAATAAGGTTTTAATGTTTTCAGATCCTCCGAAGATCGCTGGGTTTTCATTTCCAATGGACTTGGTGGAAGGCAGTTCGATACAGGTGCTATGTGGAATCACATCCGGAGATAAACCAGTATACTTCTCTTGGCTCAAAGATGGACTGCATATCCCTTCAAACCTGCAGGTAAGATTGTAATTTTCCTATTATGTTAGAGTACTTGAGTTTATATTTGGATATTCTTGCTATTTCATAGTACCGTGTTCGTTCATACTCTCAAAATAATACTGGTAGCCAAACTATATTGTGAAAAACAAATAATTTTTTACCTACAAACTAACCCCCTTGGGTTCAATTATGTGTCTGTTTGTAAGGCGGTAACTTTGCAGTTTCGAAACGGAGTGATTGATTTCAATGATTTTTTTACGGGAAGGTTTTTTGATTAGGATGTTTTTGAGCTCGGTTTGATGAAAATGTCACATTCGAGACTATCTTTCATTATCAAATAAAAAAAAGTGGTAATTCTTAAGGGTGTTAATTTGAAAGTTTTCGTGACTGTTTGCAGGTGCAAGAAAAGTCCCTGGACGAGTTCAGCTTCCTGATCTTCTCGCACGTCACCTCAAAGCACAGCGGCGAGTACACGTGCGTGGCCACCAACTCCGCGTCCGAGGTCAACCACACCGCGCGCCTCGCCGTCAAAGGTAAAATCACCTTATCTCATCTTTAGATCGGATACTCCTCAATTTCGTGGGATATTTAGTACAATAAGGACAGACTGTAAAGGTTTCCTCTTGGTGGTTTTTCTTCACCATATCATGCTGTTTTAATAGAGTTTGAAAAACTCAAAGATGTAGGAAAGCATAGAGGAATTAAGTACAAAAACGGCTAATAGACCAGAGGGGCTATTGCATAACGCACTGGCAATCGCAATGTTTTCATTTTGAAAATCGAAGGCTGGTCTGCATACAAAATGAAAATAATTGTTCCGGTTTGAAGTCGCGTTAGTTAGCGTAGTTTGCGAGTGCGTTAGACAATTGGCCAGCTTTATTCTTCGCACCTGTTACAAATGCCCTTCGTTAAAAAGAGTCGTCTGTACATATATGATCGCTTTCGATTGAATTTCAAAAGTGTACCACTTTTTAGGTGTGTCAGTGTAAGTTTGCAGTCAGTGATGTGCGGTAATCAATAATATTGGCTACAAGTTGTATTGTACACAGAAAAAAAAGTGGTATGCTTGATATTTGCCTACACGGAATCTTTGTTTTCCTACATCTATGGAAAAGTTTTTGGTTCATGTATGCCAACTGCTGGGATTTAAGGTAAATGTTCCAGTGGACGACAATGTACCAATGTATGACAGTTTTGCAGTTAATTTGAAAAAATAAGAAAACTTACATTCAAATAATTCAAAAACCGTTTTTAATGTATATCTACTAAAGGCATCTATCATTTACGTTAAAAAATAATAATTTTTCACTCATAATTTTGCAATTTTGTGGCAGTATTTTCTAACAGGTGATCCGCGTCGGTCGTGTGTCGATGTTACTACGTAGTTCGTTAAGAGCTGAAGTGGTTTAAGTGAACTTAGTTACTGAATTATTGGAATTTGTTGGTAAGTATTGATTATTACTATTAGATACTAGTATAAACTATTTATTTAGTGTATTTTAAATGGTATAACTCATTAATTTAATTGTTTAGGGGGCATGTCAAACATTGGCACAGAATTTTAAAGTTTAGTAGTGAATGACACCCTATGTCATACACTCCCTAAAGTTAATATTTTTTTAAACTTAATTTCAACCACATGGTAAGGTTTGAGAGCGGTGTATTATTCTTCTAGTATCAAGTTTCTATTCAGTGTTTGAGTAATGTTTGACATGGGTGTCGAACACTACTCAAACACTGTTTTAATGAAAAACCTAATATTTGACAGTCGTTTATTAAGGTGTTATTAAGGTTTACTAAGCCATAACTAATGTCATACATTGTTACAGGTTTTTTTTTCAAAGCGAATTACTTTTTAATACGTACTTTTAAGTTTTTTTTTTGTTTTTTTTTTGTAATCTGATTGTACTTACAAGTAAAGACATTTGGTTTCATTGTGAAACTTGGTTTTTTTTCAGTATTAACTAGGTAAAGACTAGGTATATAGTTATTTGTTACAGTTGAAGAGTTATAAAGCTTATTAAAACTCTATGTCAAATACTGGTACTTAGACCTAATTTTGTCATAGTCATTTACTGGGAAATTTGAGAATTTAGCTGTTATTCACTGGTACAATTTTACAGGTTGAGAAAAAGTTAAATATTTTATTAAATCAATATTGAATATCTTTTTATGGTTGTCTAAAATATTAAGCACAAACCCGTTCATGTCATATAACTTTTAAGTAGTCAATATAACTAGTATTTAAGCATTTTTTTTAACAACCATGTGATTTTCTGTCTAAAAGCGTCGACCACTGGGACATTTACCTTAGGCCCGTATTAATAAACTCATCTTGGCTGAGATGCGTGTCACAAGATACGTCAAAGTAAACGACAAACCATAGAACACTGTCATTTTTGACAAATCTCGAGAAGAGCTTTAGAGTTGAGAGTTTATTAATACGGGCCTTAAACTCGGAGTATTTCGGTCATGAGCCGACCCTTAAAACTCCGACATTCTAAAATCTACTTTATTATAAAAGTCTATTCAAAAATGGTTGTATTATTCTGGGAACCAAGTTTAATGTTGCTTTTCAATTATTTCAGTTGCACCGTCGTGGGTTTATGAACCGCAAGATGTTTCGGCTCTGCTGGGGACCCAGATTATTGCGCACTGCGCTACCAAGGGCTACCCTGAACCAAGGATTACTTGGCTCAAAGGACATGGTAAGCATTTCAGTTGATTAACTTTGTGTTTCACCTTCCATAGAACCATATCACAGGGATGTTGTAATTTGATTTACAAGTACAATCAAACTTAGTATTCTCAGTCAAAATTAGTATATCTCTGAAGAGAATTTTCATCATTTCAGGTTCTGGCGTGAACGACTTCAGGCCGGTATCGAACCTGGACCTCCAGTTCTCCATCCTGGTAAACGGCTCACTGAGCATCGCGCCCGCCGCTCATCATCACGAGGGACAGTACATGTGTCGCGTGGACAACGGCATCGGTCGTGGACTGTCCAAGATCATCTCCATCTCAGTCAATGGTAACCATATCAATATCGTTTACTGGTTAATCATTTGAAAAGACATTTCAGTCCTCTTTGAGTCAAAAGACGCTGGAATAACGCTCTTTTTACCTGAGAACCCGTGAGTTCTTTTCAGTGGTGGCTGTACGTAAAGCCCAAAAACATTTTGGCTGGTTAAATAAACTGTTTAGCAAATTGTGATGAGTTTTTCGCTGGAGTTGGTATTGAATGTCATAAGTACAGGTGAACTTGGGACAATAGACACACATTCCGTGTTGTTATGCTATTTTTATTTATTTTCAGAGCCAGCCCACTTCGAGTTCTCGTCCCGCAACATGTCGGTGAAGCGCACTGCGCAGGCGACGCTGCTGTGCGAGGCGCGCGGGGACCCGCCGCTTGCGCTGCAGTGGACGCACAACATGAAGCGCGTTGATCTCACTACATACAGGTCTGTACAGTCGGCCGAAAATGGTGTTCTACCACCCTACGGTTGAAGTTAATTTGCATGTCGTCACACAACAAGTTCGATTTTCCCTTGCAATCATAATTATGAGAGTGACAAGTGTCAACATTTGCGATAATTCGATCTTACAGGAACTTTTGTCAAAACTGGTAGAACACACTCTTGGCCGACCGTACCATTAGGTAGTTTTATCGTCAATGAACTGCAGTACTCACTACAGAACCTTTCTCATTGCTCCCAATCTTCGGTTATTCTATTTTTTACCAGTTACTCTGCGTATACATAATTATACTATTATATATCGTCGCATGTTAGTCACAGGACGTCCTACACTATGTTAGCCAAATGAACAAATACCAAAGAATAAACTTACGCTCGAATCAGATGGTAACATATACAGTGTGTAAATGGTATACGGGCGTTCCTTTTAACTGTGGTTAGTATAACCCCTACTGAGCACATTTAGGCAGCTTTTGTTAAAATTAAATAAAAAAAAAATACCATACAAAATAATTTAACACGCAATGTATAACGAAAAATGCAATTAATTAAACATTACGTACTTACCTGACAGATGGACTTCGATGTACATTGCGGGTCGATAGTATGTTCAAAAATTAATAACGGTGTATACGTTAGCGTAATCAAAATAATTATTTCTGTTAATGATTAGTAGAGTCTTAATCTATGTCCAGTTTTAATAAATGCCCGTATACCATTTACACACTGTATTATTGGAACCAAAAACATTGCACGAAACTTTATGCGCTGCTAGAGTTTTTGTCAGTTTTTGTTGTGTTGTGCCTAAAGATAAACATCTGTTTTAGTGACATCTATTTACAGATGAAATTACTTAGTCTGTATTTGCATTTATGCAGTTATTTCTAGAAATAGTATATTGGTATATTCATCCATACATTCAGACACGACAATAATTATAATAAACCAGTTCCTCGCTATCCCAGGATATCGGTGTCAGAGAAGCGGTCAGAGAGCGGCGTGAGCTCCCAGCTGAGCATCGCGCACGCCGAGCGGCACGACTCGGGCGTGTACCGCTGCCGCGCCGAGAACGCGTACGGCCGGGACGAGCTGCTCATCTACCTCGCCGTCCAGGGTTAGTCCAGAAAAACACTTTATCAGTAAATAAATATAAGGGGACAATCTCACACCAATTGACCTAGTCCCAAACTAAGCTCTAGGCTTGAACTATGGGTACTAGACAACGATATAAATACTTATATAGAGAAATATATACTTAAATACATAGAAAACATCCATGACTCAGGAACAAATATTCGCGCTCATTACACAAATATCTGCCCTTACCGGGATTCGAACCCAGGACCGCTAGCTTCGTAGGCAGGGTCACTACCCACTAGGCCGTCGTTTCCTCTCTATTTCTTACTTATCATCTTCGGCAGGATATTCATGCAGCTACACGCCGGTTCTCTGGAATGTTTCCGGCGCGTACTATAGGAATTTGGAATGTGCTTCCTGCTGAGACAATGCGCTAAAATATAGGCCCTTTTAAAAACATATAGTGGTGACGCCTCCTTTATTGCAAATGTCCATAGGTGGTGGTGAACACTGTTTGCCCGTCGATGCCAATAGAAATAAAAATAATAAAACTTATGCAATCCTTCGAATCCTGGCAGAAGTAGTACTCATGCTGGTTGATTTTTCACTTTCACAGACTGATGACTTGCGGTGATTAGATGAAACCTAAACGCTTCGCTGTCATTAGGCTGCAAAACTCTGATGACGCCACATATGCTGTGCTAGAGATCAGAATGGCATTAACTGACTACTAGCAAAGCATCTGCAAATCGCCTAGTATTTTGGGTTTGCATGTACTTGCTTACCTTTCTTTAACGTTCAATGCGGTTATACAAACACTGCACCGTTACTGTTGGCAATATTCCCACTAAAATACCATCTGTTTCAGAGTTCCCCGAAGCCCCGCGCGGGCTGTTCGTGTCCCGGCGCGACACGCGCGGCGCGACGGTGGCGTGGCGGCGTGGCTACGACGGCAACGCGCGCGTGCGCGGCTACCGCCTGCAGTACCGCGTGGTCGGCGACCGGCACCGTCCCGACACGGATGACTGGACCGATGCGCCCACCAGGGAAGTGCCGACTGATAGGGTCTTTGAGAAGTAAGTTTTGTTGAGGTCACTGTTGGACATTTAGTAGTAGTTCTGAGATATGATAACAATTCTGAATAAATTGATTAATTGTATGTGTCTAACGATTGTTCTGGAAAAATAACGGAAATAGCTCAGAATTATGTTGCATCAGTTTTTGTTTGCCGATAAAAGCAGCATAACGCTCCCGTCCACTTCCACCACATCACAATGCATCTCATACTCCTTTTGAATAAACTGTGAGAGTGCACAGACTTATAAATAAAGGTTCTCATCAGTTTAAATGCCACGACGTCCACAGTTTTGCAAAATAGTGTATATTTTTTGTATTATTGCACCAGGCTGGAGTCTACCGACCCCAACACGGAGACACTCCTCGAGTACCGCGTGGAGGGCCTGCGCCCCGCCACAGCGTACGCGCTGCGGCTCGCCGCCGTCAACGCCATCGGCGACAGCGACTATTCCGAATCGGTCATCGTGCAGACTAAGGAAGAAGGTGAGAAACTGATCCATTATCTAAGTAAATAATGTAGTGTTGTGATGATATTATTTTTCCATCTAAGCAGAGAACTGGTACTGGTAACGAGATATGTATGCTCTTATTTTAATTCTAGCTCCGTCAGAGCCTCCGCACAATGTCAACGTTCAAGCGACTGCACCGGGAGAACTGCAAGTCAAATGGCAGGTTGGTTTTGCCAAAGAATATATTAAATAATTGGTTACTGGACAACGTATCTACCTATCTTTATAGTAAAATTGAATATCAAACTTGCCACTCCATCATTATTATTCTCATGGCCTTTTACACGGTAGCCATCATGGGGTAGCGTATGAGATGGAGTAATGCGTAAGATGGGTACACAAGAATATGGTGCTGGCTGTAAGGTGTAAATTGCTTCTTTTACGCTGGCTCCTAATAGTCGTCAGGTAGAGAGACCTTTTGAACAATGTTTCCGAGCACTAATCAGTTGTTCTCTCCAGGCACCTCCGCAAGACTCGTGGAACGGTGAGCTGCTGGGGTACGTAGTGACGTGGCGCGAGGCAGGCGCGGCGGACAACGCGTCGCGCGCGCTCACCGCCGCCGGCTGGGGCGCCACCAGCGCCACGCTCGCGCCGTTGCGCACGCATGCGCACTACGACGTGCGCGTGCGAGCCTTCAACGCAGTTGGCGCCGGGCCGCCTAGTGCGCCGCTTACTGCCACTACGCTTGAGGGAGGTAAGTGCTTCACTTATTTCTCGCCCCGGTAGGGAACTAGGAGCGAAATCCTGCTTTCTGCAGATGTTTCCAATGCAATTATCATAGTGTTTAAGGGTCGTGTTAAACTGAACGTCAAGTGAAAGAAAACCTTAATATGTGACGGGTTTTGAGACAAGCTACTCGGCTGAGGAAATTGCTTTATATTTTATATACGTTTTTTATCGACTTAATGTGCATTAAGTACTGCTGGTAACGGTAAAGATGGTGACAGTTACTCAGTGTTAAGTGTTTGCTACTCGAGCAGATTGAAGTTGTTACAGCCTAATTTACACTTCAGCCTTTCCCACCTCTGGTTTTGTTTTGACGGCCAGGCTTTAAATATTGCGTCGAATCCTCATAATTACCGCTTGGGACACATAAACGTTACGTAATGATTCAGTTTCCACTGCATCGTAATAAATTTAAAATAAAGTCATTCCATGATCCTTGACTTATTGACATGGCTCATTGTTTTGTCACGTCGTTTCGTTTATAGTCCCAGAGGCGGCGCCGCTGCGTGTGCGCTGCGAGCCGCTGTCGGCGCAATCGGTGCGCGTGTGGTGGGAGCCGCCGCCGCCCGCGCTGCGCGGGGGCACGCTGCTGGGCTACGAGATACTCTACGAGGTTCGTATACGCATAACTGCCGAAGGATAGTCATGTGTTAGTAGTTTTTTTTGTTTCTTTGTGGCGTTCTAGAAACTAAATGCGTGGACCGATTTTGATTATTCTTTTGTCAATCTATTTGTCTTAATCTTATGAGTATTGTTAAAGATATGACAGTAATCAGAATTGAATATAGCGGGAACCAGATGCCATTTTGTAAATTAGGTTGATAAGGAAATCGACAAACTATTACAAGTAGGGTATCATTGAATAGGTATTTAAAAAAACATCTCTGGAATTATTTTATCATTTTTTATTTTGAATGATCATTCAGGATTTATAACGAGTTAAAGTTTCAGGTCAGGTTTAAAAAGCTTACTTTTTGTTAGACTTTTTTATTTCATTGCTTACCAATACTAAAAACATTATTGGTGTCCTGGAAGTATCGTAATATCAAACATACGAGTAATAGTAACACCAATACCCTTACGACCGATTTCTGAACTTCCACGGACGGGACGTCTTGCACCATTTACAATTCTGTAATCCCTTTTTTAGTTCTACCGTATTTAAACTCTCAATTGACTTAAAGTTGTCGGTTTAAAACTGTGCATACAAAATCATTACACTTACCATGTATATCAGATATTCATAGTAGCACCCATGTTTCGTAGTTAAAGTAACAATGTGTGAACAGGCAGTGGACGACGGCGAGTCAGCAACGGAATCGCGGCGCGCGGGCGGCTCCGAGGCGGTGCTGCAAGCGCTGCGCCGCGCCGCCAACTACTCGCTGTCGGTCCGCGCGCGCACCGCCGCCGGCCCCGGCCCGCCCTCGCCACCGGTGCATTGCGCTACTCATGAGGACAGTAAGTACTATTTGTGAAGGCACAATAATGATAGTGAACCTTCACGTTGCGACGTCAGTGTATTCTAGGTTATGTCAGACAGCTACTTTATTTTGACGATAAACAAGATACCTCGTACATTAGTCTTATCCTCCTAAGGCCCAAGTTCCTACCTAGTTCCTACTCGTAGTACTTATTAACTTTGTCGTTTAGACCCAGCTCCTACAACAGTTGTGTAGTCATAGCGTACCACGGTCCCACCAGTAGGACTTAATAGAAAAGCCGCCATTTTGTTTTAAAATGTATGTAAACACTTTATTTTACTAAAAACATAAAATCAAATACAATATTTACAGAATGAGAATGTACAAATGCGAACTTATCCCTTAAAATTTTGCGCTAAACCAATTATGGCGTGTCCTCTAAGTAAGTCTTTGAAGTACTTGGGCCTGAATGAGTACAAAATAATAGTACTACTGGTAGGACTACGGGTCGTAGTGACTACAAGCTGAATTTTTCGTTGGGCCTTAGGAGGTTATACCAACTAAAACGTCCGCTTGTGGACGTAAGTCTCCTTTTGTTTTAAACTAGTGCATGTCGTGTGTTGTTTTGGTTAATATTATACTATCACTTCCTATAAGGGGCTGACCCTCGTTTCATCTGCTACTTTGCGGTCCCGGAAACCTTTCGTTTTAAGAACAGAAACTGCTTTAGACCTTAATTTAATTCCCGTTTGCAATCAGTTCCAGGTCCACCCGCAGACATCAAGGCTCTGGCCAATTCCGAGGACTCTATCATCGTGAGCTGGCTGCCTCCTGCGCAAAAGAACGGTCGAATCAAGCACTACACCGTCTATAGTAGGCCTCAACGGTACGTCATTGTAGATTTTCACAGTTTATTATTCACTACGCGTTTTCTACCACCGCAGAATTATTTTTAGTGATTTCAGCAGCTAAGACTTATGGTGGAAATATTTAGAATCCTTTTAAAACCAATGTAGCTGATAACAAAAGGTACCATCCATAATTTTATAACATTTTTATTTTATCAATATGCAGTAATAAATATGTCCCTACTGCTGGTACCTATCGTTATGGTTCTCCTTTGAATATTTTTGTTAAATTTAACACGAATATTTTGCTTTATTAAAATTATCTTAAATGAGATCCCAGGTTTAACAGACGTCAACATTTTAATTTTTTTATGACTTAACAATTACTCAGACATATTTTTACGATAGTCATCCCATTCAAGCTCAGTTTATTGATAGATACAATCCACTGTGCCTCTATTCTACGGGTAAACCCATATTGCCTTTGACATTGTTATCGTATTCTTTTTAACTTCAAGCAAATTTAATAAGAGCTATCATTAAAAAACGATAAAACATCAAAGGTAATAATAGACTTACTCAGTATAATAGTGGCCCAGTTCAGTGGCTGACTTACGTATCTCGTAGCCTAAATCACAATATTCACATATGTACCTATAGGTAGGATTACTCAGACATATTTTTACGATAGTCATCCCATTCAAGCTCAGTTTATTGATAGATACAATCCACTGTGCCTCTATTCTACGGGTAAACCCATATTGCCTTTGACATTGTTATCGTATTCTTTTTAACTTCAAGCAAATTTAATAAGAGCTATCATTAAAAAACGATAAAACATCAAAGGTAATAACCCAAGTAGCAATCGGAGCCTAAGGCTAAATCTTATATGCCTTAAAAATGTCTAAAGTTGGTTTCCACTGAGACATGTACATTTAAGTCGGTTTTCATAAAATCCAGTTAGCATTTAATGCAAAGTAGACTTAAATAAAGGCGACTTTAGTCTATTTGTCACTTTCAAATCCAATCAGAATTAAGTCAGATTTAACTATGCCTAGAAGACATCTTTCTTAAGGCTTGTTATTCTTATCTTATGCTTACTGAAGATTGACGTGAGGATTACTTGATTTCGATTGAATTATTATAGTCAAGATAAGTCAATATTGAATTTGGAAGACTTAAAGATTTCTTAAAATCAAACGAATACTAAAGTTTCTCTACTAGCATTTCTTTTGGATGAGTAAAGTAAAAGTGTGCTTAAGAAGTGAGTTTTCAGTCTTAAAAGAATTAAGAGGACGGGTTTATGCGAGATGGATAGTCGTAAAGTTAAGAAGTTAAAAAAATCCGGTGGATTTCGTCGTCGAGTCAATAACTACATGGTAGACAGACATTTAGACACTCAAAGACGCCGCACCACTCGTCGTATCTCGCTCGTGCCAATAGGATATCTAAAATTTCTATTTCATTTTACGTCTCGCGATCGCGAGTAGTATACCTACTACACGGCGCGGTGGCAGCGGAGCATAGCAAAGCTTTGACGGTAAATGCCGACTCTATTTAGGTATGGGCGGCAAAACGCTACCTACAATCACAATATTTTTTTTAATAACTTTGTAGATAGACACTTACCGTAATGTTCCTATGCACTGAGTGGAAATTATAAAACGACAATTGTTTGTTACACTGATCGATTCACATTAACTTAGGTAGTCGCTTGTTATTTTTTTATTGGTTTGTTGTTGCATTAACCGCCTCCCAAAATGACAACAACAACGTTACTTCTTACTGCGCAAGTGGTATCGCGAAAACTGACTTAGGAGTGAGTAAATTGGCTATTTTCTTAACTTTGCATACTAGAAATCTTTTTTAAGACTTAGTTAAAGCAAAAATCTTTTAAATAGGAACAAGTTTAGTACAAACAGTATTAACTCGTCCTTAACTTTGTCTTGCTACGTCAACATTGCCTTAAGTGTTTCTTATTTGATCCTCAGTTGATTTAACGCCATATTCGATTGAAGTACATTTTAAATTGTTCGTATAAAAGTTATAAATTTGTATTTGTGCTGTATTTAATCATTTAAAATACTTTGTATAAATATTCAAAACATCAATTAAGTTATAAACATTGCTACAAATTATGAAAAAAAATTTTTTTAAAGAAAACCTACAAATGTGTTTGTGTTTCAATAAAATTTGAAGATTTTGATATTATTTCTTAACATTTCGTAAAGCCCGTGTATTTTACAACAATGTGTATTAATTCTACACGACCAACTAATTTGCGTTGAACTTTCGACTGTAAATTTGGACAAGAATCTACTATTGCGTATTTGGTGAGTAATAAGCTACGCCATTATATTTCCTTGTGAAAGAATTATAGTTCCATTAACATAATTTCGCCGTCATTTTTCTTAACATTAACTACATAAAGTAAATGTAGCTTTAAATCAGTTTTCAGTTGACTACGATAATTCTTCACGATTTTATTCTAGCATTCTAAACTTGGTATTCAAGATATCTTGAAGACGAAAACTTTGATTTAACTTGGCCTACAAGATATCTTGAAGACGCAATAAAGGGCTTTATTAATACCACTGCCTTAAAAAAGGTTTAAGTCTTACTTGAAAGAAGTCTAAAGTCCCTCTTAATTAGCATTTAAAAACGGTGCCCATTTTTACTTAACTCTGTCTTCAAGGTTTCCAATAGATATCTTTAAGACAAAATTTGATTTAACCAAGACAACAGCATGAATTAATACTTTGTCTTCAAGATATCTTCAAAACCAAGTTAAGGGGACAATTGCTACTTGGGAATAGACTTACTCAGTATAATAGTGGCCCAGTTCAGTGGCTGACTTACGTATCTCGTAGCCTAAATCACAATATTCACATATGTACCTATAGGTAGGATTACTCAGACATATTTTTACGATAGTCATCCCATTCAAGCTCAGTTTATTGATAGATACAATCCACTGTGCCTCTATTCTACGGGTAAACCCATATTGCCTTTGACATTGTTATCGTATTCTTTTTAACTTTAAGCAACTTTAATAAGAGCTATCATTAAAAAACGATAAAATGTCAAAGACAATAATAGTTTTACCCGTAGAAAAATAACCCAGTTCAGTGACTGACTTACGTATTAATCCATGTGTTCTACTATGAATTCATACAAAGGCAACATACTCACAATATTTACATTCGTATTTCTGGAACGTTCCAGCACCGGGCAGCACTCGCAGCTGACGGTAGCGCACAAGGACGAGGAGCCGGAATTCTTCCGCAGAGCTGCGCGGGCTGCAGGAGCACGCGCTGTACGAGTTCTGGGTGACGGCCGCCACCGCCGCTGGCGAGGGCGAGATGAGCGCCGTCGTGGCCCGCAAGCCTAGCGCAAGGGGTAATCACCAGGATACTGAACTAGTCCTTAAACTAGGATTTTCGACATGCATTATGCATCATGCTTACACCTGATAAAACACAC